>JAIFZK010000003.1:4715000-4852500 GCA_027481765.1 Tenualosa thibaudeaui
TCTTCCTGAAATAATTTGGTATGGGGCTTTGCTCAGGGTTGTAATTAAGTGAAACATTTGTATTAGTCATAGTATTATCTAGGATAATGTTTTAACTTTAAATGCTTAAAGTTTATTTTTAATAATACACGTGTAACATGAAGAGCCCCTTAATTGGCATAAATCAGTGTACAACAATTGTTTATTCATGTTTCACTATAATATATAGTTACTTTTATTGCCTTGCATGAGCTATTTGTATATAAGACCAATATTTTGGTCTTGTTCAGTTTCTTATCCACTTTCTACAAGTGCAAGAATTGATCTTGGTCTTAAATTTGAATGTTCACAGCAAGGAAGTAGATTCGAGATATGAATGAAAAGCTGTGTTTTTGCATTCAAACATTCTCCCAGCAGGCACGCTTTACTACACAAACTGACTGTTGCTGTGGAAACCAGTCTCAAGTTTTAACTTGTCTTAAATTATTCAGAGTATATCTTTGGGGCTTCAATTCTAACCGAGAATGCATGAAAAATATTGGGAAAAAATATTTTAAAATTCTAATGCTGTAACCCTTCTGAGTGACTAAGAAGTCATTGCTGAAACAAAATACTGTTCAGAGACACTATTCTGAACTAGTTTCATGCACCAGGAAGAGTTGCACCGATAAAGAAACGATTTATGAAACTAGCTGTATGTTTTGTTTGTTTCCCTCGCTGCACTGGATTTTGTAGTTTTAAGTCACCTGAACAGTAAGTTTGTGGTGCTCCCTCCTACTTCACCCTAGCCACATCATGTGACCATACATCTATGCTGCAATCAGAACCTAACCTCACACACTGAATAGTGTATTATATTAGCGATAGCGTTTTGCGAGGCGGTCAGTATCGTGGAATAACTCCAGAGTGATGGGAGCACGACACCTGTGGCCATTCTGAAAGGAGTTATTCCACGATGATCCTCTCAGAACGTTATCCCGGCTGCCTATTGAATACATCAATCACATGACAACGAAGCATGTTTATCATTGCTATCATAGTAACTTTAATGATAAACGGTAGAAAAAACGTTAGCCGTTAATTTACAGATCAGATTGGTTATGGCAACGTTCTGTTTCACTTTCCTTAACAGAGCTCTTAGCAACGGTCCGTTATCAAGAAATGCCCGAAGAAATGCAATACTGATTTCTGATTGGCTGGCAGGGTGTGCTTTAATTCTGTATAACGCACAGCGATGAAGTAATAGAAAAAGTCCAATTGCTGTTCTACATTAATGCGCTTTTTAATGGTAACTATGACAACCATAGTAAACACCATCTGAACGTGTAAGTAACCAACGATTCTAGAGCGCTCCAAAATAGTACTGCAACTGAACAGGTTTCTTTATAACTGAGCTGCAAGCTTCTATGTTGACGTCTATTCCTTACACGCATGAGTTGCAACCGGGTGATAAGCGGGATAACGACCTTCGAGGTGTGCTGTTATACTGAATTAATGAACTTTACCTCCGCCTCATTCATTAATTCCGTATAACAGCACACCTCGTCGTCCGTAACCCCTCACATATCAGACCGTAGAACGTTGGAAAGTCCCAGTGAAGTGAAGTGGATATTTATACAGCATTATACTCTCTCTCTATATATATATATTTATCTATCTATCCATCAATATGCGTTGGTGTATCAGTTGGTTTATCACTCGGTGTGTGTGAAACAAGTTCTGAATGCAGCTCTAGTCTACTCTAATTAGATGACATGATATTCCATAGATGTTGCATCTCATCTACACAGTCACATTCATTTCTAATACCAGGGCTTATCTAATATCCTACCACTTGGTCAAATGCTGCTGCACACTCATATAGTAGTATTGTGATTCTTTGTGATTTATCGCACATAGCGAAGCATTTCACATTTTACCAGCTTCAAAGGTTGTCATATCAAAACATGTCATTAACAGGAGTGTAGGATACAAATTGGTGTTTAATTGGGAAACTTGTGAGCTCGTCGTCCTGCACTGAAAGTGTGCAAAACGATGAAAGTCGCTTTTAAAGATTTTGTGCCACTGATCTAAGCACTCATTAAAGACATGAAACTGAAACTATTTGTTTGACATTAGTCACACTCTAAGGGCATCCTAGTGCAGCATGTGCTTTTAAGTCATTTCAACATCATAATTAACACCCAGCATTGATGTTGTGTAACTTACACTGCAGCCAGCAATGCAGCCTGTCCCAGCAAGTACAATTATTTTAGCATTCCACCCTCGAAAAATCCTGTGTTAACTGTGGATGCTTTGGCTCTGCAGTTGAACAGCTCCCTACCATCACTGCACAGTCTCCAAGCCCCATGATCGCCTTCCCCTTCGATGAGAGTTACTCCATGAAGTGTGAAGCCAAAGGCAACCCTGAGCCTGAGTGAGTAATGGCAGCTCTTCACACACATACACACACACACACACACACACACACACAGACGCATACTAGAGTGAGATGAGAGCTCATTAGCAGGCCAGCCAAAACACCATCAGTACGTCTTTGGCATTTCAAAGCGCCTGTTCAAAGCTTCTGAGGGCGTTTGATTTGGAAGTTTTTTTTGTATCAGTGCCAGTAACACATAGCAGTACAGTGCTTGTACTGTGAGCTCTTTGATGGCATGTCTATGACACGTAAGACCACGTCAGGGTGTCACCTTTGTGTACGTGTGTTTGTCTCTGTAGGTTTCGGTGGACAAAAAACGGGCAGGATTTCGATCCTTACCAAGATCCCCGGCTGCTTGTCGTGGATGGCTTAGGGACCTTTGTCATTCCCAACAATGGGAACCTCACAGAGTTCCAAGGCATCTACCGTTGCTACGTTTCCAACAAATTGGGCGCGGCGATATCAGATGAGATTGAGTTTGTCGTACCCCGTGAGTATTGCTCAGCGCACTCTATGCTCACTCTGTTCCGTTAGCATGATACAGGGTGCTGGAATTCAATAAGCCGTATACAGCAGTTCTCTGTGGGATGTGCGTTGTGTTAGTCTGCCACACAAACAGAGATAATCACTTGAACCCCCCCAAATCACACAGACACACACACACACACATACACATACACACCACCGTCCCAGCCATCAGATCCCTGCCCTCTTTTCTGCCATTGCACTCCAATGTGAGCCTTTAGGGCCGACGGGACTGATAGAGAGGGGAATGAGAAAGCAGCTCTCCACATCATTTCCCCAGACACATTTTTCATTTTGCTTGCGAGCAAACTACATAAATCCTCCAAGATGGCTCGGGCTCAAAGGTAACTGTGTCAAGCCCCGGCCAACCCTCAATCACTCATGGCTGTTTGACGTGACAGTGTAACAACAGTAATGGCATCCCTATTCTCCCAGTACCTGCACTGCTGGAGACCGGAGAGTGATTCCCTTGTACCTCATGGCTGTAGAGTGGAGTGTAAATCAGTGTTGAGTTTAAAGAGCCCAAGTGAATTAGTCCTTGACTGCCACCTGCTGGATGGAAGTAATTTAACAATGCCTGACTTGCATTTACCCGCCGCTCTGTCTGTCTCGCTTCTTTCTCTCTCTCTCTCTCTCTCTCTCTCCCTGTCTGTTTCTCTCTTTGTCCCTCTTGTCTCTTTTTGTTCTTTCTTCCATTTAAGATGTCCCAAAGTTCCCCAAAGAGAAAATCGATCCCATCGTGGTGGAGGAGGGTCAGCCTGTCGTTTTGAAATGCGATCCTCCCAAAGGGATCCCCCCTTTGCAAATCTACTGGATGACAATAGGTGAGTTGAGCGTGGCCCAGTGTGCTTGTACCACTCCAGTTAGAGTGACACTGAGATGGATGTAGTGGGGTGGTGGTATGGAAAACTGCCAGTTAAATGTCAGAATTAGCATATTGGTGCACCATATTTACATTGGTGGTGTTATGTCAGATTTGATGTGTTTACAGCAAGTTTTACATAAACATTGCTCAAAGGCACTATCGATTATCGCTTTGTCGGTATGTTTTTTACATAGTGAATGAACTAGAACCACATTTGATTAAATCTCACCAAAAGTCACCCCTTATTGTAGTTTCTGAAGGGTTTACATGTGCTGTCTGTTTTATATCCCTCTAGGTCTCCAGCACATTGAACAGGATGAGAGGGTGACTATGGGCCTGAACGGGAACCTGTACTTTGCTAATGCCCAGCAGAAGGACAGCCGCAAGGACTACTGTTGTTTCGCTTCCTTTCCCCGGATCAGAACCATTGTGCAGAAAACTGCCATGTCTCTGGTGGTGAAAAGCAGTATGTTTCTTAGCACTCTGCTCTGACTTTTAGTTGACGCCAGTCATTACTGCAACATAACAAAGCAGATTTCTATCTCTGCTGCAGGCACACACAGTTGCAGTGTTGTATAAAGTACCCAAAAGTCCCACTTGAGCAAAAGTACAGACACCCTACCAAAACATAACTTTGGTAGAAGTTCAAGTCACCCACTAAAATGTCAAATAAAAGTCTTAAAGTATCTCATATTTACTGTACTTAAATATAAGAGGTAATCTATAATGAAATGTACTTAACTAATGAAAGTAAAAGTACAAGTAGGCTAAAAAAAAAGGCTCACAGCAAACTTCAGAAAATATAGAAAATCCTTAAAAAGATGACACACACACAGTAAGAATGAAGAATGGTGCCTACATCACATCTGCAGGTTTAATGGAGAATTTGTTGTTTGCACTTGTCCAATGACAAAACTGGCTTCCCCAAAAACTTTGTTATATTCAATCAGTCACCCGCCGAAATTCAATTTCATCTGGTACTTGTAACTGTGCTTCCAATTGAATTGTAGTGGACAGGAAATGTATAGAGTAAAAATGAAAGTTGACAGATTTTTAACAACTCAAGTGAAGTATACTCTTAAACATACTTAAGTGCTGTTGTGGAGTATTTTTATTTAGGTACTGTACATCTTTGCACGGTAGTCTTGTTCAGTTGCCCAGATGCAATCACATTCCGGAGTTTAACTTTCACTACTGAACATTCAACTTGTTGACAGTGAAGATGACAGAACTGACTCAAAGTGAGGATGCTATTGTGTAGTGCTAATATTTACCATGGAAGATAGAGAAAGTATGTGTCTGTGCTCTCCCTTGTGGAGAGAAAGAGAGAGAGAAAATGAGAGAAATACACAATACAGTGAACATTCCACATTCTCATTCAGATAGTGTGTGTGTGAGAGAGAGAGAGCGTGCATGCGTATGCGTACCTGTCTCCTCCACAACCTTTTTATTTCTCAAGTGCTTGTTGACCTTCACCAAAGGAATTTGAGAAAGAAATGGTACGCACTCACACAGGCCGTTTGATAATGTCGCTGGCGAGGGATCATTTCCCAGGGAGTATTCACACACACTGCCTTTTTGTCCTCACCGCATTGTGTTTCCTCTGCCATTTGTGCTCATTATCGAAATGTTTTCTTTTTTTCCCATGAATGACTTTTCTTTTTTCCTTTGCTTAATTTGCACATCTCCATGTTTTCCTTTGTCTCTCCATTTCAGCTGGGTTAGGGGGTGACTCAGCATCAGGTAGCAGTCGTGGTAAGTGCTATTTGTAGAAAGTCAAATGTGTAGCTTTCCACGAAACATAAAATGATTATTTTTCAAAGAAGGATAGTATTTGTTCCAAGATGACATTATTTGCAATTTCTTGTTCAGGCACTGAGAATTAACAAGGTCTTTCTGACATCCACCAACTAATTTAAAATAATATGATTTTTTTTCAAAACAATAGCACAGTATTTACATTATGAAATAAATGTTATGATCACTCATCTCAAAGAGTGTTGTTTATTTGAGTTGGGTTCATGTTTTGCTCTTGGAACTTTTATTTTCAGTTGTTGATGTTGCAAGGGTGTACAATTTGACTTGGCTGTCTTAGCGCTTATCTAATAGCAATCTAATGTATGTAATTAAAAGAACCAACATGGTATTATCTCCATCAGACACTCCCCACTTACCATGTTTCTTGTCCTTGGCAGCCAATTCCATTTTGAAGAGTAAGCCCAGTCTTTTGTCGCCCCCTGGTGATCGAACATACACACACCTAGTCAAGGGAGAGGAGCTGTTGCTGGAGTGTATTGCTGCAGGATTGTAAGTATACAGTATTTTATTACATGTATTAATCATGTATCTTAGATCATATTGTCTAATAACACGGATAATAACTAGTAATAACATTTGTGATTCAATTGCATGGCATACATTCTTTTATAGCCCCTTCATTGCCCAATGGCACATTGCTTAGATTTAGATTCTGGCAAGCATGTAAATACAATGAGATATTATGGCAACATGTGAGTATAGAATGTAATGTTTTAGATGTTTATTACATTAGACTCCATTCCTCTCCAGACTTACATTATCATCCTCTTGTGCTTCTCTCAAGCCCTACCCCAAAGGTGGAGTGGTTCAAACTGGGCCACGGGCTGCCCGACCGGGCAATCGTGGAGAATCATGGGAAGGTCCTGAAGATCCCCGAGGTGCAGCAGGAGGACGAGGGCCAATACAAGTGCAAGGCCAAGAACTCTCACGGCGAGGCCGGACACTCCTTCCACGTCATTGTGGAGGGTGAGAAATCTCAGAGCTTGTTGCCAAACTTACTACCATTCAGGCTTACTGTCGCTGTGTAGAAGTGGGGTGGGAGGAGTGGTGGTTGTGGTGTTGAGTGTGTGTGTGGAGTGTGTGTGTGTGTGTGTGAGTGTGTGTGTGTGTGTGTGTGTATGGAAAGTTTTTTGTCAGAACCAAAGGGGTGATGAATGTAAAAAAATGAAAAAGCAGTGAATCTGGAGGATGAGTGTGTGTTGGGGACCACTATTTTTGTTATGTATGGCATACCTTGTCCTTGATTCACACATTCCTGTCTTACTGAGGAGTATTTTTTTTTTACTGTTGTGATTCTGATGAAAATGAACACAACCTTTTTACTGACTCTCCTTGTCCTCCCAGAGCCCCCTCAGTGGGTCGCCAAGCCCGAGAGCCAGCTGAGCATGATTGGCTCCGACGTGCTCATCAAGTGCTCTGCCACCGGCAATCCCAAGCCTACGGTATCCTGGAGGGTGAACGGCCTTCCTCTCAATGGTATTGTCACAGCTACTCCACAGTACCTCAGTCTAGAGAGGGGTGCTATACACATATCACTATAATCAAAGTATATATATATATATATATATATATATATATATATGTATATATAGAGAGAGAGATAGAGAGAGAGAGCAATATGAAAATAGTACCATAGAACCACCTCTTGGACACAACAGCTTACACTTTGAGAGCTATGAAAGTACCAAAAAGTGAAACTTTGAGGTCATGACCTTCACTTTACTTTGGAGTTGGTAGGCAGTAGTTTGTTTGAACTTTAAACCTATTGGTTCTGCCTTCATTTCCTGATTATTGATTGTTTGCTAGAAAATTTTAACAGAGGAATTAAAAGTCTTCAGAGAGTTCCCTGACATAATACTGTCAAGAACTCTTCTTCCTCGTCCCCAGTTTGAACTCTGCCCATTGCCACACTTCCTCTACGGCACACAGGAGTTACACATATTGTAAATTTGTCAGTAATGGTAACAGTGATGTTGTGATGACAAATTCTCAGTAAAGGGTCAAATCTGCTTTCCTCCCCAGAGGTGCCAGCCACCAGCAGGAGGGTGTTCGACGACAAGATCATCCTGCAGAGGGCCAGTTCCCACGACAGTGCCGTGTATCAGTGCGAAGCTTCCAACAAGCATGGCACCATCTTGGCTAATGCCAACATCATGATCATGAGTAGGTTCACATCGGAAGCTACTACAACAAGAGTGCCACTCTTGAGTGGGCACTGCACTGCCAAATATGCTAGACCTTTCCTCACCCGATTCTTCCGTTCTCTCTTCTCTTGGAGCATCTGTGCATCCTCACAGTCAACTCCCAGCTGGATAGTTCATTCATAGCATTAAATAATAAAAAGAAACATAGAAAAGACTGAGAGATATTTTTTAAAAAATGTACAAGTGAGTAAACAAAAACACAAAAAAAGAGAAAACACTGTTGCCTGGCCAGCATCTGCTTCTTTGTAACTTGACAGATGGAAGGCTGAGGCAGGGGTGATATGGCATTGGAGGGTATCTGTGTGTGTGTGTGTGTGTGTGTGTGTGTGTGTGTGTGTGTGTGTGTGTGTGTGTCCTGAGAGGGAAAGCTACCCTTTGCTTGTTTTGCAGCCGTTGAAGGAGAAGATTGTGTGAGGCGAGGCTGAGGTCTCCCACATGCCTTCATGCAACACCCCCTCAACCCCACACACCCTTCCTCCTCAAGGGTGTTGGAGAGGCAGCAGGCTCTTTTATATGCTAACACATGTGTCTTCCCCATTCGGATTCAGCTGCAATAAGTGGACCATGTGCCACTTTCATCTGAGAACATAAAGAGACAGAGAGAGATGGAGAAAGAGAGAGAGAGAGGGGGCAAGAAGGAGAGAGAGAGTGAGACAGAGAGAGAAGGCTAGAGAGAGAGAGGTAGACAGAGAGAGTGACTGGTCTCCATTTGGGTTTTCGATAAACTGCCAGGGAGTCTATTTGCAGTCCAGCCACTTTCACACTGTCTGTGGCGTCTATAGAAACACAGGCTGTGCTGCTAGTGGCAGATATGGGAGAAAGCCCCTGACAGGGCGAGTGTGGCTTTCCAAATGAATACTGCATTTGAATGTGCGCCTGCTGTCCTGTCCTGTACACTGAATCATGTTCAAATCACACAAAACGCACACACACACACATGCACACATATCTCTCGTGTGTTTTTTGGTGGTTATGATTTGATTGCCTCTCATGCAGACCTGCCACCAGTGATTGTGACGGAGGAAGGCCTGCAGTACTTGACGGTGAAGGGGAAGAGTGTGGTCCTCCACTGCAAAACTTTCAGTTCGCCACCGCCCAGCATCACATGGTAGGCCACCCACCCACCACCTGCTTGCCTGCCAGGCCAACCATTGGTTTTCAAAAAACATATGCATCACAGTTTCCAAGACGATAGATGTCATATTTGTTTATTTTGGCCAGTAGTCTATGTGTTGTCATCAGGTAATATCATCAACACCATTAGTGTCCATTAGGGTGCAGTAAAACACCAGGGCAGGCAGTGTTATCATCCTCATTAGCTCTGTGAGCTATATTAGTTAGTAGTTAGTTAGTACATGAAGGCTGAGACATAATTGAATAAGCCACAGGTGCATTCACAGAGCGTATTTCATATTTTATGTATCTCACATATCCATCTTTTTTATATGCAGGAGCAAAGAAGATAGTGCAGACTTTTTGCGTGGGTCAAGGTTTCACCTTCATGACAATGGCTCTCTGGAAATCTCCACCGTGGAGGATGAGGACATGGGAGAGTTCTCATGCATCGCCAAAAACATGGAAGGCTCTGCAGCGATCACTGCCTTTCTGGATATAAAAGGTGGATTTGGACTTGTAGATAGTATATTTCTCATTAACAGGAACACAGTGTAGAGTTCAACATTAGGACATCATTACATCCTTAACAGCACCCCTCTGTTCTGTGTATTTGATACAGCAACTCTTGAGGTACTGTAATGAACTGTTTGAAGCCTGGACAAAACTAGTTGGCTAACATATTAATATAACATTACATCTGGCAACACAGGGCACAGGTTATCAGTAGTATCAGTAGTACTCAAAAGTAATGTTTTTGAACATTGTGATTTTGAAATCATTTTTTAAATCTAAATTTCTACACATATATTTTACACACATATTTATTTCAGTGAGCCTAATCTGATAACTCGTCTCCATTGCCAGATCCCACTAGAATCCAGGACCCACCTCTAGACCTGCGCATTCTGGTAGGGACTACAGCCCAGTTTGCGTGTCAGGCCGACTTCGACCCGTCCTTCAGCCATGCCATGGAGATCTTCTGGCTCAAAGACGGCGTGCTGATAACGCTGAACGACACCGAGAATATGGGGTACAGTAAAGCTCCACCTGGCTTTTTATAGGGCAAGATGTTTTAAAGGGCCCCGTCTCACGAGACTCACCGATCAATACGTGGTTGTGTCCTTGTACCAGCAGCTATTTGGTGGATGATGGAATTCTCCAGATTGTCAACGTGAGCCACTCTGACCAGGGAAGATACTCATGTGTGGTCCGAAGCCCAGTGGACCAAGATATTGCGTCGGCACATCTTATCGTTCTGGGTGAGTGAGTGTGTCTGACATGTTCACTTCTGGCATTGCGCACACACACACGCGCCCTCGCACACACACACACTCACCCACACAGACAAATACATACTCACTCTCATAGAGAAAACACTCACCACACATAAAAAGACTATTTTGTAGAAGGAAAGCACTTTGTTTTTATATGCTAATCCCAAAACCCAAACCCAGACACATAATTTTGCTGAATAACCATCCATTTGAGAACAATAATCCAAAGATTCATCAAAGCTACTCCTAAGCATTACACAGCCTCAAACTGGGTGTGCTAAATATTGCTCTGAGCTGCTATCTCTGTCTTTTATTTGAATATAAAACAAATATTCCTAGGTCCCTCATAGTAGAAATATGCACTGAGTTAAATTGCGTTCTCGATACCAGTTCTGTAAACACTTTATATGTAAACATATTGTGCACATTATAGTATATAGAATAGTTCTAAAAGGTGTAAAGTAGAGTCATGTTTATTTTATCAGTCTGTACATGATTTTGTGTTTAATGTGAACTACATGTTTTGTACAGCTCCTTTTCCCATAATGTGTCAGGCTGGATGGTGGAGAAAATAAGCCATTACGCCGGTGACTCAGACGCCGTGTAGGTTGATCTGAGTTGAGCTTAGCTGTCTAAGGCTGCCTCGGATGCCCAGGAGGCTTGTGTATTGTCTGTGTATCTATCAAAGCCATGCTTTTTTCTTCCTCATCCTTCCCAGATGTCCCTGATGCACCGGAGGACCTGATGTTGTCCGAACGTAGCGAAAAGAGTGTGAAGCTCAAATGGATCCCAGGGGACGACCACAACAGCTCCACCACCGGTAATTGGAACCTTCCTCCAGTCTTGGGCCAGGCTTTTTTTTTACTTTCTGCAGCACCTCAGCAGCAGGCCAGGTCAGAAGACAGCCCAGTTATGATTAATTTGAGACCAGTGTGTAGCTGCATGGACACTCTTCCCATGACACGCTTCATTATTCATGTGGCAAGAGGTCAATGGGACTTATCTGAATAGCTAAGCCACAGGCTTTTTAACGAGAGATGCAAGAGAGTATGCAGTGCACTGCTGATGATGGTAGGGGTGGGGGTTGGGGGCAACTTGGAAATAGTCATTATTAACCTGTTTTTTTTTTTTTTTGATCCGCAGAGTTCATTATCGAGTACGAAGAGAACCAGCGGGAGCCAGGCATCTGGCGCGTGGCCATGCGGGTTCCTGGCAGCCACACCTCGGCCATGTTGAAGCTCCACGGCCATGCTGACTACCGCTTCCGTGTGTCCGGGGTCAACGATGTGGGAACAGGGCGGCCAAGTGAGCCGTCGGAGAACCACAAGACTCCCGCGCGAGGTGGGCCATGTCTTAGTACCCATCGGGCTATTTCAACAATCTGTTGTCAGTGATGTTGTTTTTTTTTATTATTAAAAAATAAAAACTCTCTCCCCTCATCCCAACCCACCCTACCCCTCACCTGCCCCCTGCCCTCTTCCCCCAAGCAATGTCTACAAGCACCTAGAGCTCCTCCTCTCGTTGAACTTCTCGCCGAGAATAATTGATTTCTGCCCTCATTGACATTCCAGGCTTTAATGTGCCCATTTTACAGGCCATTTTCCCACTAACAATTCCAGCACTGACAAAATCCATATCTCTCCTTTTCCTCTCAAAGCTCCTGACAAGAACCCCGAAAATATCAAAATCGAAGGTCATTTGCCACATGAAATGGATATTAACTGGGAGGTAAGACACAGGGCATGTTCTTCCATTATTCAGAGCTGTGGAACTGGAGACTGAGATAAAGGAACAGTATACAAGATGAAAGTAAGAGATTGGAAAGTTTGTTTCTTTTTGTTTTTTGTTAGTGAAGAAGAACGCAACCGGCAACTAATCCTGGTCATTATTTCGCAATCTTTGTTCAATCTCAAAGAGCACATTTAGGGATATCACTGTGTATAGAGAAATGGGGGAGATTTTATATTATTCTGTGTTGGAACACTTTGCCAAGCCATTGTGAAGAGTGATCAAAGTGAATGGAATTCCTATGAAAGTCAAACAGAGCTTCCTCTGATTAATAAGTGAGAAGGAAATGATTGGGCAGTGTGTGACTCCTTTTTTAACCTGCAATATATTCAGACTGCTGTGAAAAAAAAAGACAAATCCTTTCCCCGTCTTATTATCTCTTTGGCTCACCGTCATAATGTACCCATGCCCTGCATAGTAGAGGTCCCTCATTGTTAACGCTGTGTCTTTGAGCAGATTTTTCTTTTGTCTACTCCCATTCGCTATTGCCCCGTCATTATAAGGAGTCAGGGAGTCGATCATTCTTGAGATGTCTAATCTCTTGTCTTTCTAAGTTCTTCATATCTCAAGTATTCTTTCTGTTTTAATGATACATCTGTAGAGTCCTGAACATGGTTGTACTAAATCAAGCCTCATTCACTCCCGTTTTGCTTCCACCATCAACTTCTGCTAGATAGACATGGAGAGATGGAAATGGTCTAGTTATGAAAGGAACCTTTATTCTCTGCCGGAGAACATGAGATGTAACCTCTTGGGATATAGTCTTGGAGGATTATAAAGATCTCATCTTTGTGGTTATCATTTATTGACTGATTCATGTCTCCAGACACACACACATATTGTTATTGTTAGAGGGTCACATGCTTTAACTCCCACAGCCTTTGGCTCCCATTGAGCACAATGGTCCAGGCCTGGAGTACAAGGTGAGCTACAGGCGGCAGGGCGTGGACACGGACTGGGAGGAGCACATGGTGAAGAGGCACTCCTTTGTGGTGGAGGACACCCCCACGTTTGTGCCGTACGAGATCAAGATCCAGGCCCGCAACCACAAGGGCTGGGCGCCTGAGCCTCGCGTTCTTGTGGGCTACTCGGGAGAGGACTGTGAGTGATTCTGTCTCTTTTTCTTCCTGTTTTTTTCTTGTTCTCTCTTTCTCCCTCTCTGTCTCTCTTTTTTTCCTCTTTGCAGCCAGATTACATTAATTCAGAGGCGGTGGCACTATTGATGTTCGCCTCCCTCAGTGTCGTGAGTGTTGTTGACTGCCAGTCTTTTTCTCCCCTCCTTGCCCTCATGTTGTTGTTAAATGCATATGGAACAGGTAAAGATTCACAAGACTGCTGAGTACACACTAATGCCACTGCTTGTATTAACCATATTGAATTGCATCGTCTTCCCTAGTCGGCCGCCTCTCCTGCTCAACCTCATCCTTTTTAAGAATTCACAGTCAGGCTGAAGTGTGTGCATTGTGAAATGGGCTGGAAGTTCACTGGCTTGAGCAGAAAAGTGAGAGGAGCCAGCATTGGCAGGAAAAAAGAGATGGTTACAAAAATCTAAATCAACTGCACTCTGTGTGTAGTGCTGTTGATGTGCACTGTGCGTGTGTGTGTATGTGTGTGTGTGTGCGTGTGTGTGCACGTGTGAGTGTGTTTATGTGCAAACGCATCCGTGTGTATGTGCAAGCATTTGTATGTATGTGTGTGGGGGGGTGTATCTCTAAGAGCCTGCAGACTCAGGCCATTGTGTCTGGAGAGAGGACACACACTGGTTCAGGTTCATGTGGTTTCCTTCCCGACCGGGCTGATAGCAGGGGGCCTGCATGGCTTTATTGAGGATATTGGATGGTACACTAGGGGACGATTGCTTTACGCAGGCTTTGTACTCCTCTGCGTGTGCCAACAAATTAAATATTATCATAGCTGCAAGCTATTTACATCTTCACTGCTAATTATTCTCTGCCTTCAGTTTTCTTCTGGAGTTGCCCTCCTGATGAGATCGCAGGTCACTACTGCTCTGTGTTGTAGGGTTTACACCACTCTCCCTCCCTCCTTCCCTCCCTCCTTTCCTCTTTCCTCCTGCTCTCTCTCTCTTTTTCTCCCTGTCTCTCTCCTCCCTCTCAATCTGTCTCTCTGTGCTGCAGGCTGTGATCTCCCTCATTCTTCCTCCTCTCTCTCCTTGTCTCATTTTTTTTTCTTTTACTCTCTCTCTCTCACTCTCTCTCTCAAAAATCCCCAAGCTCCTTTGCCACTAGTGAATTTTGTGTTTGTTCTTTGTTTACATCCTGTCTAGCTTTTCACTCAAGCTGTTGCTGTGGGTGTTTAATAGGTCAAAGCCTCTAGATTTGCTTTACTTTGCATTCTAATGTCGTAATAAACTAGTTAGTCATCTGCCATTGTGTTTTTAATTCTTCATATCCCTAAGACTAGAATGCATAGACACACTGTTGTGTACTGAAATATCTAAATAACTTTTTGTAGGTAACACTTTATATCAAGATTTCTTCAGTTAATATCTATGTCATGATGTGTAGATGTGTAGATAGCACACCTTTACCTTTAGTGTAAATGATAAGTAATGTCTAACATCCAAGCAAATTTTATAGCCTACATTTTAACATTCATTACCAAGCCATTAACTCTGTGTTAACATATTATATTAATGAATGAAATTAAATTATAATCAATGCTTCACTAATATTAACGATTGCACTGAATTAATGATGGTCTGGAACCTTAATATGAAGTGTTGCCGTGTACAGGTCGTAGAGTGTAGCTATTAATAATATAAACAGAGCACATTTGATAGATGCTAAATGCTACAAATGGGACTACATGTAAACTTGTATTGCTAAATGAGATGTGAATGTTAGCGACTGCAATGTAGTACTCCCGTGGCTCTGAAGTGATGTTTGTGTATGTGTGTGTCTGTGCGTTGCTCTACAGTTCCATCCGCGGCCCCCGAAGACGTAGCAGTAGAGGTGGTGAACAACACTCTGGTGAAGGTCAGCTGGGCGCGCATCCACAAGGACAAGCTTCACGGACATCTGGGGGGCTACAGGGTAATTCCTCAAAACATGCCTTTGCTTTTTACGTTGCTTTTTTTTTTTTGCTTGAAGGGCCACTGACCCCTGTCCCGAGACCCAAGTAACTCCCCATCCCCACCCCCCACCCCCCACCCCCCACCCACCCTTCACCCACCCACCTACAACCCCCCTGCCCTCCCATCACCCCCATCACCTCCTTCACTGCACACCCCCAACCCTCCCTTGGCCTCCGGGCAAACCATTCCAGCTCTCTGCTTCAGAGACTCTTGACGGGAGATCCGTCTCCCCCTGAATACATTTATCCTTCCCACAGCATCCCACAGCTACAGTGGCTGGCTCCCGGCATGAAGAGGCAGGAGGAAGAAAAAAAAAAAACCTGCCCACTGTTTGACTGCTCCCAGAAGTGTTTTGTTGTTTGGAGAACATTCTTGGAGCCAGACCAGCACTGTTAGCTGTTCCATCACAGTATATACATACAGTATATGAGTTCTCAGGCTCTGATAAAAGTTTTCTGGACATGTAAAACTTCAGGTTTTTCTGTCGATCTGTTCTTCTTTCTGCCTTGCCGTCTGGCTGATGTGGGCTTTCTTTCTTTCGCGGAACGCGAAAACCCCCCGTGACAGGTGAACTGGTGGAGGCTTCGTAGTCTGCTGGAGTCAAAGAAAAGTCATGGGGAGAAGCACACCCTGACATTCCCTGGGGACAGGAACCACGGCATGGTTCCAGGACTGAAGCCCTTCTCTGAATACAGCCTGATTGTCATGGTGTTCAATGGGAGAGGAAATGGACCTGGCAGCCACGCAGTCACCTTCCGAACGCCTGAGGGAGGTAGGGTAAACACTACACATAAAAAGGAACAATAATAGTACTAATATTACCTTTAACATTAATGAATAACAGTGAATTTCCCACAAGATAAATTTCTATCTATTGATCTATCTATCTATCTATCATATCTATCTAGTTTCAAAACACATAATGATGAATAAACAAATTGATAAAATAAAATATGGACTAAGCATGCACTGTAGCTGTTCCTTTTCTTGACTCCCGACCCAAAAATACTTTTTGTCTTTTCCCTCTCCGCAGTGCCAGACCAGATATCTGCGCTCCGGATCACTGATGTCAGAAAGCACTCAGTGTCTCTCTCCTGGTCTCCGCCTGTAGAGCCCAATGGGGTTCTCACAGGGTACCTCCTCCAGTACCACCTGAGTATGTTTGCTTCTCTATCCACCTCTCATCCAGACACTTGCCTGCTCTCTCCTGTGCTCAGAACACGTCTCTCTCTCTCTGTCTCGGTCTCTGCCACAGGCGTAGTTCCCAGGTCCCACCACTAGGAGATAATGTTGTGCTTCTCTCTTAGAGCAGCTGCATGTTGGTGTGGATGATGCAGGCCCTTCCCAACACGGGTAGTGGCAGGCCCAGCGGAGATGTTAATGTGAGGAAAATGTGTGTGGATTAGCACTCCTAGCACTGAAGGGGGTGCAGGGCTAGGGGGGGTGAGATCCTGTGGGAACAGGCAGCCGGCAGAGTGGGTTGTGGCAGCCATGGAGGTTTTAAGGGTGAGCCTATGGATAACGGGAGGAGGAGGCCCTGCCAGAAAGAGACGTGATGGCCTTGCGGCAAGTGTGGGGGTAGGGGGTCACCCCATGTTGAGCTGATGACGCAACCTTGTCTGGCTAGCACAGGTTGTCCCTTCTGTAACCGCCTGCCAAACACATATGTGCACACACACACACACACAAAGCAGTGGGGTGAATTTTTGGTGTAGCAGTTGTGCTTTGAATCATGTGAGGTAAACACCCTAAGCCCCTTCAACACCCCAATAACCCTCCCTCCCTGGTGTGACATGATCCAGTTCAGGAGCCAGCAACCAAGGCCGCAGTGTCACAGCCTTCTGGGTCATTTGCCAGCGGCTCTGTCCTGCCTGCGGAGGGGCTGTGCCACGGTTCAGACATTTGCTGGGCCAGCACATTGCGCCTGTGCTGGCGAGAATGATGATGGGGCGAATTACAATATTAATTGTCTATGAAGTCGGGACTCTTAATTGGGCGTGATTCTGCGCCAGGCAAGCCTCTGAGCAAGGCCAAGTGTCACACTCCAATTTAGAAGAGAAGGACATTGGCGTTGTGCAACGCGATAAAGCCCGACACAGAGCTTTTCTTTTTTTGAAGTGTGCCTGTTTGAAGTCCCTTGAAGGAAGTCATGTGTAAAATGCTGAAGGATAATGCACACAGCTGTCGGTGGGGCACCAGGAACGCTGGAGGAATTTAAAAGCGAGCACACATCTGTTCGCAAAGCTCAGCCTGGGCTTCTGAAAGGCCGCAGGAAGTTAATATTTCACCGATTTTTTTTTGCATGACTCCAGCAAGGCATTCGCAGCTTGTGTTTTTTATAACACAGGAGAGTGCCCTTTCAGACGCAAGCTGATTGACCTGGCAAATGGAGTCAATTTGACCAATTTTTGGAAAACTCATAAAACATCTAAAATTTTAATGCTGCCGAATTTTTTCGTGGCTGACCTAAAATGGTACCAAGAGTGCTCTTCCGAAAAGCTATCATGTGAGAGACCCAGCACTGGTGACAGCAAGCATCTTTGAGACAGTGAATCAACTTACTCACACTCTCGTAGCACACTCTCTTAACAAAGGCAAGTTAACAGTAGGGCCTATATTTGCACATACAACATGCAATAGATAGTCTGCATTTTTTCAACATTTTTGCCAATACATATGAATTTGATAACAAACTAAAGGATAGTAAACTAGGCTGTTTTGACAAAGTAACATGATTTCAAAAGGATCATATACAAGCTGCTTTTGGTTTCGTTTTACCAGCATCTTGCAAGCACGATATCACCACAGTATTCACCATAATTCACCCCATAGCGCATCATTTACCCATAAAAGTGACTACAAAGCTGGTATATTAACCTAAAATGTTCGCATAGTGTACCTTTAATTGGGACCACTCCACACTGTGGAAAAAAATTACAGAATTTTTTATTATTGACCAAGCAGCTAAATAAATATCTCTTATCTGCCTCTTCCAAAATTGAACATTAAAAGTTTTTTTTTCTTGTTTTCTTGATTTGCCAGTTAATGACACCGAGGAGGTGGGGCCGCTGCTCTCGGTGAACATCAGTGACCCAGACACGGGCAAGTGGCTTCTTCAGGACCTAGAAGCCTTGAGCAAGTACAAGTTCTACCTGCGGGCATGCACCCACCTGGGCTGTGGCCCCGCCACCACCGAGGAGGGCATCACCACCCCAGAGGCCCGTGAGTGTCTGTCAGGGATCTGGGTCATTCTTGGGGTCGTTTTTGTAAACCCTTGGGTCAGGGGCGGGGGGCTGATTGGAAGGAAAAGGACAGTGAAAGTAAGAGTAGATGACAGGTCATTGGGACGGACTTCATTTTAGGTGGCGACCCCACACAGCGGGGATAAAGGTCAGGGTTCAGTGAGGGAACTGGAAGGCTGTGGAGCAGTTTGCAGAGGATGAGAAGTCAAGTCCTGGGAAAGAACAACCAAGAAGGAACAGCTAACCCGATGTCACAGGAAAGGTACAGAAAGGAGGCTCCCTAGAGTTATTTTTTCTAAATAGTGAAGCCACAAAGGACTAAATATTTGATGATACTACATTTCTTCCTCACAGTGAATGGAAAGTGACTTAAATTCACATAGCAACCCATACCATAAGGGAGAAGGTAAACTAGGGGTAAACAGACCAGGGGCTGTTTTTGCGCTGAAGGAGGGTGTTGTGTTTTCTGTTGACTCTTAACCCTACTGGGCTTCTCATCCATCCATCCATATGTCTTTATTGCTAAAACAATATCACATGGGTGTGCAGCTGCGTTTCATTCATCATTGTCATGAAAAGAGCCAAGCATTTATCGATTTGACGCTGTAAGGGAGCCAAAGGGCAAGGGGGAGCCGTTTTTGGACAGGAAATTGGGAGTTGTGTGTTTTTTTTAATCATTATTATTTTTACCCGAGTGCAATAATTGTGGTGTGACTCCACAGAGATTATTCTCAATGTCACTCAGCTCAGCATGTCTGAATGTAGGACATTCTGCACTTCACATTTAGACCTCAGCACATTGACAGTGACACGCCTCAGTGAAATTGTCATGTCAAATCTGCCAGGCAAGTATACACAATGGAATACTATCTTGGGAAAAAAACAAAAACAAATTGTGCCTTTTTAATGAATAGGACTACTGCTAATTGAGAAGAGGATGTGTGATATGTCAAGCCTTTTCCTGTGTCAATATAATAATTACAAAAGCAGGTGCCTCATTAGCTCCAGTGAATATGTTGCATCTCTGACTTTCCACAGCACCTAATGTCTTTTGCATTTACCTGACACTTTATGTGAGACTGAAAGGCATATGTGCGCTTGCTTCCAATCGTCTTTGCTTGTGTCTCCCTTCTCTGATGCACTCTGCTTGTCTCTGTGCATGCATGTGCATGAGAGAGTGTTTGTGTGTGTGTGTGAGAGAGAGAGAGAGAGAGAGCATATGGATGTTTGTGTCAGTGTATCACAGTTATGAGGGTGTGTAAGTGCATGCGTGCGTGTGTGTGTGTGTGTGTGTGTGTGTATGAGTGTGTGTGTGGTAAAGCTGGCATGACACCCGCTGGAGTAGCTGGCTCTACACATCTGTCACCACCGCACTGCAATTCTTTTTGTTTTCTGTCTCTTCCAGCAGCTTCAACAAGCACACCAACTCGCAACTTCAGTATGAACTCTCCTGTTTCCATACTCATTAGAATTGTAGGATTGCCCAGTAGTATAGCATGTCAAGCTCAACCTCAACCAGTATGTCCCTTCTGACATGTTCTGAATGCATAATACTGCTTCATGAATTGGAAGTACATTTTAGACACTTTTATGATCAGAATATGTCTGAAGGTATATGAAGTAGTATGCAGTGACATTAAAGGGATTATCTGGAGTGAATCAACCCCTAGCCCTGTTGTTTCATGCTGCAGAGTGCTGTTGGTAGGTATGACAACAACAGAATGTAGTACAATGTAGACCAAATAGCAAAATGACAGCCAAAGCTAACTGATGATGCTAAGGAGGTTTAGTTTTCCTGTGGCCCATCAGTTAGTTTTAGTTGCCAATTTGCAATGTTGAATGAATGCAATGTTGTACCAAATGCTGGCATTCTTTTACCTACCAATTGGACTCAGCCGCCTAAGAGAACAGGCTGGTTGACTTCGGACTTTTCCTTTAAATCTAAGGTTTAGCTGCAAAGAGCATTGTGAATCATATTGATAGTTAGCCACTAAATATTTTTGAATCTCCTTCGGTGCATTAGATGGTGAATCTAGCCATAACATGATGCCAGTGTTGTGTGGCCATTGCTGATAAAGACTGTGACATCAGACTATGCAGCTGCCTCTCCAGAATTATGTTGTGCTCAAACTATATATATATATGTATATATACATACACACACACACACACACATATGTACATATATACATGTGTGTGTGTGGGGTATGTGTGCGTGTAAATCATCTAATCAGTGGGCTGCCTCATAGTAGACACAAACAATGAATGTGATTTAATCGTTCAAACACATGTACATTTCACATGGGATTTCAGTAAGTATGCAAGCAAGGCAGCTAATTCCCTGCTTTAAAATGTGGTGGGATGACTGATTAGCCTGAGCCCAGGGGCGGCGGTATTATCATGAGGCCTGTGTGATTTGTGTGGTGCTATAGTGTGGGAAGGGTTAGCGGCACAGGCGTTCATTTTCCAAACCCACAGTTGGGCATACCTGCAGAGACTGTTGTCACCTGTGCATAATTGTCCTTGTCATCCACTCGCCCTTGCCAGAAGCGGTGAGCACTCTGTTGTCACAATACTTCATCAGGCGGCGTGCCTTTCATCAGCAGATACCGAACATGTGTGTGCGCGTGTTTGTGTGTGTGTGTCTGTTTAGTTTGGCAAGATTAAAAGCACTGCTGATGTGTTCCCTAATTGCATATTTATTGCTTTCAGAATTGAGCAAATATATCTGCCCATGCTGATTTTAGCTGACAACACTGGCACCATTAAAGCTTTGAGCAGAATATGACTCCTGTTTGCATAAGTGCAATAGATGTGTTACATTAAGTAAAAATCGCATGTTTCAGTGTGTACATCCTGAGTTTGTAGTCTTTTACCCCCATTAAACGTAGATACAGTAGTTAGTATGTTAATGCGCTAACACCCCGTAGTCCTGCAGCTACCGTAGACTTTTTTTCTTTGATGTCTTTGCTTTGTAGTAGTTGGTCGTGACTGCAAGATTTCCTTTCCCTTTTTCAGGACAGTCAAGCACACTCTCACCTCCAACCACCACTGTGTCCCGCAAAGCCAATTCCACTCTGTCCTCCTTAGGTATAGCACTGTATTTAAATGACAGCCATTTACATGGCCTTACAAGATATGCACAGTGTAAACATGGTAGATTACAGTACCTTCTGCCTTTCATATTATGTGATGGAAAACACTGTTCATTTTTGTCTCTTTTCTTTTGCAACAACAAAAGCAACCAGGTGTTCAGATGGTTAAAAAAAGCGAGCACAGTGCAGTCCTCTAGTGTTTAATTTTGAGGTGTCAACAGTATATCAGAAAGTTCTGCCAGGAGACTCCCATATGTATATCCTCAAGATTCTCAGATGCCTCCCTACCATTGTGTGCAGACCTGAGCAGATAGGATTCTGCCCAAGCTGTGAAAGACAAGCCGAGCAGGGGGGTGAACCCTCCTCTGACAGGCGCGCACATGTTAACTGGAGGTGAGAGGCAGGGAATTTGTTTTAATCTGGAGACTACACGGTTCAGTCATAGTGGGAGAGGTCTTTTGTCTTTCTTTTTCATTCCCTTTCTCGTGATAAGTGAATGTCTGCATGCTCACAAGACTGGAGGTCAGGCTGTTGCAGCAACCCTTTTTGCTCATCTATGCAGTACGAGAGAGGGAGAGAAAAGTGTGTGTGTGTGGAGGGGGGGGGGTGGAGAGAGAACCTCCCTCCCTGGCTATTTAGGCAGCCGTATTTCAGGACACGGGGCGCAGGGGCCTGCTCCCCTGCTGCGCCGGCAGATGCTCTCTGGGGCGCTTAATACCAGCCGAGGCGGCGGAGAGTGACAAACCAGCCAGCCCGGGGGATATTTTTAGTGCTGTTTTCTGTGTCACTTCGAGCCATCCGAACAACGCTCATGATTAACATGAGTGCCACCGTCGCTGAAAAATGCATGGCAATTAGGGCGTATCGCTTGCGTGTGAAGGAGGCCGAAATACAGGTGCCTTTGTTTGCTGACAGGCTTAAGCATCACTCACCTCAGTTGAGAGGTGGCGACTGTTTAGATTTGCATCCCCCACCTCAGGTATGGGGGTAAGGTGATTAAGACATCGGGTTTAGACCCAGACAATGGCAGAAGATAGCAGGTTCACCTGAAAAATAAATAGCTATAGCTAGACAGCACCACCTCAGTTTACTCCCCCTGAATATCCATTAAAAAAAGCTGAAGGTTCCTGCCAGACATGTCTGGCAGTGAACTTGGAGTTACAAGGTTCCTGGTAAGATGACTGAAGTTCTATCATTGTTCTCAATGAACATGTAATGACGTGCCTGCGAGCAGAAATTGTTGCCATTGTGCCGAAGACAAAGGAGCGACCCTATGGAACCGCCGGCAATGAGTGGGCTAACTGACCCGATAGGTCTACCTGCACTTTCACCATAGAACTTGAGCTCTCCACCAGTGAATGTCAGCGGTTTCTATCACACTGACAGGAAAAAACTAAAGAAATGTACTCAGACACCTCTGCATATCTGTGTCTGTGTCTGTGTAAGTGCAAGGAATAGACAGTAAGACTCTTTCTTCCATACGGTATGCCTGCTGAGGAAAGCACCTCTAATTTGCAGCCATCTTGTCATGTTTGCCATCTCTTGTGTTTCTCATGCCTTCATGCATCCATTCTCATGTTGGAGCTTCTCCCTTGCCAGAAATATTTCAAAACTAATTGTATTTTGTGTGTTGTGTAAGACAAAATACATAGTAGATGTGGGCACAAGTATTGTAGTCTCATCTTATTATAGGTTCACCCTTACCACCTTTCACATGACTAACACTAGTCTGGTATGAAATGAAATCAATTCACCTCCAGTGTCTTCTGTCTCTACTAACATTCTCTTTCTCTCTCTCTTTCCCACTCTCTCTCTCTCTCTCTCCCTTTATTTCTTCCTTTCTTCCCATCCTATGGTAGTCCCTGCCTTAATGAATGTTAGCTCCTCAGTTAGCGACAACTTTGCAAATATCAGCTGGATCCCGGGTGGCGAGCGCATGGATTCACAGTTGTATGTTGCATATATGAACAACCGTAAGCCAACCTTAACTTCTTCCATTCATCTGTGATCTGTTTCTGTGTCAATAGAAAATACGAACTTCTGTCATGTCCCTCCTTGTTGTGTGTTGTGTGTAGTCAACATACTCATGCTCGGCAGGTCATTTCATGTTCACAGACACTAACAATCCCTGATTGTTGCACCTTCTGTAGGTCTTGGTAACTGGAAGATATCTGAACCATTAAACTCCTCAAAGACTTTCCACATCATTGAAGGGCTTGAACCAGGAACTGAGTATACTGTGCGACTTATGGCTAAGAACTGGGTTGATAATTCTAGTATTTTTGAAGATGTTATCAAGACCAGGGCCAAAGGTGAGGAAGGAAGGGGTTTGGTGTGTTTGTTTGTGTGTGTGTGAGGGACAAGGTGGAGGGGACAAACTACAAGATTCTGGTTCCTTGTGTTAAACATTGCATTGTTTGTTGATGAAGTGCAATCAGAGTGTCCTTGTCTAAAAGTTCAGATCTGCTTTTCTGATCAGCGGTTGCGTTGCTTACCAGCTTGATGAGCAAAATTACGCCACGCGTCTCCTCTGGTTGATTAATTGGACAAGTGGACTGTCTGTTTAATATTAATACAGGTTCATTCGCATTCCGTCGGGTTAGCCTCGCGCGTCCTCGAATTCAGCATCAGATAGCACTCGTCGATGTAAACATTCAATCACATGTCCTTTGGCGAGGGAAGGGGCGAAGTCAAGTGAAAGTCACCAAACCTTTCTGCTTCCTGACAGGGCTGGCCAGTATCCACGGCGGGATCTCCACGCAGGGCTGGTTCATCGGCCTCATGTGCGCCGTGGCTCTCCTCACTCTCATCGTGCTCATCGCCTGCTTCGTCAACAGGAACAAAGGAGGCAAATACTCAGGTACTCGTGGCATGCAGGTACTCAGTGTTGAAGTGTTACTGAAGCATCTGGTGTTGGGGTGGCCAAAGGTAATGAGATGCAGTTTGCACTAGCAGCCTCACACTCTTTGGTGAACTTGTTAGCTATTGCAGGTGTGTTACTGGCAGCCTAATGCATTTATTATTTATTCTACCTTAGCCCGGGGCCTGCATTCTTATGCCTCTCCATTCAAACAGATCCTTTCAATTTTAGAATAGTTTTATAGAAAATATGCTGCAAATACATTTTTAATATGGTGCTCTTGCTATGTTTTAATGTGCTGTTGTTGTTCAGTCTCTGATCTGAATCATCCACTCAGTGGCCTCCATCGTGTTTGTGTTCCACATTGCAGTGAAAGAAAAGGAAGACCTCCACCCTGATGTAGAGTCCCAGGGGATGAATGACGACACATTCTGTGAATACAGGTAACAGCACACAACTCTTAAGGTATCCATTCGACTGAGGGAGGTGGTGTGTTAGTCATCGAATGTCATTTAATGTCACCTATGCCACCTCCTCGCCCTCATGTAATGGGATATTCTGCATCTCTCCTGACTCAAAAGAACACCCCACATGCATGAGCAATACTCGGACCACCAAAGACATCCCTGACCAAGACAACAACTAGGTGGAGTAACTGTCCAGTGTGTGTGGCAAACAACAGCTGGTCCCCTGCAGGGCGCTGTTGTTTATTTACACGTCTGTGACGTTGGTGTTGCCCTGCTTTGCTCGGCACTTTGTGATGAGACAGAGTGGTGTATGTGTGTGTGTGTGTTTGTGTGTGTGTGTGAGAAATATGTAGTGGCATATGCTTCTTGCTACTTGTTGTTACTAATTGAAATCTGAAGAAAAATGTCAAAATGAGAGAATTACATTTGTCAAATGCTTTGAATTACATTGTTCAAGCCTGTAATATGAGCCAATACCATAGGCATTGTATTGAGCCCACGGAACTGGTGACATATTTTCATTTCTTATTACTTTGTACTGAAAGCAATGGAGCTATCAGATAAATGAACAAATTAAACATGGCTCCTTTTTACAGACATTCCCTTATCTACATACCTGTCAACACATCCCCTTTTCTACATATCTTTATTTGAAAAGGATTGGTTGTGTGCCATCTGTTATGTTGTAAATGAAAAAGAAATCCTTTCTTGCAATTAGTCATATGTCCGTTCTGTGAGAAATGTTCTGTGTGAAATGTTATAGCCTACAAAGCCAAGTATGCAAGAGCAACAACCATTTCTTCCCTGATATACATTGAGCCTTGCTGTCATGCATCACGACAACCCACAGTTCTCTCTCCCTATTGTTAGACTCCCAATGCAGCAGATGTGAACATCCACTAGACAAAAACAAAAAAACACTTACTGTAGGCCTATGTAATTTTTTTCAAAACAAAATGAATTCCACATCTGACAATTAACTCAAAGTTTTAATCTGGCGGGCCAATTCTCAACCGAGGGTCAAAATATATATATACTCTGCAGAGATAGACTTCAAAGCACTGTTGATACACCAGTTGTCTTGACTAAATATATTACTGGCAGTTATGTCTGATATTAAGAGTAGCAGTGAAAGAATAACTGACAGATCAAAAAAACATGTTTATTATTGCTTTTTATTAATATATGGTTTATAATGGTTTATAATGCAGTCTTGATGAAATTTACAGAGGGTAATCAATGAATTATCACTCTCAAACTCCTTCTCATTTTGATTTTATTCAGTAGTGGGTGTTCACATTTTGAAAAGTGTGCTTTGTGATGGACAAAAACTTCACATAAAGTATGGTATGCTGGAATGTCAACTATGGAGTTGCACGTAGACATTACAGTAGAAAGTGACTGAGTGACTGCTTTCACGTTGTCTACTGTACTTGTCTCACCATTCACCATAAGTGCCTTGGCAGTCTTTAATACTTCCCTCTCGCACTCTCTATCTCTCCTTCTCTCTTTTTGTCTCTGTTGCACGTGTCCTATTGTGCACAGCGACAATGACGAGAAGCCACTGAAGGGGAGCTTGCACTCGACCAGCGGGGACATCAAACCGGCGGACAGCGGCAACAGCCTGGTGGACTACGGCGACGAGGAGGCCCAGTTCAACGAAGATGGCTCATTCATTGGCGAGTACACCAGCCGCAAGGAGAAGCCACCCACAGAGAACAAAGGAAACAGTCAAAGTACAGCATGAGGGGCATGTGCGTATGTAGAGAAGGAGCAACGCCATTCATCTTTAGGACCAGGGTTCCATTCAAACATCGTTTATCATGTTTGTTTGATTGTTTGATTTGTTTTGGTTTTTGGACGGGGAAGGGGCAGGAAAATAAATGACATAATCTATTGTAAGCACAACTTCATGTGAATATTAATGTATTATTGTCAGCCACACTGTCTTGCTCATTTTACAAGGCTTAGTTTTGTTGCATATTGTTACTGATCTGCCATTTCCAAATGTATATATACGTATATGTGTGTGTGTATGGGTGTGTGTGTGGGCGTAAGTGTGGGTGTTTTATATCACTGCAAATCAGTTGGGACTTAAAGGAGCTGCTGGGACTTGCTTTGTTTTGTAAATGCAGCTACTGTTTGTAATCCTCCAAGGTGTCAGAAAGCCTTCTCATGTCTGTTATTTGTTGTTGTTCATCTTGTAGCAGGCAAATGTATGTGAACCTATGAACATGTTATTTTTCAGTTGAAGCAAATATTATTGACATTTTATATTTCAGAAGCATTCATTAAATGTGATTTAATATGCAACAATGATATGCACTAATTTTTCACCATTTACATACATATATATATAAAAGTGCAAATGTATTTATTTATACATTTGACAACTATCAATTATGTCAGGGCCAGTCTCCCCTACAGGAACCTTAAATGCATTGCTCAAAGGCGGAAGTCGGGATTCAAACCCACAAATTCCTAGCTGCTAGCATGCTAGTCAGTTTCCCTAACCACTATGCCACTACCACCTTTTGTAACTTTAAAGTTAACATCAGTCAACTAGACACAGACACAGGCAGGCTCATAACTTAACTGTCTATATTTAGCAAACCTGTAGGCCTATATTTTCATCAGCAAGAAAGAATCTTTACAATGTGAGGTACATTCATTTGAGGGATTTGAGACTTACCTGTAAAGATCCTTTGTGGTGTTCTTCAGAAGTCTCCTTCTGTCTGTTCTTCACAAAGCAGCAACAGCATAGTCCATTCTTTGTTAGTCAGAGCAAAGACTGAATTGTGGAAGTAAAGCCACATTGAGCACACAATTTGCAGTCGCACAGCCATGTTGGAAGCACATTCTGACAGATTAAAGCCCTACGGGTCTTCTTGTTTGCGGAAGCTGCAGCATTATGTAATTCCTGTCAAGACAAAGGATGCTCAGCGCACAGAGATAGAGAAAAAATGGTAGGATGTGAGGATGTCACAAGGATCCTGCAGGATGCTGCGTGGCTGCTGAAGGTTTGTTATTGAAACAAATACACTCCTGGTGATTTGCGAGGGTATGCCTACACACAGGCACCTTTGGTCAGGAGAGACGTGGCTAATAGTCATGCGGAGATCTAAAGGACAGAAGTTGATTACAGGGCCATACACATACACTGTATATAGTACATACTCCTAGACTCATCAGTTAGGCCCCGAGTGTGTTGTCTGTGCAAAGACAGGCAGAGAAAACCAAAATAGAGACAAAGGTTCATATCCTTAGGCATTCACCAAGGTTGATAGAGTCTACAATCCTGGGTTTATGTCCACATTATTGTTGTTCACTGGATACTGCAAGTGTTGCTCAGCCTCACTAAACTCAATATTCTGCAGTCACTTTACAACCAGCGGTGAGGTCAATGATCCGGAATAATTGTGACTCACTTATACTTGTGAAATCTTACGTAACTCATCTATAAGCTGTGCACTTACTATAAATCACAAAATACATTGTATAAGTGCAAGAATACAATTCGTTTTCACAAGCTTTTACATGTTCCAGGCAGTATTGGTTTCACAAATTTGTCTTTAGAAACATTTGCAGATACATTTTGTAGGTGTTCAGGTGTAAATGAGGGGTCGACATATTCAGTCAAAACAAGCAGACAAGTAAGAAGACAAATCTTTCTCCATTTGATGTAACAATAATTGCAGGCAAATGTATATGCGCTTGTTTTGACCACTTGTGCTTATCAAATGCATATCCATTTGCATGTTGATGTTTACACCTTGAAGATGTTTTCATTTAAGTGTCCCTGTAAGAAAGAACATTAATGACGTTTCCATATTCATTTCCATTTGAGTGTCTGTGGGAATGTATTTGTCTATGTGTGTGTGTGTGTGTGTGTGTGTGCGTGTCTGTGTGTGTGTGTGTGCATCTGTTTTGACTTACTGCTGGAGGTCGTTAAGAGTGTAACTTAAATATTGTTCTTGGCACAGTGTAGACGCTTCTCCAGTTTGGGTGTTTGTGAAACATCTGAGGGAATCGTCTCATGGTATCCTGCATGTGCAACAAATGAATTGGTCCCCAAGTCTCAGGAGCTGTCAGCAATTCACTTTGCATGAGGACTTCATTCATCAACACATATTCCCTATATACAGCAGCAGAGAGAGAGAGAGAGAGAGAGAGAGAGAGAGAAGCAAGTTTTTTTCTATTTCCTTTTCATCTGTCTAGATGGATGTCACACTCCTCAAACAAAAAGCTGAACAGAAGGAGTGATTCCAGTGATCAAAGATTAGCTGTGCCACATCATTTTTTCCCCAATGGAGTCACTAATGTCACATTTTGTGGAGGTGGGAATCCAAGCTTTGGAAAGTAAAAGTCCTACCACATTTATATCAACCATTCACTGAACCCTATGATCCTAAACCAAACAGCCTCTCAGCCAGTTATGTAGATGCAGTGTAGATCTGTGTAATGGTTATATTAGCTGCATTCAATTCCACAGGCAGAAGGAATAAACCCACCAAGACTGATGTACACCTCTGACCATCTGACAACAGAAAACCTCCTGATGCTCATGTTTAGAGTAATGGCTTCAATTGGACTCAGTGGACAGAGAGCTGGAAAGGTGCTCATGTGTGCCACACACAGCCTGCACTAAGTGACTTGGCATGTGTGGCCTGCCAATTGTCCATCTCCATGATTGGTCTTAATGATGACTGCTGAGAGCTGTCAAGTCATTTGGCATCCCGGTTTGGGTTTGAGGTGCTGTTGCTGCTGCTGGACTTGAGTGCTTTAATGAAAGACTCGCATTTACATATAAATGAAGGAACTATCGGTGCTCATGTTAAGACGCTGTTCTCAAAATCAAATCTTAGCCTGGTGCGATGTTAAGGGAAATCCTAGAGGCCTTGAAGAGGTATAGAGGCTGCATTAGTATCACATCAGCAGAAGTCTGACATTAGATATAATTGATTCAATACCATTTGAATCAACAGTAT
Source organism: Tenualosa thibaudeaui (assembly GCA_027481765.1). Lineage (NCBI taxonomy): Eukaryota > Metazoa > Chordata > Actinopteri > Clupeiformes > Clupeidae > Tenualosa > Tenualosa thibaudeaui. The sequence continues at coordinate 4,744,735 of JAIFZK010000003.1, forward strand.
GCTGTATGTCTACAGACATTACAAACACTAACAGAAGATATGCAATTTAATTCTTCTTGATTTACTGGTGCTTCTCTTCATGCCTTGAAAACAATACTGATACTGTTAAACCTAATGAATTTTGAAATACAAGTAGTTGTATTCTGATCATTCGAGACAAGTCAAATCTGTAATGTAGTGAATGTTTTTGTTTTGAAGATCACAACCAATGAGTCACCATAATCTAACAAAACAGGATTTGCCTGCTTTGTCGAAAAATTTATGTGTTAAAAAAAAACTCATCTGCCTGAAAAAAGAAACTCCAGAACTGAACTTGTATGTCAGTACATCGTATGCCTATACGCCATTTATGAAGATGTTGAATTGCTTGATTTGATGCAGGACCAGGAATTCAGCAATGTGTCCCTGTCTTTCAGAGTTATTGAGACAGCCTCAAAAAAATATCCAGACTAGAAATACAAAGTACCATTATTCAGCTACAGATTTCAGCTGCTGAGCAGCGCATTACATGCATACAAGTAAGGGGATTACATGAGGCCAATATGTAACACCTCATCAACAAATAAGTCTGCAACTTGAATTTAAAATGATTTCATTACAATGCCATCAATAATTCCACAAGTAATGTATAGTCTCTAATATACAGCATATGGGATTATAAACTATTTTTTGTCCTCCCTCCCCTCCCATGTTGATCCAGTGGGGAAATTGAACAAAGTAAGTCAGGCCTCACTTCAACAATCACACCTCTCTGATATCAGTGAGTGGGGAGGAGAGCCCATGCTGAAATGCTATTACGCAGATAAATAGAGCTAATTGAGCAAAACAGGTCCTGCCTTTATTGAACTATAAATCAGCTTGCCTTCGTCGCACAGGGTTAAGAGAGTAGTACAGGATTTCAGGGAGTCCCTCTGTCTACTTACCCCAGCCTTTGAAGTGATACAGCTGAAATTGAAATGAATGGGGCCACGGTGCGTTAGTTATCATTTTATTTGCATTGAAGCCGCAGGATGTTGACACTGTGGATAGATAAATACAGTATGATGCATCTCCTTGTGGACTGAATGCTTGTTGAAGCTGGTCACAGTCGGTTATGACTTTTGAGACAAAGATGAATTGCATCCCATATATATTGCAAGGGAAATCATTTCTTTGCTCTCTCCTGGCGGCTGGACAGAAACTCCTTTGAGTGCCTGCTAGGATGGTTAGGAGGATGGTATTCAGCTCAGCAGGGATTGTTTTTTATATATATAAAGATAGAAAAGCTCCAGGTTTTCTGTAGCAACTGAAATGGAGTGAGTTGACAGCTCATATAATGCACAACCTGCTTTTGCAACCCATGGAAGGTTGAATGTGACAAAAATATTTAAGGGAATTTCCTACATTTTGCTTCATAGATTACATGTGCTATCCCATTTATGTCTGGCATTAGTGTTGTTGGCACAGTTTTCAATCACACTGATTGTCAGACATTTGACTGTCATCATTACAAAGCTTTTCCCCATGCTGTGTTCTCCATGAAGTGCATCAAACATATCATGTGGATTGCTGACTGCACCGAGTTCTCTTGTTCAGAAGACAACCTGGAAACTCTGTCAAAAGCAAGCTCTATGAGGAAAACCTGAAACACCTCACAAAGCAGGTACCAGTTGAAAGATGCCACTTCAGGTTTTCCTCTTCCACCCACCTCAGGAACTCCTCACTCAGTGAATCCTGCTTTCTTTAAATCCCACTGACTGATTTCACTTGGTCTGTTTGCCAAATACATATTCTCTCCCGCACTGATCTCCTCTTGTTATCGGAGCAAACTACCGTACCTGCCAAGCACCATGGCTCCTCTGATGCTTCAAGGGGATGAATTGATTCAGTCTGATTTTGTTTTGTTGCTCTCTCTAGACACTGCTGTTAACAATAGACTACTCAGTGGTCTCATGCTGATGACTGGCTCTATATTTGCCTCGTAATATAACAATGGAAATGTGTAAAGACGTAATATGTAGGTTGCCTAATGTGTGTATATATAGGTTATTTGCCTAATGTGTGTGTGTGTATATTGTGTATATATAGGTATGCCTGCAAAAACGTCCACAGGGAAACATGGATGCAATGAGAACTGGTACAAAACTTAAGAGCAAAAGTTCAGTTCCACAGATGGACTACTGAATACACATACACAAGCTCCACACACAAGTAACAATTCTTTGTCTTTAAGAAGTGTGTGCTGTGCGCGCCTGTCAAAGGCGAGAACACCACAACACCTTGACAGGAAAAAGCTTAATTGCTTAGTTGTTGAATCCACTCAGTACTCTGAGCGTTCCCCTCTCTGCTCAGTCATCGAGCCTGAGGCACTGTGGCTGGTATGGGTAATGGACTGAAGACCTCACATCTAACAAGGGCACTGGGCAGCAGAGTACGGCAGAATCAGAGCAGCAATGAAAGAACTATGCCCTGCATTTTCCCATTTTCCTAGACATAACAGATCTTATATAAAAAACAATAGACTATAGATTATAGATTAGGCATGGATCATGTTTGATAGGAGCAGAAAGGGTGGTGATACATCACAGATCTCCTGTAAGGACAAAGCTGCTGTGAAAATCAAATTAAAGCACCCCCCATCTCTCTTTCTCTTTCGCCAGGAATGTCAGAGTTACAATTCATTGGTAAAGTAATGATGTATAGCATGGGTCACAACTGCAGCCGAGAATAATGATGACAGTCATTTAACGTCCCTCGCATGTGATGTACATGAGCCCACCATCTGCAATTTTACGGTTGATTTAAAATCCCCTTTATCCTCCACTGCTGTGGCAGTATCACTAACAAATGCAGATCAAGCACTTTTTTTCATGTCACAATATTTTCAGCACCAGCAGCAAAAAAAATACAATGGCTACAATGGCTGAAATCAATATGTGGAAGGTGAAGTTAGGGAAAGACAACAATGATTTCAGGACAATGTCTGATGTCCCTAGTCTCCCTATTAGAAGACTAATTTGAGACATCCATTAACTTTAGTGAAGGGGAAACTTTAAAGTGATATTGTACATAAATAAAGATGGTACTGGATGAGTAAAGCCCAGCTTTATAATAATAATAAAAACACTCTCCTTGTCCTCAAAATGATACATAATATAATATCATACAATATATGACTCTTGTCAAATCTAAATATATAAAATATATAAATACAAATTGCATACAGCATCCCAGGTCTATTTTGTTCCAGAACACTATGCTTTGTGACCTCTCTATTCCTTAGCCTCCAGGCAGAGAGACAGAGGGATAACTTGGAGGACACAGCATTAGAGCTTGTTCTTGTTTGTGGCACCTGCTTTAGGCCATCGACAATACATATTCCACCTTCTTAATCACATGTTTAATCTGTGCAAATATTCTGTTGCCTCTCTATTTGGACAGCTTAATATTTCAAACCCTTCTTCAACAAAGCTGCACACAGTCAGACGTGGCATAGCATGAGATCCAGAGACTTACTGTGGCCCACACTTGTTCAGCACCTGGTCAGTATGCAAACTTGTAGGGTGATTTCAAGGGTTCTGCCTAAACACTGCACTTCAAAGACCGGGTGTGATGCTTTGTTGCGTTATTTGCTCAAAGATATTGACCACCAGTTGAAGTGACAAATGACTAATGTTGAGAGATGTTGAGAGGTGTATTGCGTCCTTCATTATCTGTCCTCTGTCACAGAAGAATAAACAAAGACATGTTAAATCCTGAAAATTTAGAAAGGGTCCTCAAAAGTAATTATGATTCCACAAATACATTGTCTAAATGTCTTTCTCCATTCACTGGAAAAAAATTAAATGTAAGGATGTCTGTGTACAGCATGATGTCTTTACATTCCAAAAGGAGTTTCTTTGAGTCACAACTGGTATAAGTGTCCATTCAATGCTGAAGTCATCTGAGTGAAGCATGTCAATGACTCACTTTCTGACTATTGTAGCGCAGAGAGAAGGTGAAGTGCATTCTTCTTCTCATTCACGTCAAGGAATCGCATCAAGGCCCAAAATGCCATTATCTCAATGACCTTTTGTTGGCAAAGTCACTCTGTGGTCTAAATGCTTCTAGAAACTACCCAACACTGAGTTTGAGGATGACGCTGTCCATTTACTTTTGTCCCGAACCACTCTAATTGGACTGGTGAATAGACCTTTTCGCCTTTGAAACTAACAAAGACCCGAGAAGAGATGTTCAAAAAAGCAGCCATCTCACAAAGGAATATGACATTTGGAGGGAAATTGGATCCTGCTGTTGCCCTCAATGGCTTTTAAGGAATACAAGAAAAGATCAAGGAAGGAAGTCCAATGAAGTCAATAGTTTTGACAATATAATTTTACCATCTATTTTAAGCTTACGTTTTCTTGGCTAGCAAAGATGCCAAGGACATATACTATATATTGTTCTTCTTTGGGCTGACTTTTTTATGATTCTGGAACAAATGCAACACACAAACAGACGTGGGTGTGCAGACAATAGGTACACACATGTCTCTTTGCTTAAAAGAATAGAAGCTGACTGTCAAAACAAAAATTCTCAAAGGTCCCAAACAGGATTTTGTTATGTTCTCCTGACAATTATTACCCTTACTAACTGCATTGGAAGACACCACCACAGAGAAGCAACACAATTAAATAGTTTCTCAGGAAATAACCTATTTTTATGTGCGATACACTTCCCTTGTCTATGTCGGTGACACTGTAATGAGGCTATGGTAGAAGCTGTGCACCACCGTGGTTGTCATGGGAAGAATAAAAAGGAGTTTGTGTATGAATCACACAGTGGAAATGAGGAAATGTTTGACAGGGTTTGTCGTTACAGAGTGCTCTGCGGTGTCACCAAGGTTACTTGTCGTGGAGGTTCCATGTGAACAGAGGGAGCTGGTCTGCAGTCCCTTCTGACTTATCTTGCCTGTGTGAGCTCTTCCTCCATTTAGAATAATTTCTGTTTTGTTTTTTTTTTCTTCCACTATACTGAATTACAAGGACAGTCAGAGCCAGACCAGAGTGTTTGCTATGTACACCCAGAGAAGGGACATGGTAGAGTGCATCCCTGATTGAGGGGCCGGCTGTTTGTGCGCTTAATAATGACACCAGTCATTTTGATGGATTTCTCGCAAACGCAGTATCCTCCATCAAAGATATTATATGGCAGAGGTTTTTGGGGACTTATAAGACATAATGGCACATGGCTCATCCATACCCCCTATGTCACATTGCTTGGACAGTTTGAATTTGAATATTATTATTATTATTATTAGTAGTAGTAGTAGTAGTAGTAGTAGTATCATTATTATTATTATTATTGTTATTATTTTGTGGGAAAGCTATTGATGTTCAATAGGACTACAACCTACACTGCACCATGTAGCTCTGTAACATACTGTTGCATGGCTGCATTCAGCATGGGTGGGTGAGGCATGTTTGGTTAGTCATGACATAGATTCACATCAGTACCTCATAATGAGATCATTTATAACAAATGTGACTACAATGAATAATATTATGAGTATCCTCCTCTTATGTGATCAAGTTTTCAATATCAGCTATATCAGAGACTATCACAAGAAAATATTCTGTTCCACACTGACAGTCCAACAGCGCTCATTATGATATTATGCAGCACTATGTTCTCAGTCAGTGCACCATTCTGCCTCTATTTCTGTCATGCTTTACTAGAGAAACTAACATTTCTGTGTTGTTTCCAACATGCTATACTGTTTGCTCTGACATATTATGGTTTGGCTTCTCTCCCATAGAACACTGTAATTTCTGTCACCCAAACCGTAAAAAAAAAGGTAACGATGAATTCATTGCTGAAAAAAAAGATGCTGTTTGCATACTATGGACCCAGTGACAAAGGAAGGAAGGGCCCATTGTACACAAGCAGATGACAGAGACGGATAGGAAAGAGCCACTGCAGGCCTCCCTACCATTGTGTGGACTCATCCACTGCTGTAAAAACACGCATCCACATTTGCTTCTCTAAAATTGTTTTCTTTCAGCTAGTGCCAAGCAGAGGATGAAATGACTCCTAACAAAGGAATCCTTTTGGGGGAAAAATGAGGCAAAGTAAAAAAACATCAATAAACGAAACATGACAAATCTCTTGTTGGCAAGCTTAGGTGAGAAGAAAAAAGAAGACGCTAAACAAAGTGGACATGGACAGAAAGTACAAGAAATCAACAAAATGATTTCTTCTATTAAGTGAGAGGTGAATCCCAGGCCTAATTAATCTTTGCTATAAAAAAACTCCCATGTACAGTTTATGATTGCCTTCAAATCATGATGTGAAGCAATTCTGTTGCCCACGTGCAGTGTTAGGGAGTTAAGGTATCATTTGGCAAAGTAATCCATCCTTTGGAAAGGATTATGCTTTTATCCGGGCCAAATCGCTTTCCCTGCGGCTAAGAAACATCACCAATTTGCAGCTATGTGGGTGACCCATCCAGGTGGCCATAAAATTGAGCAGGTCACATCTTTAGAACAGACATTCAGGTGATGCCTAAATGAAGGATTTTTTTGGATTGAAGCTTTCTTTCTTCTTTGTGACTGTTCTATTCCATCCAGCTTCAAACCATTTAGTCAGCTATTGTTAGGTGAATTCATCTAAAATTCCACGATGACACCAACAGCTCTCTCTCTCTTTCTGATGTTTTCTACACATAGTCCTCTTCACACCAGTTATGCCAATCTATACAATATTCCATTATTTGAATAACTTTTTTTTCCAAAGAAAGACAAGACAGTTTTGAAGGCAACTGCTGAGACGTTTGTCTGCCTACACATTCCGTCAGAACACAAGGTTAACTATTCCCTTTCACCCACGCTTACACGCATCACTGGTGTAGGTGAACCAAGAGTGTCAATATTGAATTTACTGACAAAAAGAAACAAAGCAAGACATGTTTAACTACTGGTTGATGAAATTAAGAATGGAAATTTATAACTTTTGAGTTTGTGTCGATAACAACCAAAAATCATCAATTTTTTTTCACTTGTATATATAGGCATCTCAATTCAACCCTAAGTTGGAATGTAGACTTGACAGACAGTTCTTTTAGACAGATGCAATTGCTAAACTGCAAAAAATACCCCTGACAGATATTCCTGTCTTGAAGACAGTTTTGTCTAGATGCCAAAAAAGTTGAAATGAAATGCAGCTCAGCAAGTCTTAAGATATGAACACAAACTGTGGTCTCATTTTGTAAAAGTATCCAGCATACTGTACACTACCATTGAATTCACAATTACTAGTTTCTTGCAAAACACCACTGTGTGTCACATTAATAATGGATATAATGTACAATAATGGACAGTTTTAACATTGCATTTCACTTTGCGCTATTTTCTTCTGTTCAAACCTTAGCAAATGATTAAATGTAATGTTGAATTCCACATTTCTTTGGAGAGATGAACAATTTACAAAGAACAATGTTAGTGATCTGCTTTTTAAAATGCTCTCTGTGAAGTCATATTGACTGATCTATGACAGAAGTCTTATAAAACAGCCTTGCAGTTACGGTATTCATGTACATACAGCAAGCATGTCTTACATTCACAGAGAGAAATGAACTCATTGTTTCATAATCACCTTCTAATTAGCACAGACCAGCAGGAGGTCTCCATATTCAGACAGTGAAATCTTACAATACATCAGAGAGAGATGGCAAGACTCTCTGATTGGATGAAACCTTCAGTCCTCACACCAAATACTGTTTGAGTCAGAAAGCCTAGAGACCTACACAGCAGAGCCTGTTGTGAACTTGCCAGCAGAACAGACAACCTAGATTCGTATGTGAGACGTGACAAGCAGAATGAATGAATGAAAGTTTCTTCAAGTGTGCACCTGAAACTTTTAGGTGATATCAGGATCACCTAAAAGCTTAGGCATCAGGATCAAGGTTAGGTTTTTCAATAGATGGTTTAATAACAGATGTCTTGAAAGGTTGCTCTGCTATGAGTGAGTCATTTATAATTTTAAGTATTCCCTCTGCCAGTAGAAGAGTAATAGATCTAGTGGAGTAGTAGTAGATCTAGTAGACTAGTGGATAGACTAGTGGATGTAGTAAGCATGTTGAGACTAGTTGAGGAGATCGGAGAAGTAATTTCTGAGACATTGGTGGGTATAAATTAATTAAGGTATGCTACAGGTCGATGTTTTTGATGTTCAAAGGGAGTTATGTATTTGGTGACATATAATAATGGTACACATTTCAGCATTAGTTAAGCAATAACTAACACTTAGTTAACCATCAGTAAGCATTGTTCCAAAATATGATTGTATTTTATGAATTCATGATAGCACTCCTTGACCGATGCTGAAATGCAGAGTTCTCTGTTGTATACTGTATGTCAATGCATGCATTTATGTACCCCAAAGTAAAGTCAGTCTAAAATTCAGTTGTTGAGCTTATTAATGATCATTTTAAAAGGTTTTTTGGTATGACCCCATTTTAAACAATCTTCATAAATGGCAGTAAATTTGCTGTTCTATTGAAATGTGTAGCACAATTTTAATTTTTTTGCTCATATAAGTCCATTTGTAAATACACCAGCCACTCCCCTATGTGGCAGCAGTGCGGCCGAATTCTTCAGAGCTCCAGCAGGGGAGTAGAGTAAATGAGTTGTTTTAATGATGGGCTGATCACTGTTGTTCACAACTGTTTTAAAAGCTACAACAGGGCCGGAATGGGACCCATTTTCAGCCTTTTCAGTGGCGGTTTTATGCCCATATATGGCCCACCCTCCTGATTAGCCACTCCGGACCTGAGCTACTATAGCCTTTAATGTGATGAAAATGTGAACTTAGTTTTGTTTTTGTTTTGTTTTTGGCTAGCCATTCCCTGACAATTCAATATTGGAAACAAGACATCATGAAATAAAAGTTTTACCTAAATAGAATTTCATTGATATTATTTCATACAGTAAGTGGTCACAACTCCTTTAACAGATGATGTTTTAATGGCAAATTAACAGTTATTTTATGAGTAATTCTTTGTGACTTCATTTAAAGGAACATATTTTTCTTAAACTTACTGAAGTGACATGAACCAGACATCAACAAACAGTTTTATTAGTGAACATTTGTTAAATAATCATTAAGAAATGAGAACTAAGACCAGTAAGAAAAGTTGTTTTACGTAATGAGGCAAGGCAAAGCAAGCTTATTTAAATAGCGGTTCAATGTGCTTTACAAAAATAAAGGCAAAGAGCAGTAAATAATAGAAAATAAAATGGTCAGGTCTCCTGAAATAAAGTAACACAATTAAGTAAAAGTTAAGTATTAAATTAGATAATTATAGAAATAAAGTAATAAAGCTTTTAAAAAGATACAGCAATTAGCAAAAACTATCTGAGAACAGATTGGTTTTCAGTCTAGATTTGAAACTGCCAACAGTAGTAGTTTTTATGTCCTCTGGGAGTTGGTTCCATAGCTGAATAGTATCTAAAGGCTGCTTCACCACACTTTGTTCTACGACAGACTTTTTTTGCTTTTGACTTGTACACAAGCAGCAGTGCTTTAAAGTCAATTCTATAGCTTACTGGGAGCCAGTGAAGGGACTGGAACAGGAGTAATGTGTTCTGTTCTTTTTGTTCTTGTGAGGACCCTAACCACTGCATTTTGAATCAGCTGAAGCTGCTTGATAGTCTTTTTTGGCAGGCCTGTGAAAAGGCCATTGCAGTAGTCAACCCTACTGGAAATAAAGGCATGGATTAGTTTTTCCAAATTGTTAAAAAGTCCTCTTAGTTTGGTAATGTTTTTAGGTGATAAAATGCTGAATTAGTGATTGCTTTCATATGACTGGCAAAGTTTAGCTCACTGTCAATGAAAACACCAAGATTTTAACTGTATCTTTTGTTTTAATCCCCTTGTGATAATGATAATGATAAGGACATTCAATAGGGGTATAATCTGTAGGTGATAAAGCAGAGTAGATGAAAAATAAACATGATTTCTTTATGTAGTAATGCCTCACTAATGTTGGAACAATGCTTACTAATGGTTAACTAAGTGTTGATGCTTAACAAATGGTAAATAATGTGCAGTTATTATAAAGTGTTAAAACGTTACCATTTATTTTAACCCTCTAGGCGCCACAGTCGACTTAAGTCGACAAGATGCCGCATTGAATAAAATGGATGATTTTTACAAATAGTCAAATTTCGTTCAGATTCCCCTTCAGTAGATGGCAGGCATGTCATAATATATCCTTGACTCAGAATAACGTCATGGTTCTATACAAAATAGCTAGCTAGAGCGCGTTGAATCAGTGCGAGTAATAGCGGAGCTATTGTGTGCGGAAGTCATTTTATCAGAACTATATTGTCAACGTCAGCGAGTAATTGCATTACATTATCGTCTAATGGCATCAAAAAAAGTAACTGCAATGAAGTGTTGGGTCTTCTATTCGCTGACCCTGATTCTGAGGTTGAATATCTGCCTTCAGAAGGTGACGGTGATTCGTTTAGTGACCACGCTTCATAAGCGTCCCTGCCTTACAGTGGTGCAGCTGGACAAGGTGAGAGTTTAGCCCTACACCAAGCACAAACTTTGGATCCTTTGCCCAATGTAGATGGTCCTTTGCCCAATGTCAGTGGTGGGAACAATGTTTCACGGGGTCGGAGTGTTCATCGGGGAGTTAGCAGGTGTGTGAGTGGTGTGGGGAACGAGGCTGGAAGTAATGTCGGGGTCCACTCTTTTTACTGCACTAGCCATTTAGCTTCTTTTTCTTCCAACCTTGTGCCTCTCCGTAATCGTGGGGACAGTAACGTGGTGGAGCCTTTGTCTAATGCCACTGGGTATGTTAGACGAGGTCGAAGTGTTCACAGGAGAGCTAGGGGGCAACGTAAGGCAGGGTGGGGATTCGGAATGAGAATGAGATTAGTCCTAGCCAAGCAGGAGCAGAGGCGGTGTGCCACAGTGCGGAGGAGCCAATATGCATGGTCTATCTAGACAAGATGATGGGAATGCCGACTTTGAGTACTTGACCAATGAGGAAGAGTATCAAAATTGGGTCATGCCCCTTGATCAGCCAATTGGATATCTGGGGGAAAGACAACTATCGAATGCTAATTCGCCCTTAGATTTTCTGTCACTGTGATGATTTTTGTGTGTTTATATCTTTGTGAGGTGTATGTCTTTGTCAGCTCAAAAAAAACAACAACAAAATCAACAAAAAAGGAAAACAAAACTACTAACATTGTCTCTCGTCTTGTCTTGCCTTGTCATCTCACTCATGATCTGTGTCTTGTCGTGGCGAGTGAGCTATTAAACTAAACAGGTCTTGTCTACTTGTATTTGTGTTTCATAAGAATAATATATATGTGTCCCATACATGGAATGTGAGTGCCTATGTAGTAAATGGAAAATCTCTACAGTAAAACGCCATCCTACTGCTACATGCATTCGGTTTGTTTCTGCCATTTATTAGTAATGATTTAGAAGTTAGTTTATTATTTTCAGTATTCAGCATTGTGCAATACAGCATACACAAGGTGAGGGGCATTTTGGGGGGGAAAAGTACTGTATTTTATCATTCAAACCTGTGACATTTCATGAAAATTCTATAATCCAAGATGGCTGCAGTCGTAATTTTTTTCAAGTCTATGTTCTGCTTGTTTCAGTGAGCAAGTGTGTGGTATGCCATTCTTGTTTTCTTGTTTTCAGTGGTGCGATGGAGTCGAAAGTTGGAGTATAGTGCATTTACAGTTACAGTTATCAGTTAATTGGTCAACTTGGGTTGGGAGTAGAGCCTTCTAATATATATTGAGTCAATAAAGGGTTGAGAGGTGAAATTTGAGAGGAAATTTGCTATGAAGTCATTTGTAGCTTTGGGAGTTATGCTTCGAGTGTAGTAGTATATCGAGTTAGATGCTATGTGGTCCGATATCATTTTTAGAGTTATTAAGTAGTGGTTAATTAGGTATGAGGTATGATTGATATTTGTTGCATTTGTACTCCACATGTTAGTGTGTTGTGGCTATCTTTATGTGTAGGTGTATTTACATTACATCATTTGCAACATCCATTTAAAATCTAACAACCACAAGCTGGGTGGTCATTGGGTCTGGCAGTCATATCTCCTTGCCTGGATATGTTTGATACATATTCCTCCGAGCACAACGACTAACCTCATGATGACTCTCAATGCTCCAGGTATAAAGTGATAATTACAGCATGGGCAACCCCACGACCGTGCGCTACTTTCCACCGCTGTGAGGTTCTTTGCTCTCTCTGTGTGTCTCAGCTGTGCTAACTGGCCTCTGCTGTAATGCTGCTAATTTGTCTCCCTTCACCACCTTCAGCCTCCATTGCCTGCCTCCACCCCCCGCCCTCCCTCTTTCCCTCCTCTCCTTTTCCTCATGACTTTTTTTTTTCTTAAAGTAATGATTCAAAACCAACGTAATTTGGTTCAGAGCACAGGGGCGCTATTCAGAATAATTACTCACGCAGCAGAAGCCCAAGCAGCTTAAAAATAACTCATTGTACTGTGACAGTGATAGGCCGACATATCTTGAAATACAAACAAGGCATGTGGCTTATCTAAAAATGTCAGTTTAATAGACTGTTAATGTGCTAGGCATCCACAAACTCACCACAGAGAGAGCACAACCTAAAAGTCATGAAACCATTTTACTGCAGTTCCCTAATAGCCTATCCCGATTCTACAATGCAGCAACTGTTGTGTTATTTCGGTTTTTAATTATTTTGTGAACCTTAGTGGAAGAACTGAGTCTTGTGAATTGTGAATTGTGAATTGAGTCTTTTTGCCAAGGCCCAGAAATAGGGGGATAGCATAGCATAGCATTTCAACGACGGAGAAAACTGTACCCGATGTTCTATGGAGGCCATATCAATATGCCTGTTGTAGTCTTGGAGTTTTGGGTTTTGACAAATGGTGGTGCAGCACAGGCTATGTATGTCAGTACATCAAAAACAGTGACGAATGGGCCACTGCCTAGCTATTACAAAGGCCAGTCAATAGTGTTGGTGCCGCCACAGCCTCACACAGACAAGTCCATACAGTGGCCATTCGTCTTATTCATGGGCTGATTAAACTGTTGAAAACGTTGTGGGGAAATTGTGGAATAGCTCAAGTCGGCACTGACGCCAGACGGACTGCCCATTTGTTCTCTGCTCTCGTGCGTGATCAGCGCCAAAGGAGTGGTCGTCTGTCTGTCTGTGTGGCCGTCTGGTGTGAACCTCCAGACCCCTCGAAAGAGAGCCAGAACACTCTCTAATAAAGTTAATGCTGTGATTGATGGTCTGGCTTACACTATTATTTACTGCTGCCATCCAATGCTCAAAAAGAATGTTTAAATGGTTCACTGTCTTTAATGGATGGACATTTTGCCCAACTGCATGAGTTGTTAAATCAGTCCGAAATGAAAAACAAGGGCGGCCAGAGATATGACCCTCTATATTCTCTGATCACATCAGCACATATGGTGAATTGATGACTGGGAGTTTTCTAAGAAATAAAAAGAACTATAAAACTGTCTGGAGCCTACTGTGATTTTGTGTCTAAGTACGTTTGGTTCATTAAAAAGTGTAATTGCTTTTATGTCAGTTCTATATTTGTAAATTACAGTTGTAATAACGTGCCAATATCATACTTGATGTTGTTGCCATCATCTACAATCTACATCTACATCATCCACAGTCTACATGTTAGTCTACATCTACATCATCTACAGTCTACATGTTGGTCTACATCTACATCATCTACAGTCTACATGTTGGTCTACATCTACATCATCTACAGTCTACATGTTGGTCTACATCTACACCAGGGTACTCTCCTAAGGCCTTGGTTTACCCAGCTCATTCTTTAGCAACCAATCAGCAAACAGAAACTGAAGGCAGTACCAAAGTAAATGAAGTAAACAGATGCCTACTGAGAGTATCCTGACTCTATGCACAAAAGTGAAATGAATGAGCCATCATCATCATCATCATCATTGTCATCATCATCATTATCAATGTGACAATGCGACAACATATCCTGTCTGCTGGATGTGAAGTGAGATGTATTTAGGAGTTATGGCCACAAATGGCTGGGTTTATGAATCTGTATGTGGTCACCTTAGTGGCACTCAGATGTGAACGTGAGTGTGGTAACCATCTGCAATGTCTCCCAGTAGGTCATGTGCCTCCCCCTGAGCAACCACATCTGAAGGAGACTGACAACCGGCAAGAGTGAGGAGAGAAAAATGGTAACAATCCCTGTCACTGTGAAGCCATGTGAGTGCCTCTGACTGCAGTCAATCTGCAAATCAGTGAAGAGTTCCACCTCTGCGCTTTCATTAAGGAATGCTAGGATATGCAATGCTACAATGTACATTGTAATTAAAAACTCTGTTCCTGATTTTCCTAACCGTCGTCTCTTGGTCTCCTGTTTTCCTGTTCCACTGATGTGACCTAAAAATGACTCACTCTATATCTAACTAATCACTCTACAACTAATAAAAAATGTAGCTTATTTAAAAGAAGAATCTAGTGTAAATCAATCTGTAGTCTTGTTGTTCAAGATTACAGAGTGCTGTCTGTAGGAAAAAGAATCAGAAAATTGTGTGCAACATAGACTGAATAACAAACCGGTAGTTAACGGTCACTGAATGGGGCATATAGGAAAATTAAACTGAAAGTAAGTTACTGTGCCTCATTCAGTGTTTGTGGCAGGTTCACTATTATATATGCTGTATAGAATTCCTCCCAACAGCACCCAGTGATCTTAAACAACAGGGCTATGGATTGACTCACACCATAATTCTCCTGTAAGTATGAACAAAATCTCTTTTCGGGGCATTCACAGTTATGTCAAAAGCTAGTGACATGTGGCTGCAGCCTAGCAAAAGATGCCAGTGATTAACATTACATAACATTTACATTTGTGCCACTTGTGCCAAAGAATCTGAGTAGTGTTGAAAAGTGTAAAACAGCCATGCGGGTGTCTAGTTCCTGGCATGGGAATGCTTGCCATCTTCGAGGACACTGCAAGGTTTATATTTGGTGTGTTTTTGAATGATGATGCAGCAGCAAAGGGCATAATGGTTCCCTAATGCAAAATGTGCCATAATTATCTGTCGTGTGCTTGTGAGCTTGTAAACATGGCACAAGACCCCAGTCACACAAGGGAGAGCACTTCTGGATTAAAATGACCTTGCCTGAGCTTCAGTGAGTGGGCCACTTAAAGCACAGGCAATATATGTGAGAGCTTTGTGATTAGGCCTATGTGAACTTAATGAATGAATCTGTGCAGAGCGCAGCTAAATCAATATTTGTCTTTATTGGGGCAATTACGGCACAAAGTGTGTGGTGAAACGTTATAACGCAGGAACCATTAAAGCATTATCTCTAATCATCCAGACTTTTTTCCAGTCTGTGAGGTCAGGTGGGTCTCCAGCACCATAGCAAGATATGTTAATTCAATAGAAAAAGAAGGGAATACTGTCTCACTATTGTAATTGACTTCTTAGAGAGAAGTTCAGCAATTGGACATGTGAAAGTGGTCGCCATCTCATGCTGCTAAAATGGTCAATAGTTTTCAGGGACGTAGGTTAATGATTTTGTCATTCATGGTAATTACTTTTAAATGAAGGAGCATAACTTCTGGTGCTGTTTGCAGTATTAGCACCAGTAGTCTTTGTTTATATATATATATATATATATATATATATATATGTCTGTGTGTGTGTGTGTTTCAACATACAATTTTGTAATGAGTATGAGTACTGGTCATGCTCAGGCTACTTTATTTCATGTAATGCAGCTTGTTGTTGCAGTTGTTGATCATTGCATTTTTATTCATGTAGAAAAAGTGGTTGGTTGCATGATGCAATAATATTTATGACAACAAAAATCACTATATTTGAGCAGAGTTGTATTTCTCTAAGAATGCAATGTCTAAAAAGACATTGAGAGAGAGAGAGAGAGAGAGAGAGAAAATCCATCTAAAGATTCATCCAAAGATTGAGCATGTATTTTATTAACCAGACAACTGATGGAACAAATATGAATGTAAAAATATAGTGTGCTTGGTTTATATTTGGAGGAAACAATTTAGTAACCGAAAAAAAAAAAAAAACATTTGTAATAGTACAAAAAGGTAACAGGAATGAGCATTTGAGTGCATGGATATGTGAGTGTGTGTGACCTGCATATAGCTCAGTATTGTATGGTTGTTATTGGTAAGATTAAAAACATTTTCATTACAAAGAAAAAGAAACAGAATAGCAGTCTGAAGGAAAAGGAAGGAAAGTCTGAGTCTGAAGGAAGTCCCAGCACATAGTGACAGCACAACAAATACTGGCTGCCTACAGTTATGTTTGTTTTTACTTGTAGACATAACTTATGGAGAGAACATGGAACAAATGTATACAAAATGATTAAAATACATTTTTTTACATTTACATTTCATTAAATGTAAAAAAATGGGGGTGTGATGATGGACACAATATCATCATAGGTACCAAAGTATGTCATCATGGGATGCCCAGAAAAAACAGTTAATTCCCATTTTGGCCATACTGCGGACCTCAACATGTGTTTCACTAATTTCTGTGGTGATCAGGGTACAGATCACCATATACTTGCACTATTGGCACTACTAACAGCTTCAGGCCTTTGTCACTCTGTAATGTCTGTGGATGCTGTAAGAACTGCCTACAGTTGAGTGAATGTAAAATGCTTGGCGTCAAAGCATTCACAGAGGAGATTTTGTGCCGCTGTGCACAAGCAGCTGACACCTCTGTAGGTCAGTTCTCCATAGGCAAGAGTCACCACCTGATGCCTCCTCATGGTGGACGGAAGAGGAGAGAAATCATTTGACATTACAGAAACTGCTATGTTGATGTCTTGTTCATTGACAAAAAACAACGTCACAGAGGCGTTCCACTTTTCTGCAGCGCTCACAGCAGAGGTTCCACAGCAGGTAAGTAACCACACACTCTGCTGCATATGAACTTGAGACTGGGCAAGAGAGGTCTTTGCATTCATTACAGTCACCATACATGCATTTTATGTTTTCAGTGTCACATGTGATTGATCTCACCAGCTCATCCAACTTAACAGTGTTGATGACCCTGAGTTGGTGTAGCTCCTGAATGATGTATGCCAAATTTTCATGCATCTTGCACATGCATGTGTCACAATTACTCAGTGTTGGAACCACAACCCAGAATGGACATAGGGAACAAAAAAGCAGATAAGAGATCAATCTCTCTTCGGTCAAAATTTTCAGGTGCAAGTTCTTCATCATATCCAAAAGGAACCGTTTTTGAGCGATGGTCTACTTTTTCCCCATTGTCATTCCCCTCTCATCATCTCTCTCATAGAAAGCCCTTACGCTTCCCAATCCTTCTGGTTCACATCCGTTGGTAGGTGTAGCCATAGGTCACTTTTCTTTTCATAGCATCACATTTGGCAGTTCTCTCTGGAGAAAACATCACAATGGAGTAGTGTGAATATGGAGCTTGGCATTTGAAATACAGACAAGCTAACAGGCATGTGTACAAGGACAATATAGTTGCTCTCCCTGGACTTCCAAGCCGCTGATTAACTGTTGCCTTGCTTGGGAGCGGGAGATGCAAAACTAAGCTTAGAATTATTTTGGGAGGCAGAGGATGAATAAAAAGAAATTAAAACTAAATGGCAGAAAATACTATTATGTGTCTTAAAACTTAGTTGGCAATGGAACTAATGTTTAATTGCAATTGTCACATATATCATCATTACTCCCTAACAAATAACTGGGTCAATAGTTCCACTGGAGATGCAGATCTCAATTCCTAATGTGACTTTCTAGCAGTCGATGCTCATAGTCATTTCAATGCAATTATGAACTGAATGTGCAGAATGTAGTAATTAAAAGAATTAAATAATCTAATGGTTCCACATATTTAAATGAATCTCTCTCAAACAGTGATATGTGATAGAAAACCCATGTCAGATAATTATATTGTGTTCCTGGGTAGAGCAGAGCTTCCAGGCACAGTTCTAATGATTTAAATAAAATTGTGTTTGTATTTTACACTTTAACTGGGTTAAACATTATATAAGGGTCAAACTCATTGAGGTCTTATAGGACGTGTCAGAATGACAAAGAAAAATGCAGCAAATGGTGAACACAACAGTAAAGACAATTAAAAATTGGCTTCAGGATAGAGAATATGTTGAATTCAATCCATTGTTTTACTAATGCTTGTTTTAGACCACATTTTAACAAAGAGTGTATTCACCAGATAATCAGTGCCTGTAGGTTATGTGAACTGAGGTTAATTAGCATCCAACTTCAGAATAAAATGCAATTTGCCATTGAAATAATGATAAAATTAGGAGGTAGAAATGCCATAGAGGAAAAAAAACCTAACTTTTCCCCTTGTCCATTAGTGTAGAAGAGAGATTATAAAAACCATTAGTGTAGAAGAGATAGAAAGCAAATGTGGTAAATACATTTCATGTGTAATGGCATGTGTGTGAAAGTTTTCACAGTGCTGAATGTAAAAGCCATTTGCTATACTCTCAAATGGAGGGTAAACTCATGCTAAAGGATTTCACAGACAGCACAGTTACCACAGAAAATTGCTATTAGTACATGTCATTGATTCCCATGCACAATTGCCTAAGACACCAGAACACAGGGATGCACGCAGCTGATGAACATGTAGCCCAGCTACGTTGACAAGGAGTAGGAATTGGTGAACTCAGTGAACTGCCAGCTGACACTAAACCAACAAGGCAATGGAAAATGAGACTGAAGGTGAGTTTCTGGACCCTAACATTAGCTGTTGGTACCAGATTTTCTCGTTTTTTTCTTTTTTTTGGCATAAAACATGTATGGTGAGTTTGGTGAATGCAGAAGAGAAAGCTATACCAAAAGGATCCCCATAACTACTCAAGAATGGTCAATGATATTGTATGGTTGCTTTAAATTCCACAGGCTCTAATGCATATGTGTAGTGGCTCCACGTCAGCAGCTTAGATTAAAAGATGTGGTTCTTCAATTGTCTTGTGATGAGACGTTTCAAATCAAACAAATTTGACAGGAAGGATGAGCACCTGGATACAATAAAAACTTTGTCAAATTCCATGGAGGCCACTGCAATATCAATTTCCATATCAAGAACCACCTGGATTGACACCCCCATCTACCACCAACAGACGGGAAAAAAAAAAACTAAGGCTGTCACACACCACACACACACACACAAGGACTTACTATAGAAGCGGATGGAGTAGAGGACAGAAAGAAATCGAGAAGCTTGAGTGATTCTCCATGGACAGAATATGCAGAAATGAGAGTCATTCTGCTATGCGATACATATATCCAGTTTTATGCTAAGAGAACATACAAAACTGAACATCAGTCATGTTAATATACTATGTTGTACATCTTGTTTGGTATTCATGTTCACATGCCTTTGTATCTGACAGAGGCGCATCTGATGGTCTCTTCCTATGTGGAGCTGTAAATCAGTTGCTTTGTGTTTATTTTTGATGAATAATGAGCAACTCCATTAGACATATAGGATGATACTATATTATTTTAGACTATTTAATGAGATGCTTTCAAGCACAAGGAAGGGAGCATGGACTACCTCCTCCTCCCTTCAAGATGTTACAACACGTCTCATTCTCACACTGTGGAGTTGGGATAATCACAAAAAGCAAGAGGAAGGAGGAAGGTTTTGTGCAGGGATTGGAACTAGTACTGGCACAGAACACAATGCAATGCAATATCCTGACTGATTGAATGTGATTACACACAATAGTGTTTGTTGAGGAATGACATCAACATATCTCATCAGGCAGCACTGTCACCACATTAAAGCTGTCCTAAATTAAATCTGTCAAAGTGAAGTATTGCATTTGTATTTTCACTTTATCAGTTGGTTTTTTTTTGTTTTTTTTTTGTTTTTTTTAAATGATTTCTCCCCTGAAACGTGCACACATGGCAAAGAAGTCTGTCTCTCCTGCAGCTCAGACAGCCTCTTCCCTTGGCTCATGCATGGCCTTATCAAACCCCTGCTGCTCCCAGCTGATTTGCCTTTTGCCACTTATCAATCCCACTGCAATCACAGTCTGGGACTAAATTAATCATTCATAACAGTCTTTGGAGTGATTTCTTCACTGAGGCGCCTCCTCATCAAATGCCGGGGGGTTCCCATGAAGGCACTCAGAAATGCTACCTTCATTGAACTGCACAGTATAAGAGTTGAGATTGACGATGCTGGTTTTAATAAAGCTACCGGTCATTAGGGTGAGTGGAGGCTGCTGCTGTGAAAAGACCCCAATGAGATTTTGAGAGAGAGCATTCTGATGAAACTAAAAGTTACCAGCTTGTAAAGAGAAGGCCTTTGCCTTTCAGTTGGACACAAGTGCATTAAGAGCATTCAATAGTTCAAATATCCTTTGATATTTCTACTTTAATATGTCCTGAAAATGTAGAGGAGCGATTCAAAAGATGCCATTGTTCTTTGATTGATTCAGAATTATCATTCAGTTTTTTGTAAACATGCAGCATTTGCTGTGACTGCTATTTATTTACACATAAACATTTTGGTCTGTCCGCAAGGTCACCTGACAGAAAAAATAACCTAATAGCCTCTTATTTTCTATGCTGTTTATAAATACACTGTCCGTCTGTGTCTTTTGTTGATGTTGATGATGTTTGTGTTCAATCAATCGTGAAAATTCTTACTGCATATTGGACTGCAATGCTGTAAAATGTTTGATCACATCAAGAAAACAAACATAAAAGTAGGCTTTTAGGTTAACGTATACAATAATGAGATAATTATATTGTTGCTACCTCAAAAACATCTAAGCACCATGCCGTGGAAATATTCCCCAATCCCCTAATATGCCCTAATGTAACTTAGCATGCGAATCAACTAGCTTCGGCTAGACTTTACTATAATATCACATTCCACTATATATGGCCGCTGTATTGATGTATGATGATTATGATGCAAGACTGCATTCAATTAAAGTACCTGCACATTGCAGCTTTAAGCAGCTGTGAAAAGTTCTTTGTTCTGTTTTAACAGCATCTGCCCAAAAAGGAAGGATCAGTTATTTTCTAATGTCAATAAATTGTTTGTTCAAGCAATCTAAATGTGTGATACGCATGAAATTAAGTGTTTTATATATATTGACTATATAGTGATACTGTATTTTAACATGATGAATGTTGTTCTATGGTTTAGCCAAGTCATGAATACAGAATGATCACATAAAACTTTTGTGGCTGCCAGGAGAAAAAAAAGTTTGGTGGAAGGGTGGCACTCTGAAAGTTTTCTTTTTTTTTTTCTTTCTTTGTTTTTTTTTTTTTTTTTTACAGGAAAACATTCATTATGTGCTGGAAAGACGTTGCAAAGAGTGCCAAACAATGCCTTGAAACAAATCCAACAATTCATTATCAGAACAATAGAACCCCTGGTCCCCGAAGGTGGCATCTCTCATTTTTCTTACCTTTTGTACCTTGAAGGCTGTCACGATGGAGAACATAGTGCCACTCCTCTTCAGGATGGATTCACCCGTCTCCTGAGACAGAATCTGCGCAAAGTATTGAACAGACCAATGACTATGACTTTGAGCTGCATCTGTAGGGAGACCTTCAGCTAAGGCACGTTCACTTGAATAGGCTGCAGCTGAGGGACAATGCAATCCTTGAATCCTACAATCCTGAACACTCTGATGGGACTCCATGTGTTTTATTATGTGCTAAGGGCTTTGACTCTCTGACATACTTACAGAGAAGGCAAAAGAAGATTGCTGCACATCAGGCTCATTTGACAGATGCAGTAATTACATCTGAGCATGGAGATTATTGTGGGATTTTGAGCTACTGCCTGGCTTGTCAAAGCAAGTGAATGGAGGAGATGCTCTCATTCAATCGTGAGATTGTTTTTTTCAGCTAGCCTCCAGAGACCCTGTTCATACCTTGCATTAGCATTCATCTTTAGTCATTCAAACTTGTTGGGATAGTTCCATAGGTAAATGTTAACATGTTGCATTAATCCCTAACATATACATTAGTTACATTACAATACATACATTTCCCAAGATAAATGACAAAAGGTAAATGTAGAGGCCCATTTTACTTCTTGGAGTAGTTGAGAACATTTACAATTCAAAATGTACAAGTACTTTGTTAGTTTAGCCAAGATTTCATATATTCATAGGCTACAGGTCATAGTCGCTTGATAACACAGGCCCCTGATTTCTATATCTACAGTGCTGCTGTTACCTTGCCACTTGACAGTGGAATCCCTTAAAAGTTTGACCCCCTAGGAATGACTTTATGGTGTCTATGAGGAAAAAGGTTAATGCAAGCGAGCATTTGTGGTTCAGATAACTGAATACATATAAAATTATCACACGAGCACAAATCTCACAATTAAAGTGAGAAAAGTGATTCCTTATTACACCATTTTGTTGCTGGCTTATTACCCATAGTGGGTTACTGTTTAAAGAATTCTGTGAGTTATTTTTTGAACTAATTATCCCAAAACTACCCTCTCATTATCAATCTGTAATACATTGCATTGTGTGCTAAAAATCACTGAACATTGCTTGCCTTTACTTCATGGCAGACTAGGCAGAGGGAATGGCATTGGAAATCAGAAATGGTGATCATGTTTAAATGTATACAGACCAAGGAAATGAGATCCAATCCCAACTGGCTTCTCCAGACATGTGGGGAAAGACATTCTAATTCCAGGTGCAAACATCTTGACAGAGTGCCACTAGCTCTGCTCATTTGGGTTGAACTTGAAACTGCTGCTGTCACCAGTGGCATTTACAGATCTCTTGTCATCCTCACCGTATAGCAGGGTGCCATCGTGTAATTACCTGCCCTGAGGCTGGTTGACTGTGGACTGACACCCCAATTCCCATAAGGGCAGTTTATCGAATGGCAAACTACTTATCTTTGACATCCATCCATCATAATTAACCAGCATATCTCAGTAGGCAGTGGACGGGGGTTGACAAAAAAAGATTTGGTGCCATTGATTAACCATTACATTCTCAATCTTAATGAAGTCTCATTTTAAATATCTATTTACAGTGCACAGTGCGTGACTCATGAACCAGTATCAAATATGAGAGTACAGAAACAAGTGCTAATAATATTTTTGATGAAATTATGGGCAACATTTGACCTCCACTTTGTCTGTAGCTAGATCAACCAGCTCCTTTTAAAGGTTCATGCAGGTGAGGAAATATTTTATGTAAGGGTATAGATTTTTATAGCCCACTGCTCTCTGCTGTTATCCAGCTATAGCCCTTTGTGAAAAAAGGGGTAAAGGTCAGGTTTGGAAAGCTTATGACTTCAAAAGGTGGGAAATGAGAAACGATGTGACAGCCTTAGGTCTTCCAAATCACAGCACTTGATCTGCATCTGACTTTGTCCTGTTTGACCACTTGTTTCAAGAATCAATCTTGACAGGTGATGTATCATTTTATTTATATGATGATGTGCCTCGCAAGCCTGTCCTACTAAGTGCATCAATGTCATAATTTTTTCTGCCTTTGACAGAGTGTCATTTTAAAGGAGGAATCCAATGTGAATCAATCAACAGTCTTGTTGCTTGATGTTTCTGAGAGCTGGCGGTAGGTATGAGAACGAGAGAATTTGATGCAGAGTAGCCTGGATTTGTGAAAAAAAACAACTAATAAATGCTAACCGATGGGGGCACAGGAACATTTGGTATTTGGTCTACATTGTACCAAACTTTAAGACCACTGTCAGTGTTGGAAGAATGGAAGAAACTGAGGAGGACACATTGTTTCCATAGAATGGGTGAGGGCTGGACCTTTAGACATATACAAAATGGTAGACCATCTTTAGAATACAGAATATAGAAAAAAGTGAATACAAAAGATAACAGTTGATAAAAATGTTGTAGGACAAAGTTACCACACTTACTTACATGCCCTCAGATAAAGTAGAAGAAGTATAGGAGTTGTTGCACAACCACCATACTGCAGCAGTTTCAGGACTGCTGCGAATCCCTAAACACTAAACACTAAAGGGTGACACTGCTTTTCCAGCCCATATACACTCTGCATGGAATAACCCCTAGGAGATATCAGAACTGTGCTGTCCATTGACCAATCACTTTAGTTACAGTATATTTATTAACAAAATATGTCATATATAGTAATGTGGCACAGATGAGAATACAACACAGACATTGTAAATACATTGTTTTTATTTTCTTTCTGGGATCTCTTGAAAGGCTTAGAGCGTTACAGCATCAATAAAAAAAAATCCTATGCAAGTGTATAAACATGTAACCCTCTCTTTTAAAGCCCCCAGCCTCCTATGCACTTATACACTTTATTCATAACCTGCACCAATCACCCAATTACAGTATATACTATAAATAATCACTGTATGTTCTTTGTAAATAGAGGACATTGACATTGAGCAGCAGAAAATATATACTTCTTTTACTAGATGTTTACTTCCTTGGACGACTTGTGCTTGTCTATTTTCTGTCAGAAATTCAGACCTTTGCAATACATCAAAAGAAAACAAAAAGTTAATTTGGTGTAATTGCACTAAGATACCACCCTGCTTCATATTCCTCTGCAGTTCAATTGGCTGGTGCAGGTGCTGACACAGTGACTTACTATCTTAAATGACTCCACTGTTTAGTTGGTCTCCACCCCCCTCCCCAATTAACCACAGTCTCACAAATCAAACCACTGTAAGCCACACATATTTGACCATGTTTAATTGGCCTTGAGTTGGTCATCAATTCTTGTAAAGACGGAAATGAACAGATATAATTAACGTAACCCCAGCCCTGTGCATCCAAGGCTTCATTATAGCCCTCGTTAGTTAATCCCTGCACACAACTTCCAAGCAGCAAGACTTTTGCCTTTGGTCATATCAAGGGTTTGCTCTCTTCTTGTATATCAAAGCCACTGATAATTTGATTCATCGGAGAGAAACATCAGCCTTAATGGTTGTCCCTAATAGCTTTTGTTGTCATGGATGTTTTACTCTCGATAACATTATGGTGTATAACCAAGAGAGAGAAAAACAGCACAACACGCTTCAGAGCTGTAATGATTTTTAAAGCATTAAAGCAATAGCAACTCAAAACAAAGGACAATGAAACCATCATGAGAGTCCTTCTTTGCTGCTACATAATTATTATTTTACTGTAACCAAAACTTAAAGACATTTATTGATATAAAGCTCAAAGTTATTTGCTTACAAGACATGCTCCTTGTTCTCTTTGCAGGGCTTGAGCCATCCTGAGTTTGGGGCCAGTCCCCAACAGTGACAGAAGGAGCAGTGTGCCGTTCGCCCATGACGAAAATTAATGAGACATGCATAGGTAATGAGATTACAAAGCTGTACTGAGGAAGCCAGAAAGGAAGATTACCAGGAACATGCTGTCACAGACCCTCCTCCTTTGAGAGGGCCGAGGAGACGCACCTGTGTGCCTCCTATCAACAATCACACACAAAGGTGCACACACACACACACACACACACACACACAGATACACACAGAGTCACACGCATACACACTGAGTCATGCACACACACACACACACATATACTGGTGCCAGTGAAGACAGAATCATGGCAGGTGTGTCCTCATTTGGAGAGTTGGTGGCAGGAAAGGCCATTTGTCGCAGCTGTTCTGATATCTCCTAGGGGTTATTCCATGCAGAGTGCATATGGGCTGGAAAAGCAGTGTCACCCTTTTATAACATTCAACACACACACACACACACACACACACACACACCAGTGGAAACTCATACTAGGCCCTGAAATCTCTGCAAATTAGTTTGTTTTATGAGTTACATTTTGCATTCATGGCATGTTACCTCATCCCATCCACATTTGCTCGGCTATAATTTTTAGTCAAGGGAATGAAAATTCTCAGTAAGTTTTATTCATTCATAATGTCTTCTATTTAGGACAAAAATCAAGAATTTTGTAGTATGCCTTGAAATCTCTTTGATTGGATAGTGCCAGAGGTGTGATGGAGATTTCTTTCATGAGTACACAATTTCACATGTCACAAGTCACATGTTCCTCCAAAACTTACGTAATAGTATTACTGCATGATTATGGTCATCTGGCCTGGTCTATGGTCTATAATGTTAAGTTGCATGTGTTTATGACAGTAGAGGGCTTATTAGAGAGGGCCGCTTGACATGAACGCTTATTGATACCACTTGTAACAATGCCTTATTAATATAATGTTTTAACTAAATGCCTAATATTAAAAAAATAGAAATACTTAACTTCTAAGAACTGGGGGGACTCTGTACCCTCGTGTCCAACGCCCACTATACCCCTGAATACTGCATAGTAAGTATGGTCAACTGCATGACACTGACCTCCAGTTAAAAATGTGTGTGTTCAAGTTTATTCAGGACATCCGTTATTAGACAAATAACATCAAAAGACAAGACAGGACATAAAGTGTGTAATGAATTTCAATCATGTTTATCAGAAAAAAATAATCCAACATCACAATGTTTACTGGAATGTAAAGTCTATAGTTGGCCACGTTATGTACAGTGTGACTGAAGCTGTGTCTGCCATACAAAGGCAAAGCACAGTATCTATTTTTTCTTTTCTTTTTTCTTTTTTTGCACAAATCAGAAGTGCGGTATCAGCACTACAAGTTGGTAGATTTTGTAAGGCTCCTGCAAAATTTCCTGGAGATCACTTTGCAGTATGTGTAAATTGTTCTGTGAAAAAAAAAAAAAAAAAAAAAATTGCAGTAAGTGCTGTTACTGCACTTCACAGGAGGCTATGGTAGCTCACTTGTGACATTCTTCATGGTGAAACCAAGGCAAAGCTGCAGTAAGTGCAGTTAGAGCTCATTGACTAAAGCAAAGGCAAAAGTATTTTAGCCAATAAAACTGACAAATTTTGCATGAATGTGAAAATACAATATGCTCAAGATTCACGTCACTCTAATCTAATAAATCATACATTTGGTAGTTAAATATAATTGATGATTAGGCTTGGTGAAAAAAAAACAAACACAAAAAGCTGTTTTTCTCAGTTTGGGTTTTTTGCAGATACTGTGCTTTGACTTTGTACAGCAAATGTATCATCAACTCTAGGTTTGATTACCTTGACTGATCAATTGGAGGTTTCTAGTAATCAGACTAATGGTCACACTCATAAATTTATTTTTTGTTATCTATGGACAGCACTGCAATAGCATCACTTTTGAGGTAATATAACAGTTACACAAGGGTATTTTGGTTTAATGCCATCATATTATAGTTGTCTGTTCCCTATTTTGAGGAACATTCAAGCTGCAGTAGCCTACAATCAAATAATCTACATTCACATATTGTTTCACTCTTTGAGCTACCCACATTCACATATTGTTCCTTTCTTTAAATATTGTCAAACCTGACATCAACATTGTCAAGCATACATAATCTATTTCCACCTTAAATGGACAGTTAAATTCAATTATCTTCAATTAACTTCTGCTAAAGTTAGCACTGCTTCTTTGTAGCTTCCAAAAGTTTATTTCAGTTCAGTGTAATGGACAGTTCTCTTAGAACAAGCTCAGAACCCTATTCATGTTCCTGTCCCTTGACCAGTTCACTACATTCTGATTTTAGCCTCCTGCAGCTACTTGGCCCTAACAACACTCACACTCTTAAGCCCATTCTCCACAACATCCTTTTAAAGGCTAAAAACATAGTCTTCACTTATAGTCAGACTAGACTTCACTCTTACAGTCTGGACTCCAACCTTATAAATGACACAAAGGCAAAACTATCAAGTGCAGCTATAGTTACCTTGACCACATCACCGAAAGTAAAATAAGGACTATAAAGGAGAGCTGTGTTCTGCACACAAAGGGTCACAAATCTTTTGGACAATTTAGAAAGCAAGGCTTTTCAAAATGCATTCTTTCATTCTGTTGCATTAAAATCCAAAGGGTCAGAAAATGGTTGCCCCAAAATGAAACTTTCCAGAACCATTACATCACATCTTGGCTGATGTGCAAAATACATTTTGTTCTTTTTGTACTTTCTAGGAGCCCAGTATTCATAAAGCATTTTAAATGCATTCATTAAGGTTTACAATGCATTCATAATGTTTTATAACTAATCAGGGGCGCTGCTAGAAATTTTGGCCCCAATCACAGAATATAATTTTGTGCCCCCCAGACATTGATTATAATATTGAAATATTCTCTGGGGCCCCCTGTCAGTGCCAGGCCCAAACCTGCCGGCACCCCAGTACTTTATACTTTACCATGAATGTACTCATAAGGCATTAGAATGATATGATATAAGCCTTCACAACTTGAAGTGTCACAAAGCATTGTAAGCAGTTTTGGCCTTTTCACACTGGGGAAACATACCACTTTACTTATCGTCTTATTGATTTTCACGATTATAATTTATGTATTTACGTAATTTATGTGCTCGTCTCACTTAAATTAGAGTGTGCATTGAGCGCTTATAACTCTTCATTATTTGACATGAGGAAAAGGACAATTAACAGACTGAAGCTTTATAATGCTTTGTGACTGTTAAGTTGTAAAGTCTTACATAATAATAGTATGATGCCTGGTACAGTCATGAGAATGTATAAACAGTTATGAACACTTATGACATTAGTTATAAGACTTTATGATTGCATTATAACCCTTTATGAATGGGTTTATAATGCTTTATGAATACTGAGTTCATAGAAGGAATGTTTTCTCTGAAATTAATTATTTTCTTCTCAGATTCTCTCAAAGTCCATCATATTTAAACAAATTAAAATATCCAAAATTACCAAAAAAAAAAAAAAAAACAGCAACCAAATGTGAAAAAATGACTGTATTGATGTCATATCACTGTGTTGTCCAGATACCCAGTGAAGTTAGCATGCAAATCAGCTGGCTGAATTACAGTAAATACAGTAAATACAGTAAATACAATGCGAGTGAATGCAAAGCTGCTTTCAAGACGACTTGAAACTGAGTGTTTTCAAAGATTTTTACACATAGCAGCTTTAAACTACACAAGTATGAAGCACATGGCATAACTGCACATTTGTACAAAGTGAATTTGCACTTCCGTCTTGCACTTTGACCAAATGGCATAGAGGTGCTGGCAGGTTATATAACTATGCTTTTAAAGTGCACTATACTTACACTTTCCTGATAATGGCATAAAGGTTTTAAAGCTTTGTGCTCCAACATAATCCACTGAGGGCCCCTATGATTTCATTTAATGTGGAGTGCAATATCACATATTAAAGTTGGCTCATTGACTGAAATGTGCTATTTACTTTACAATGGAAATGATGGTGTAAGTCAGGTGCTCATATTTCTAAAACCATTATGACCAATGTAGAATGTGCAGCAAGCATTAATATCAAAACAAAAGAAGTTCAACTTATGCCCCCTGTCATAGCTTCTTCACTTTCCCTAAAAACTAAGTGCATAGTGTGCTTTCACTTGAGCCAGTTGTTCAAACTGGGATAATAGACTGAAGTAACCTACTTGCTATTTCTCCTTACCTTGACTTCTTCTGCCTCATTGTGAACAAACAGCTGCACAGAGCTGTCGCTATGTTGTTCCATTTTACCTCCTTTTTTGCCTGTGTCTTCTCCTCTTGCAAAATCTATGTAGAACTGCTCCTCTGATTTATCTAAACAAGATGACCCAGTTCAGAAAACCCTGCACGCACACACACACACACACATACAGTTCACCAGACTGCCTGCTTTAATCAGACCATAGATCTCTGAGATGTCCATGATTTGCACTCTTTGTTATAAAAATCATAGCCAACATTGAGCCTTGAGTGACGATTTGCCTTCCGACAAAAGAGATTCCTATCCGGAACAAATTAATGAATGCCTATTTAACTCTTATGAGATGACATTATCCATATTGTGGCCCTGGTTGTCAGACAAAGTCTGAGTGACTCAAGAGGAAGTAAATACATCACAAAAGACCAACTTTCTTGTAGTACAAAGTTGTTTCACACGTGCCACTGTCACACAGTGTTAGAACCATATAATTATGTCCATAGAGGAGCACTGTATGGCTATGTCAAGACAACTTGAATCCAGCAGAATTCCATTCCTATCAGAAACATTTTGACTCTTTGCTTTTAGTTTTCAACTAGGACACCAATGAGGTGTTCAAGAACAGAAGATACCCATCAGAGTAACAGCTTTGCTCTAAAAACAAACTGATTTATTAAAAAAGTGGGCATAAATGCTTGGTTACTACATTAATGCTAGGCTACACTAGGCATTCTTATAAATGCTCTATTGAAGAAAGACAGAGTTGGAAGGTAGAGTAAGGATGGATCGATGAATACAACCATTTTGAACATAGCATTTGAATCTGTCAACAAAGAAATGATCATGACCTGAAACTCAGTTCTCAGAAATCACATACAGAATCAATTACTCTACCTTAAAGTTAGACATATATGAGTATACATGTATTGTGCAAAAACAATGATGGGGCACATGGCTTGGCTATCACAAAATGTATGCAATGCAAAACTTCAGGTGACAAAAACTAATATTGCTTGGCTAATGTGTGTATTTGGGTCAAAATCATTTAACCCAGTTGGCTTGCTGTGGAGTGAATAGTTTAACAAAACCAATGTATTTCTGTGTTGACGTAATCTCGACAACTACTCTTTGTACCTCCTCAGATTCTGCAATCTGAATCAGCTGTTGCCTAAGCCTGTTTCTTTATACTCACTGTTAAGCTTTGTCCATTTCTCATATTATTTAACAACACTATTAGTGTTTGAAGGTCATACGGTGAGATGTTCAGTAAGACCCTGCATAGTAGACAATATTGAGTCCCAAGAGATCTAACCTTTTCCTGTATGGTCTTAAGTAAACTATCATGACTGCTGTCTAAATCCAGTTATTTACCTTGTTCCTCTTGTGTTTTTCTGTAAAAAGACCTCCTCTATTTTCCCTTCATAACAAGGAAGAAAACAATGTGAGTAAGGTAAATATTTGGATTCCTATACTGATAGAGGAGGCAACTGTTAAAGAAACAGCTACTATTTTGTGATATTTTCCAGGGATTCTCCTCCCCTGAGGGAAAAAAAAATGTCGGGGGTAAAACAGCACTGACCCTCACAGGTGACACTGCACATAGAGGTATGCCACCCCCAATCAATATTTTATTCACTGGCACTTTGCTTAAAGCGATTACTGTGTCTCAAATTGTGGGGAGAGAGAATAACAAGTGCGCTTTCGTCTGCTTTTCTTGTCCGCTTTGTCTGTCACCCAGACCTTAAGGGTCTGTTCAAATATGAATGAACAGCACACGCTCTGTAAATAACTGCTGGGCCCTGGCACTGGGGGTTATTTGGAATGTAGAAAACCTGCTGTCACACTTTGAATATCTATGTATCTGCCTTGAGCTTCGACCGGTGTGCTGTACAATCTGGCAGGAGTCAACTCATTATCACTCGCATGAATACCAGCCAGATCCCCTGAGTGAGTCAGCTAAAGGTTCTTTTTGCATACACAGACACTTGCGGAGTGTGGGAAGGGGAACGGGTTACTGTCTGCTTGCCCAGCCTGCTTGGCGCAGCAACTCTTTCATCAAGCCTGCTGCACGCGTTTCGTGTATAGGTTTTGAATATTTCATGGCCGTTCGTACTACAGGAGATGCTCGTGCTGTAGTTTGTTAAAAACATACGGTCATCACCACATGCCTCGGATGACATGCCAATCTTCGTAACGTTGTTTTTCCCCAGTGTGTATGTATAATTGTGGCAAGGGCCCTGAGTGTAAGATGGGTTAACTCATTTAGCAAAGACAATCTGTGGACAGTGAATCACAAGCCTTGAGCTTTAATTATCCTGTGGCTTACTCTTTTAAACAATTGCCTGGATGGGGACTCCCCTACGGATGAGCAGCATGAGAGCAGATAGGAGAGTTTCTGCCATCAATCAGCATGTCACTTGCTTGCTGTTTTACTGCGTGTGGACTCTGCCCCGAGCTCCATCCCATGTCTTCTTAATTGTCTGTCTTGGTGCTGATATTAGGCTCTTGCCCCTTGCCCACAGTGAATAATTGATTCTAGTAAATTAGGCTGACCTAACTTGTATTCCTGATTGTCGCTCAGTCAAAACTCTGAAATCACTCTCTCTTTCTTTTTCTCTCTCTCTCTCACTATTTCCTTCTCTCTCTCTCTGTCTCTCCCTCTCTTTCTTTTGCTCTTCCTGCCTCTCTGGCTGGAAGTCTATTTTTTGCCACACATCAATTTTTCAATGGAAGCCATTTGTCTTTGGGACCACTGTCATCTCAAAACGAGAATGCCAGCCATCTCACTTCTCACCTGTTCCGATAACTTCCCCCATGCTGCAAGATAATCAGTAACCTCTCACCTTCCCCTCCCCTACAAATGAAATAAGTGTTAAACATTCTATGTTCACAATTCATCAAAAAGTTTTAAAATCCAATACACTTTTTTGAGTGATTGACTGTAAGGCGTGGGAGTTGACACCCAGTCACTGTTTGCAATGTGCCTTTTAAAAGAGGCCACAGTTGCCAGTCACTTTGAGACTCAGCAGGGATTGGCAGACAATGCTGAGCAGCATGCTGTGACCACATAGCATATGAAGTGTATTTAAATGCCATGTTACCTCAATCTGCAGGCAAATCTAGGAAAGAACAAAAAAAACATCAAACCAACTCCCCCATCTCAAGTGATTAAAAAAGTGAAGTAAAAAAGTGAAACAACCTGGGCTCACTCCCTTGATTTCAAATGCTCTGTGGAAATCATAGGACATGACGCTAACACAGAGCAGCTCTTCCCAGATGGCGATGCCCTTTAACGGAGGGGCCTCCTTGTAATGAAGAATTGAAATTCGGCTTGCGGAGCTCCCTATTCCCAAGACTCAGAGTTTGGGATGAGTCCAGGATGCACTAGCTAATGAGCTCTGTCTGTTCGCATTGGGATTTCTAGCTGTGTGTCTAGTTCTTCTACCACACCCACACCCCACCCTTCCCCCAACTGCTTCATCCACCCCACATTTCATCAAAGGATCAGAGAGGCGAAGTCGGGGCCGAATCCCCCGGTGAGGAGTCTCAGCCTCCTCAGATGCACGCCTCGGAACTGTTGACACGCTAACCCAATTGTGCCTTCCGGACACAACACCAGAAAACTGTTAAAGCATCAGGGAGATGACAGTTTGCAATCAGCTTAGTTTCTGCATTGCTTTTTCTTGAATTCATTATTACTCGATCTTTTATGAGTTCTGCTTACCACCTTTTGCACTTTGCATAATATCTTTCACATAATCACCTATTATAAAACAATTTATGGGTATTAGGTTCTTTTAAAAAAGATAATGATTATTCTAACGATTGTTTTTAATAGACAACTGATAAATAATTCATTATTTGACAAAGCAAACTAAATAACAGGGGAAATTTTGGAGATAAAGTTAAAGAAGAACGAGAGAAAGAAAGAAAGAAAGAAAGAAAAAGAGGGATGTAGCTCCTAGGATGAAATTTTGCTAATCTCTTTTTTTTTTTTCTCCACGGCCATTGGAACTATGGCAGGAGCTCTGTGCTGCACATCTGTGACCAAAACCAGAACCGCTGTTGTTCATTAGCCATGCACCTTTAAGCCAACTTCATCACATTTAATTACTTGCAGCCAGATTCTTTTTTCAAGCTCCATTACCGACACTGCCATGAAAACTTTAATGGAGCTGAAAGTGGAGTTTCTTATCTCCTCGCTGCAATCTTGGGTCAGAACTGTGTTAAATTGAGTGGGCACAGTTAGGAAGAGATCTCACAAGAAACTGTCTCACCTGCTATTCTCTTGTCTGACCCCGGGTCCCTTGTACGCACGGCTAGTCGGTGTCCATGTGCCAGATGTTGTCCATGTGCCAGATTCTGTGGTTCTGTGGTTCAGAGCATGTTTCTGTGTAAAGTGTCAGGCTTGCTGAACCTGGGTAGCGTGCTAGTAGCCCTGGAAATTGTCTGTTTGAATCCCACCATCATGGCCGTTCCAGAGAGACGGTTGACAAAATGTAAGTCTTTTTGGATAAGCGTCTGCTAAATGTAATGTAAATAATGCCTTTTTCCTATGTACACTATCAGTGTGAGTATGGAATCACTTTTCAGAGTAGTGAAGTGCTGACTATATGGCCAGGCTAGTACCGCCTAGTACTTCTGCCCAATATTGCATTTCACTGAAGTACCTTGTCAGGGAACCAAAGGTTAGGTGGCCTCAAATATTTTTTTTCTGCAGACCAATCAGCGAACATAGGAAGGGCTATGTCCTTTGTGGGAGGGCTGAAAGTGATGTCTAGCATAACAACAAGCAGTAGTGAATGGTTGCATGCCCAATAGTTTTAAAGCTCACAGAAAGTATCTGCCCACTGGGAAGACAATGTATGCCTATTAAGAGATGCCAGACGCTTAGCACAAAGTGAAAGTACGTCAAAGGATTGTAAGAATTATTATAAGAATATTATAAGTGATACAGGATTCTGGGTGTTCAGCAAAAGCTCAAAATAACTTTTATGACTTATATAGTGGATATCCAATGGCTCTGATGTGTATAATCTCAACTCCCCACACACTTGCCTATACCATTGAAAGGTTGATTGTTCTCGACCCAGGTTGACATTACATGTTTGTTGTATGCAGTATGCAGTCAAGTTAGTAAGGACTGTGGTCATGCATTCAGTTTTGTGCTCTCACAGCACGCTTTATTTTCAGGTAAGTGGCTTGTCAGGTTGTTGACTATTCTGGCTTAACGACAGATGAAAGGTCAAACTACGCAAACATTCAGTCACCCACAAAACTGGTTGATCCTTACGTTCTATTCTCAGGAGACACCAAAAACAGGAGGGTAAGCAAGGCAGCCATCAGCAGCAAATAGCAATTTATAGACTTAACAACTTTTGCTCAAGGCAAAGGAAATAATAATGTTTCCTACCAAAATTTTTTTTTTTTTTTACGTTTGTTTATTTCTTTGTGTGTGTGTGTGTGTGTGTGTGTGTGTGTGTGTGTGAGAGAGAGAGAGCGAGAGAGAGAGAGAGAGAGAGAGAAATACAGCAAAATGAGAACATGATTGAGTAATAAAAAGAGGGACTTGATTAGCGGCATATCCATCTAAGGTAGATTTGTACATTTGTATGCATACATTGCGTTAACGCATTCCTTGAATTTGCTCGTTTGCTTGCTTCCCTGTAGTCTTATGGATGTACTTGCGGCGGGCTGCTGCAATGAGCGAACTCAATCTCTACCTGTTTTATCACGCTGGCTCTACAGGGGTCAAAAAACATCTCAGTGCACTTGCCTCACAATGTTGGGATCCTTTCCTGAAAGTGCTGTAGATAATCTTATGAGCAAAATGGACCAGACATTTTCATGCTTTGTTGTGTATTTACATGGATAGTTTCTCTCCCTTTCAATTCAGTAAGTGGTGATAAATAGGTTCAAAATGGTTTTGTGCAGTAGTTTGCTCAATATCTGCCCACATAGACTTGTAATGATGGGGAAGACTGGTACACGTGTCTGTGTATGCTTATCTCTTTAAAAAAAAAAAGAGGCCGGAAAAGTAATCATAGCAATCTGTTACTTGAAGATATGCTATTTCTCTTTGAAAGGTTGGGAATAAAGGAATTAAATAAAAACATCAGGCTTCTCATGGCCACAGATGGTGAATGATCTGCTGATAAAGCAATTGGAAGGTGATCTCAGATTCTTAAATATTCTCTAAAAAAGTGTCCTGCAGATTTTAGCAGGATGTATTCTCTTCATAGACTAAGCTCTTCTTACAAAATCCCCAGCGATGTTTTTGAGACAAACCCTATCAATTTTGGCCAAAAATGTCTAGTCTTAAGTGAGTATAATTTTAAATAATATATTGTTACAGAGCAATCCAACCCTGCACGGGTTGTTCAATATGAGGAGGAAGTCTGCTGTGTGTCACTCCTCCCACTGGATTCAGTGGTAATTACTGGAATTGAATACCTTAATTATGTGTACACTGATGAGGACTCCATATTTGTCTACAGTCTACTTTATATTCCTTGATCTCGAGCATATTCTCAGCTGTTAATGAAATGGAGATCTACCTCTGTCACACACTTTCTATTTTTAGTGTGTGGGCCATCACATGTGGTGTTAATGTGGACATTGTGGGTATTGGGTGATGTCCTTCAAGGACAGATTCTAATGTAAATAATTACATTTGCTTCAGACTGTGCCTGCAAGTCCTGTCTTTTTATTAGATAGTCATGATTACAAAATATCCAAAATATGGGTACAAATAGCTCTTGACAACACACCTCAGATAATTAATGCTTCTGCGCCAGCTATTTTATATGGAGTATGACCCAGGGTTATACATTACAGAGCTTCAACAAACCATTCATACAAGGTTGCTAATATCAACAGCATTTTTTGTTAACAGCATTTTTTGTTCAGATGGCACAATTTGAAACAAATACCTAGCAATTTCATCATTGCATTCTATGTTGTTGCCACTGACATGATCCACCACACACTCCCAAACAACATTGCTAAACCATTTTATGAGGTACAATGGCATGACTCATCATGGCTTGCTAATTTTGGAGTCAGCACTGACTTCCTCATGCATGTTAAAATTAGTGTTGAATGTACATCACTGGAAATGTCACATATTAACATCTGTTAACACCATCTGGATTTTCTGAGCCTGATACCCTCTGCAATGTGACAGTAATTTCATATGAACAGGTTTCAAATAACACCACAAGGCTTCTTGTTTTCATCAAAAACAGATGCTAGGATGTGTGTCTGAATTTACAGTGATGTTTTTCATCAGACTGCCATACAACATTGCAGGTAGCCTTCAAATGAACTTCACAATGTTAAATATTTAGAGTGAAGAAAATCATTTAGAAGGCAATATTTCATTAAGCCTGTTTGTGCTTACTTACAGAAGATTGAATTATATCTGCATAGAATAAATGGCATCTGAATATTAGCGTGACATTTCTCCACAAATCGCACAACTTGTATAGGCTGTTTCGTTCTTGCGTTTCATAAAACAGTGTGGTGGATATAGGTGTTTCTCGGCAGATAAAGATTGTATGCTGCACGGAGGAGGAGGGATTTGCCGCCTCACTCTTATGCAGTAAGCCAGACATAGGTTTCAGTAAACCAATGCATCACAGTATTCGTGCACCCAGCACCTCGGTATCACGTCCTCACGGTCAATCGCCTCGCAACACTTCTCAGTCTCCTCGGGAGGAAACGTGCACTGTTAACTCGAATTAAGGTAAGACTTCTTGTATGTTTAATGAAGATGTAGGAGTCACGCTCTAGATCCTCACTCTTAGTGGGCGATCATTTGATAAATTGATAAATGGGTACAAGAACAAGGACTTATCCTAACTCTGACTTGACAAACATGCTGTTGTTTTGTGGCCTCTAGTCTGATATTTACATGTATTTTGAGAACGTCGATTTTTTGACGTGTAAAATTGTGAAATTTGTGCCCCGTACCTGTTGTCCTCAATAATGTGCCAGTCACATTCCAGGTACGAATCTTCTTCTTCAAGACGCTGTTTCTAACCCACAGCCACTTACTGTGTCACTGTTTCTTTAGGGGAAACATGGTGTCCAAAAAACTTAGATACTTCCATATTTACTTTAGTGCAAATATTCCCGCAGACATCATGTCGGCTTTCTTGAAGGTGACACCTTGAGAATCATTCAGATACAACTGCGTTACAATATAAAACAAATTTTGCTATTTTCTGTATTTCTTTGGCATATGGGAATGTTCGACTGTGATGTGATAACGCTTTTGTCAGTTATGGTAGTATGTCATTGGAGTTTGCATCATCAGGTAGACTGTCTGAACGAACGGTAGGAAAGCACCTCCTGAAGAGGTGGCAGTGCTTTCAAGTAGGCTATGTCTGTGATCTTTAAATGGTTATCTGGGTTGCAAGTTACACGTCAGAATAATTTACCATACTGTGCTGTATAATGTAGCATTTTAATAAAGTAGTACGCTAAAGAAACAAAATGAACTATTCTAATATTCCTTGCAAAGATGAGAATGAGCCATTTTCTGTGTTCTTGTTTTATTGGTCGACTGCTTTTGGGTGCTGGGTGCTTCATGTGTCTGTGTGTTTGCGGAAGGGGTTGGGTGAGTAACCTGAATGAATCTGTGAGTAACCTGAATGAATCTGTGATCAATTTGATAGAGCAGTGATTAAGTAGTCAAAAAGACAGAAAAAAAAACAAACCAAAATGTAGCTGCATTTCAATACTACAACTCATTATTAAGCCTCTATATTCACCATTTTCTCTGGTAAGTGGAAGGAATAGTAAAAATAAGCAGCATAAATTAAATTATGCTGTAGGCTATAGAGCATTTTTAAGTAAACCTAAAACGCTGCAGGATTGTCATTTTTTTTCAGTGTAAAAGTGATGTTTTGTTGAGATACAAACCTCATAATTGCTCAGACTTGACTTCTGTCTTTCCCCCTTGGCTTAGAGCACAACAGAATTATACATGTTTGGTTTGTTGTGGCTTAACTCCCAAAGTACTAACTTTATAAACCTGCCACGTCCACATGTCGATAGCTCTCAGGAGGGTGATTTGGTGAATACATACGACTTGGTCTTACCCTTTGTACCTAGTGCTGAGAATAAGGAGCTGAGGCGTAGGCCTAGTGCCTTCTCTGAGGAAATTAAAACAGATGTCAAATTACTTTAGCTCCTGCTGCTCACATTGAATTGGTAATGATGAACATTACAATATCATTATTTCCATCCTCTGTTTTTTTTCCTTTGGTCACCAAAACATGGCTTTGTTAGGCTGCTTCACTCTGTATTATCTCACCATTGTAAATGTAAGGAATTGCATAGCTGACTGCATTTCTTTGCAGCAGTTTGTGGACTCATTCCTTTTGCTGTCCAGTTGAATTTAAATCCTTTCTTTTTTTCCATTGGTCTGTGACTGCTTAGAAATACCTGATGCATTATCACCTTGCTTGATCCTGAAATCCTTACAGCTTTAATTCTTGACTGGTCATGCTTGTCATTTATTATGACAAAAATAATCTCACGCATTGACATTAATGAAAGATGCACACTGAAGCATAAATTCCATAGTTGGTTCAAGTAATGTACAACCAGCATGTTTTTTTGCAGTAGGCTATGGACTTAATGGATGATTAAGCAGTGATCACAGCTGGCCCATAAAACTAGAGGTGAAAAAGAGTTTAATGATATGTATCTGTACCTGTGAAATGTTTTTAAAGACCTCAAGAATATGTTTAAAATTGGTGTGAAGCTGGATTTAAGCTCACTAGCCCTTGCAGTGAAAATCCATGTCTTCTCATTTGCTGGTATAAATTTAAGTATAAACATGATGTGACCTAGGACTTCTCAGGTTATTCAGTGCCTATCAGGCATTCCCATGTTGACAATCCAGTTCTGTAGGTTTCAGGACCGTTTCTGGGATCGACTAGTCATGTCTACTCTGTCTGCTTCTCATGTCTAGTACTAAAGTAAGGAATTACAAAGTAACTCACCAGCCCATATCGTCATGATGCTTACGTCAAGCGATTGTGGATTAGTCTGTATATTGATATAAATGATCTATGATTCATTGTAGTAGCTGCATAACAAAAGGAAAATTAAACATACTACTTACCTCTAAATACTAAATACCTCCAAATAGGCAGAAGTTATACATTTGATGCATGACAAAGTGCACATGTTATTTTTTAAACGGCACGTAATTTTGTTCCTGTCAGTGTCTTCACTGCAAGGTTACTTTTGTTTATTTGATACATGCTACCACAACATTGACTAGAGTGTCCAGTTGGTTCGGTCAAGTAGGAGCACATCTAATCTGTATGTTTTAGTAAAAATGTCCCAATTTACCCCTCACTCTCAGTATCGATACTGTGCTACAACCATTTGCCATTATGATTAGTTTGAACTACTACTTTAATAAGCTAATTTTGTTTTTTTTTTCAGTTATTTTTACTTGCACAAAATCAATCACTATTTTCAAAATAAAGAATAAAAATACATCTGAGTATTTTCATGTGATGCAGTGTGATCTTGGTTTTATCAGCTTGTGAAAATAATTTTACATTAATGTCAAAATGAATCTGCAAAAATTTTAGAGGTTTTGGCAACTTCTCTTCAGTTGCATCCACCAAAAACCATAGTTATTCATAGAGTTTTTTAATTTCACAATTATTGAAATTAAGGCCCTTTATACCAGGCAGCAACAACAGATGACAATTCTGGGAGGGCATTGACCACACACACAATATTATAAATATTTGCTTGCACTTGGGGTAGGTTTGTACTGATTTCTGCACATCGAAGGAACTTCTCATCAAGTCTTTCGAAATATGACAGCATTTTGAGTGGTTATAGTATCATGCAACACATCTAATTGGAAAAACATGCTTCACAAATAGTCATTTTTGACAAATAGTGCTATATTGACATGCCAGACTGAGTTATAAAAAATCTTATATGTGCAGGATATCATGTATTATTATATACACACCTCATCCTGCATGCAATGCAGTAACATGAACATGTACACTAATTGTGTTATGGCTCCTGCAGCCTCCACAGCTATTGTGCAGATAGGTAAACTTACGCTACCTCTCTAAAGCCCATATGCAGCATTAGTTTCAACTGCACTGTGTGTCTCATAATCCTAACATTTGTTGTAGTGTGCCCAGGCGGTTAGAGATTTTTGGAAGTGATATTGTGATTCTCCTGGTCACATGGTCTAAGACGTGTTGTGCCATTGTTCAAGCTAGGTCTGAAAGTTGTGGCCATAATCTTCTGTTGGTGATGGAGATAACTATGATGAATAGAGCATGTTGTTTGGTTTAACATCCCCAAACTCAGTGTTGTTGAACAGGGTCAGAGTGTTATTATCACTGGAGTAGTTTATCTAGCCTCTCCAACACCCCCACCCCTCCCCCCAATCCCCACCCCACACTTACACCCCCCCCTAAAACCACAGATTAAACCATGCAGGTGCGATGACATCTGTACTGTCTTCACAGTCACAGATCAGAAGTGGATCAATACATAGAGTTTCAGCGACTTGTCAGATATGCCCACTGCAGTTGATATTGGGCATGAAACTACTGGCAGGCGACTTTTGCTCAATGGGATGTGTACCTGACAGCGATAAAGGTTATCTCGGATCCACTGATATCAAGGCTCAATGAAAAGAGGCACTATTAAAAGCTGTTCCTCTATCCTTCATGTCGGGAGATTTTCCTAGTGGTTTCAGGTTAGCCTACATTACTTGCCTATAATCAATTAGTTATTATTAATAATGTACATTTCTTTCGTTCAGTTCATCTGAGAATATTAATGACACCTACCCTGACTGATTTGTTCAAACCAAATGTCTAGCATATTCAGCATTGTCAGAGAAGGACATTGACACTGAACGTGTGATGAGAGATGAGATTGTATAGGATTGAGATTGATAGGACACTGAGGACACTTGGATTTCCTGGAACAGTTTTGTTCTCCTCACAACATTGTTGTAAATTGGACTTGAGCAAAAAACACATAAACTTAATGAATTCAGCAATGCTGTGGGTAAGAACACAGAGTCTATGAGCAATCATTGTCAGTATGTGATAAGCACACGTAACTTTTCCTTGTCAACAAGTGCCCAGTCATACCATAGGTCATGGGGCTTAAATCCTTCATAGTCCTGTCAGTCCAGCCCAGAGATGACATCCAGCTGGTGATAGCACTGAGGATCACCACGACTGTAGAGGAATGTGCAGCTTCAAATGACCAGTCCCTGTTTAATTCCCAAAAACTCCTGACTGGGATGGGATTGTACATGTAGACTATTAATGAGATGGTAGGTAAACTAATATGACTGTTAATGCAGTATTTGATTGTGGTTGCAGATTGGTATAGTTCTTACATAGTCGGTAATACTGCAGGTTTATGCCCGAGATGTTGCTTAGGGTCCCTTTCTTTTCCTAATGTAACCCTCCCTTGCCTATTTCATCTTTAAGGAGCCACTCCAGTCTACAAAAACGCAGGATAGAGAGACACTATGCCTGAGTCCTTGTTAAGCCTGGTTTAGGCTTAGGTTTAGGATAACATCTTTGGCCATATTGTCGGCCCCTCCCTGATGAGTTGTACTTGCGCGCGCGTACACACACACACACACACACACACACACACACACACACACAAAGATGACATGAAAAATTGGTTTCTTCTGGTGCTCATAAAATCCTCTGAGACTAGCTGTTTATGTGTATTTAAGAGCACCTAATGAGTAGTAATTTTTGAGAGTTCTGCTAGATAGAGTATTTGTTTATTTTTAAATATGTGAGGGATGGTCAAGCCATCTCTTCTGGGCTGGTTGCTGACAGGGCATATGGGACACTTAGGGATGTAATTTCACTGACATGCAACAAAGTCAGACAACAAGCAAAATCTAATTTAATAACTTAGCAAAATGCTGCTAATTTAATAACACAGGCAAAATTCTAATCACAAAGATGGGTGGGTCATTGCAATGCATCCGTATGCTACATTTTCGTTTTACATTATGCATGAGACGTACTCCATACCAAATTTTGCTCACAGGCTGTTCTACAGGCATGAATCTACAGTCCTGCATGGTATACTGACATAAATCCATTGCCTTCACTTATGTAGTGCACTGGA
Source organism: Tenualosa thibaudeaui (assembly GCA_027481765.1). Classification (NCBI taxonomy): domain Eukaryota; kingdom Metazoa; phylum Chordata; class Actinopteri; order Clupeiformes; family Clupeidae; genus Tenualosa; species Tenualosa thibaudeaui. The sequence goes on from JAIFZK010000003.1 coordinate 4,787,485, forward strand.
CTGTGTATTCACAGAGATCAGAGCCATCTTAGCCTTCTATTATTTTTGCATTTTAGTAATTTTTGTATTATCAAAATCAAATTATCCCTGGAAAACCAACCTTTTATGACTGAAATCCAAACAACATACTGTACAGGCTGACAATCATGATAACCTGTGTCCCTAAACATTGTAGAAAATAATTGATGGGTCTACACTACATTTGTGACACATTCACCTTTACCAAATGTCGCCTCATTTTCCATTTTTAGAACCTAAATGTGACCTCTGATATTTATTTAGCAATTAAAGTATAGGGGTATTCCCTTTTTAAAGGCTTCTTCCGGACCATCTTTATCTGAATTCAATTGGGATTTGGCACAAACTTATCAGCAGAGACATAAGCTTAGCCTAGCACATCAACTGGCAAACAGAACCAGCTCTAAGTAGTCAGCAGAGTGCCACTACTGACAGTCTTTGAAGACATGCAAAGGTGGCTTGGAGGACATAGGCATGGCCAGAGGGATGCAGAATGCTGACATGGAATTGCCCTTAAGCTCCTAATGACAAAAGAGTAATGCTGAGACAATGACGAGTTATGACATGACAGGTTGCACTTTCTATTTTTCCTTGGAGAGAAGCACTAGAGGTCTTTGAGAACTGATTGCCAACCATATTAAAGTTGTGCTTGGGGTACTTGCATAGCAGCTCAAAGACTGATGGCTGCTTTATTTTCTGTTGAGCCTTGTCCATGTTCATTTCATCTTATCAACAGAATATATGCGCATGTTGGCAGGAGTATATATATATATATATATATATATATATATATATATATATATATATATATATTAATGCAGGTCAAAATGCTTCACAACCCTACTTTATTGTATTGTCATTTTTTTCCAATAAAACTGTTGTCATATTCAGTAGTGATTGTGATTAACTTTGTTATTGTCAGTAAAGCAATTTTGAAAGTAAAGTAAAGCATTTTGAGGGCATCCTTTGCATAATAGTTATTGATATTTGTAGAGGATAGGGCCCCTAGTTTTAATTTCCACTCAGCACTATGTAATTTGTGATTTGGACCTGTCTCCAAAAAGAGTGCTTTGCTCCCTATAGTAAAATGAGTGAGTAAAGGGATAAAGAGATTGATCTGATGATTCCGTTTCTGTACATCATTTATCCAAAACATACACAGAAGTAACATTACAATAGGCCTACTAGTAAAATTACAATGCTTTTAGTATACTACTAATTATAGTAATAGTATACTAACACTAATACTACTACTACCCTTTGCAAAAACATTCTCTCAGAAGCTCCATGTGACTCCATGTGTCCTCATTGGAAGACACAAAACACAATAGTTGATAGTACACTACTGCTTCTACGTCTGTACTTATGCAAGGTCATATCAAGTGCAGATGTGAACAGGAGCATGTCTAAATTTGTGGTTTACATTTTCCTCAGAGACAACGAGGCAAATCTAACACTTATTCCATTTTTTCTGTATGCAGCAGCTATGCAATGTAGGAGAATTTACAAGAAGATTTTGAACAAACTCCAGGGGTTTTAAGACAAGATGCAGTAGGGGATTATAGCTCAGGAATAAAGTGGGAACAGAGCTTAGCTGCCTTTGAGCAAATCCTCCAGTGCACAAGAGTTAGCAACCTGAAGGAGGTGAGGAGGGTGGAGAATGATTAGGCCACCAGTTTGTATGGACTTAAACAAAACTGCAATGATTTGGCAGGAGAAATGGGTTTATTTCTCTTTTTTCCTGTCCTTCCTACTCTCATTTTGTGCGTCACACCAAATACGACCCACTTAGCAGATAGTGTTCCCCCCGTGGGGTGGCATCGTCACGTCAGACATTTCCAAAGCCAAAAAGTGAATCTCATCTTGAGGGAGCAGAGACCTCCTCTGACAGTCCATGGAATTTCACTCATTAATCTATTCTCATCTGAGAGGGGGATTCTTAATGGTTTTAATTAACACATTCTTTTGTTTCTTACTTTCTGCCGGTGTGTGTGAAAGAGAGAGTGTGTAGAAAGCTCTTCTAAAGTTGTTTTATAGCACATTTTGATGTTTGCAGAACAAACAAGCTATACTTTTTAAGATAATAGATAGAAAGCAATTTCCTGCTCACTACACCTTTCTCAGGTGTAGTTTCACCAGATTACTTAATGTTATTGTATAAATTGTCCAATGATTGCATGATAATTCACTTGAGTACACAGCTCATTCAGTGATCAGATGTAAGATTTCAAGTCAGTGCTAAATCAAATTGGCAGGGAAAGAATCAAATATAAAAGATCACATGCTTTCTTCTATTGCCCAGGTTTTTTTGAAGCAAAAGGAGTAGTCCTCAAGAGAACCTTTTACTGGCCTTTCTGTTTCAGTTGTATTTAGAATATTACTTCAAAATAAAGAAAACAAACAGCAGAGGTTGCTTTGGTAAAAGGTAAACGGTACTAAACCATGACATTCAACACAAACCTCTTCAGGATGCTCATTTTTCTATTGTTCAGAGGATTGTCCTGTCTAATTCCAGCTCTGGCATTGGCAGACATTCATAATTGGTATTCAACAGACCACAGCACGTGTTTTGTTGAGGAATCTAGCTGTGGGGATTTTTTAGGGTAATGCGATGACAAGCAAAGCTTGTTCAGGGCTTGTTCAATGTATACTCAGAGAAGCCATACTTGTGCAATTCACTTGTGCTTGTGGAGGCCATGCTCTTTAAATTCCAGTCCCCCTCTCGTTGCCTTTGCCATCCTGTGATAGTGCAGTGCCCCTTATCAGGGAAACTGCATGTGTGTTATACCATAGCACATAACTCAGATTAGGTCTCTGTCTTTTCCTGACTGCTTTGCATGGAAAAGGGACACTAGTACCCCAGTTAAATGCTTAAAGCTACTATTCTCCATGCAACACTTGTTTGTGCTTGCAAAATAGCATGCAAACTGACTACCATGGCTGTTGTCCAGTGAAAAATACTGTGTGCGAAATGTGAGTTTACATTTAAAATACATACACTGTGTGAAAAGAGGTGAATCTGGGAGTAAATGTCTGCATACGTACAATATCAAGCCATATTTTTTCACCATATCAAGCCTCTTTTCACGCCGTAATAGCAACTTCAGAATTCACAGTGAGTGATTCAGCACTGTTTTTAACAGTTTATGGATTTACTGCCATGTTTAGCTGTGCCCAGACATCTAATCCCAATATTCAATCGTTAGACTAAATCAGGAGGCTCTAAGCGTGGCATTTGGTTAATGATTTCTTTACATGCAGTTAATTGGGCACCAAACATGTTGTCTTTTCACAGCACTTTGATGAGGTAATGTTATGCATCAATTTCCAGCTACAACTCGCACAATGAAATGTCTCTTTTAATAAAAGGTACTGACCAACCGTGCTTATTATGTCTAATTACAAAGTAATAATTACAAAGTAATTATCTGTGCTCAAAACAGAAAGGAACCTCTCTTGGCTTAAAAAAAAAAAAGAAAAAAACATTTAAAATGGAACTCACAACTCTGTCTAGTTTGACAGCATTGGGAAGAAAGTCAGTGCAGTTTGCATGATATTTTACGTCAAGGTTAATTCACATAACCTCTTTCAGGTTTTTTTGCAATCATCTTGCATAGATACATTAACATCACATTGACTCGGGATGCAAAGTCAAAGCTGTGCTCAGCGCTCTGCAGTGGCAATGTAACTGGATGTAATTCAGGCAGATCCCAACGGAGTAGTCTGATATTCCTTTCTTCATCTGCCCTCACAAATGGGTTTGCATTTCAGATTTAGCATGGTGGACCTGGCTCTGAATGGCTGCTATTCCCATAGCAATAGAACAGATAAGATAAGCTACTGTTCATTCAGACTGTCATTACTTTTATACTGTGATTCATACTGAAAGCATAAGGTCCCTACAGTCGTGATAAGAATAGTCTGTTAGTGTGTTTCTGTATGTTCAGTCGTGTTAGATTTTTCCTTCCATTTTCAGTAGTTTATCGGTTTTTCAGATAATTATGAACCGATGCTGTTGCTGTTGCTTAGAACCTCCTGACCTAATTTCCTGTAGAAATTAAAGTTTTTTTGTGGGTGTTGTGTGTCAGGTTTGCTAGAGCTGACTTTACTGAAAAATTCCTGGATATATTGGAAAACACACAGTATAATTTACAAAACATACAGGATAACAGACTACTGCATTAGACCGGACAAGCTATAGTGTGGTATAACACTGGGATGTTTGTACTGTGTGTGTGAACTGGGAAACAAATGACAAGGTTTCCATGCACAGCGCATTTTCATGAGGCTGTGCAGCTTCAATACACGAGTAGCTTCAGTACATTAGTACAGCCCTGAGAGTGGTGCTCCTGATGGGGCTGGATGGTTAGTTAGTATTGCTTTGAAAAATTTGACTGACTTAATGTAATACCAGAATTATGAAATGTCAGTCATTTAAGTATAATCCCATCCTCTGTTTTTGCGCTTGGTCATATTTGTCTGGAAGACGTGCGGGACACATTGAGAAAAGGATTTGAAACCTATGGGTTGAACACACAAATGTGCTATAGTAGACAAACACATTAGGTTATAATGATATTTAAAGAGTTATGTTTGTTCCTTTTATTTGTTTTGCACCCATTATTTATTTTGCCCTCAGTAGATGATCAGTTTTCTGTGGATAATGAGATTTTATGGTCAAGCCAGATTCATGTGCATAAAAAAGGAGTGTTTAATCAACAAGATGTGAGCTCTAACGTACAGTGATAGCACAGGACGTGATACAAATGAGATTGTGTATTCTGTTGTGGCATAGCAGGAATTGGTGTGAAGTCAGCAGCATGATTAAATGCATCTCACACTAAATTGATTTGTAATGAGATCCTTTTCTGACAAGTTGCCTGCTCATGCAACAAACAGGAATTTACCATTTTCAGTGCAATCAGAACTTGTCTTCTGAACACCCTCACACCTGACTCCAGGGCACTTTGGAACAGTTGCTCACACTCCAAGTGTGCCCTTGTTTGTGCTTGGTGGTCTGTGTGTGTGTGTGTGTGTAAGCATGTCCTTTGGATGGTCTTGATCTGTCACAGTGGTATCAGTGTGGCTTTTCTCTGTTTGCCCCTCTGCCCTTTTCTCTTTGCCACTTACTCTGGTGTTGTGGGGCAAAGATGCTTTCTGCCCCAGCCCATCCATCAGCAGCTCTGACGACCAACAGCAGGCTCCATCGTGCCCCTGTTGCCAGGCACTCTGGTACAGTGCAGTGGTACATCCAGGACGACTTGGGCCTGCACATGCTGAAAAATATCTCCTGACACATTATTATAAAGCTTAGAACTGTCTTTCCCCATTACACTTGGGCAATGGTGATGGATTAGTTTTATCTTCAGGGCCACACTGGGCTTTTTCTTAACCCCCCCCAGATTGCTTATGTTTCTCTGTGTGTGTGTTTTTTGGTGGAGCTTCGTTATGCACATATTCATCAGTAATGCCTATGTGAATATGGAGAGCCCTTGAGAAAATGCCTCCAGAGTGACTCAATGACTATGAGGTCTTATGCTCCAAAACCAGCTTCATCCCTTAACTCCCTCTCACTGATTGTGCATTGTGTTTTCATTACGGAGTGAGGTGGTGTGTGTGTGTTGTGTGTGCCTGTGTGTGTGTGTTGTGTTTGTGTGTGTATGTTGGGGAGAGGGGGGGGGCTTCCTTATATTGTTGTTGCCAAGAGCAAAATTGCTTTTAAGTGAACTGGGCATTTTCTTGCTTTTGGACTTTTACAGTAATGGAAAACATGTCTGGAAGACACTAGTATAGAGGATGCAGTGCCTTGCCATATCTCTATCAGCATGTGTTAATCATTGGCTGGGCTTTGTTTAAGAATGAGGAAAGGGAGCTATAATATGCCTTTTGTTGGAGTTACAGCAAAAAGGCTGTATTCTTATGGGAACACTAGAAATGAATTTTATTTTAGTTTTTTTTTTGTCTTTTCTAAACACTGCAGGTTGAAGTGCATTAATCATTTAAGGCTATTTTACAAGGCTCCTTCTTTTAATGGATTTCCTGAGATTTAAATGTCTTTTATAGGCTTAGTGTTTGCAGCTTCTTTTGTGTGTGTGTGTGCGCGACTGTGTGTAGAGTACTTTGTATCCATAATCTTATCAGTACATCAGAGTGTGTGTGTGTGTGTGTGTGTGTGTAGCATAGCTTGTGTGTATATTTATATTGTGTGTGTGTGTGAGTGTGGTGCTGCCCGTGAGCATCATCTCGGCCCAGGTGACTTTGACTCTTTGAACCAGCCTTGCTGATTGACCTCTACTGATTGATGGCTAAGTGTTTGCTTGACGAGTGACTGTGGGGTGCGAGACCTTGTCAGCTCCAGGATGAGGGGCCCAGGATATTCCAGCGCTGATGGTTCCGTGGCCCCCTGTCCTTTGGAGGATGGATTGTCTGTGAGCACAGGGTCCTGGGGAGATGTGGTCTGCATGCGCTGTTGGGAGACTGAGACGATGATTCATTTTCGGCATCGCTTCACCCAGTATGATCTCATTACTTTTTTTGTGAGGGAGAGTCGCCCAGATGGGAACCCTCTTCCCTCTTCTTTCTTTCTGTCTCTCTCTGTCTCTGAGAGACAGGTCTTATGGGATGTGTGGCGTTGAGACACTCATCATACGCTTCTGTGGTCCTCCTTGACCACTGGGGGAAGTTGTCCAGAGATATACCGGAATGAAATGTTCCTTGTGATCTTGATAATGTCGTGCAGTGATCTTCTCATGAGAATTCAATAAACCTCTCTCTTTCGAGCAGACTTTCTGGTGAGAGCCATTGCTAGATTTTTATTTGATTTTATTTTTGAAGGTTTCTTAGGTGTGTAGTTAGTAACAGTTACAGTTACAGTTAGTTCTATGTAGTTGTTGTAGTTTTTAAAAAGCCATTCAAATGTGGTGCATGCTCTATTTTTTTCTCAGTAAAGAGTTGTGAGAGACCCTCAAACAAATGCAATTGTTGATACTGTTTTTCTTTAACCACGTTATGTGGGTTTCTTTAACCACGTTATACTCCTGATTTAACTAAGGTTTCTGTAAACAATTCCATATTTGACCATCATAAATGATTTAAACATTTTTAACCAGCTTGAAGTCTCAAAAGCATCAAGCAACTCAATATTGGTGCTTAATGATGCAATCTGGTGAGGGAGTTTAGTTTTAAGGAATTCCTTGTGTCAAGGTAGTAAGTAACTACAAAAAAATTTTCAAAGACTAAACCCTTAATGTGAAATAGGATGTCACACCTACTTAGACATGTTAGGAGGATACATTTGATCTATTGGAAATATGAAAGGACTTGGAATGACAAAGCCATTTGTAGTAAACTTAATGTGGCCAAATGTATCGATGTCTTTGATCACTACTTCAAATATGAGTTGGATGATTAAAGTCTTTTTGGAATAGTCCCATAATGTTCTGTTGGTGAGAAGAGCAGAGGTGTTCATTTTTCTCTGAATATTAATTGTTACAGGTACACTGTGCAAGAATGCTTGATTAATTCACTTTTCACATTTGTAGTCACTTTTGTGGCTAAACGACTCAAATACGGGGCTAATGAAGACTCTCTCAGCTCTTCCTACATAGTCTTTAGGCAAATTTACTGTGCTTGCAAGATTCCATGAAAACAGAAGGTAACTTATGAAATTGTGTTTATTTCCTTGTCAGTCAACATAGCTCTTTGAACATTATCATAGGTCGTTCCCATTGTGTGTTTTGTAAATAAATTCATGATTTTGCAAGAATTTAGGATGTTGGTGTAAGTTTTAAAAAGTTAAAAAAGCTCTGTAGTTTCAAAAACCCAGACCCAGGATACCTCCACAAAAAAAACAGTGAACATGTCATAAACAAATGTTGTGTGAAAAAAATTGTTTAATAAAAAGTAATGTGTTAGAAATCACACAACACAAATTTTGTTGTCTGTACCTGTACCTACACAGATCTTGTTATTTGACACATCTCATTGTTAGACAGAGAAGTAAAGCAACCATGTTTTTTTTTCCTCAGTGAAAAGATATATCACCTAACTCTCCAAAGCACCTCAGGATCACAGTATAATGATTAACCTGTCTGCTTTACAAGACTATAGCCTTTGATATACATTTGTTGTTCTTGCCCATTTACGTATGTGTTGTGTTACATATCTGCACGTTTTGTTGTTTAAATATGCATTATGTATTTTATGACACACATAAAATGCTCATAAGCAAAAAGTCTGTCCTTTACTGCACAGCTAAAGTCATCCATAAAAAGGTTATTGCTTCCTTCCCTGCTGTTAAAGTCTGCATACAAGCATAGGTGTCTCGCCTTTGTCTGAACAGATGGCACTGTGGAGTTTTCACCCTGAATTGCAATGATATTACAGAAAGACACCAAATATTCAGAATGTGTGTGTGAGTATAAGTGTGTGTGTGTGTGTGTGTGAACGGAGTATGCGTATTAAGAGAGAGATCTGAAGTTTAAACTTGCCTTATACAGTGCACTCCTTATGTCTTCAAGGTTGGGCCAGTGAAGCAATCATGTTTGAAGAATCCATTTTTTCCTCAGTCACACTGCGTGGACCTACCGTGCCTAACTCCATGGTGCTCAACATGAGATGATAAATTATAAATAGATGTTGAATGTATGTGGGAATACAATGATGTTTACATTCACATCGTCTCTCATGTGAGTCCCATGTAACTGCTTGTCACTTTGCATAATGTATAAGATCCTGGGGAGTTCTCATTCAGCCTCTGAGGCTGGAAATTATCCACACACAGACACACTGAGAAAGGCCCACATGCACAGCGTGCTTTCCCATTGAGGGAGGACGTCTCTGGAGACACAAGATTCAATTATCTACAGATGCCTCGAGAATTATGATTTGGCTTTCATTGGTTTTGTGTCATTTTGCACAAGCTCTGGTGTGTAAGATGTAACCTGAGGTGTTGGCAATCAAAATTGTTTTTATTTTGTTTTGTATATGTATAAATTTAATTGGTTAAATGATTATTTTGTTCAATGTGTTCAGATGCTATGTGTTTACTCTGGTAAATATGGAAACCAAGGGTCAAGGGCCAGATAGTAGATAAGGTAGACATGCTATGAAATGGCTATATGATGGTGGTGTTTGTAGAGTGGCTACTACCAGCCATCCATAATGAAGTGCCTAGTAGTAGTAGTACATGTGATGTTTGTGTTTGTGATTCTGATGAAATTGCTGGCATATCCACATGATCCACATTAATACATTCTGGGAAGAGAAATGCTCTTTTTTCTCAAGCTAAGAGAGCTATTTATTATGTGTAGGTCTGCTTGAATCCCAGGGCTGAGACTCAGTGGAGGAGTGTGCATGATCCGTGACCTTGTTGGACTCGATCAGCCAGATGGTTAAGCAAAGTAAACACACGGAGGGTCAGGGCATACTAAGACCTCGACCACATGGCGCCATGTGCACGGACACGCGCCCATGATGTATGACTGGGGAACCAACATTTTTTTGTGTGGAGCTGAGAAGTCAAGGGACAGCCCATGCCCTCTTTGCTTGACTTTGACTCTCAGCTTTGGATTCTCATCGGCATCTTTAGTCTGTGTGACATTTATTTATTTTATTTTATTTTCAAAAGATAAAAGTTATTGAAAAAAGTTACCAGGTACATGTTCGCGTGTATCATGGCTTGTGTGATGATGGAAAAATAGATCTCAGCAGGTCTCTTTTTCAATGTGAAACCTGCTCTTGGTGCAAGCTGTCATAGAAGCCTCCAGTGGCTCCCAGGCTGACTCGGACTGCTGTGAAATACCCAGGCAAATGTCCCAGTCACAACATGGCCTTCCCAGCAGAGGAGATGCCTGGCCTATCATCAGCTGAGATAGATTGGACTTTGGTGCCAGTGGTCAGTATACAAGCCCCTTGTCCAGCTGGACAGGTTCCTTGTGGTTCTCCTAAGGACTGAGCTGTGCCGTTTCACAGATAAAGCTATTGTGGTTGAAGCTTGGAGGGGGGGGCTATTCTCTGGAGTTGTGGATAAATAGACCCTCTGTGGTGGCCGATTTCACTTTATATTTATATTAGGTCCTATCTGCCTCCGACTACCAATGTGTGTGCTGGATTAAATTATAAGACCTGGCCTCACATTAATCAAATTCAAATCAGTATCGCACTGACTAGCCCAACTAAGCTCCTCAATCTTCAGTCATGCTTATCTTAATATAAACAGATGAACTCAAAAGTTGTTTTTTTTTTTTTACATATTTTGACACCATTAAAGTCATAATTCCCAAATGATCCATTATGCCATCCTTCTTTAATCTTTCACTAAACACAACTAGTGCATGTAGAGCAGCACATTTCTGAAAAATAAGAATTTGCTGGTAAAGACACAATTGTTGCTCTCAAAATTCTTAATACTCATTGTATTTCGCTATTCTTTAATTTGCAAGCATTTTATTATGCAGGTGTGACATATTAGCCAATTTCAGTCAGAAACAGTATGCAAACAGTGTTGCATTAGTCACAGTAGGGCTGTAGTGCAGTGGAGGTAGTTGCATTAGTCACAGTAGGGCTGTAGTGCAGTGGAGGTAGTTGCATTAGTCACAGTAGGGCTGTAGTGCAGTGGAGGTAGTTGCATTAGTCACAGTAGGGCTGTAGTGCAGTGGAGGTAGTTGCATTAGTCACAGCAGGGCTGTAGTGCAGTAGATGTATTTCCTGTTGCTGTTGCTGCTAAAACTCCTGCTGGACCTCCTTCACTTTGCTGTTGTGCTCTGTATTTTCACTTAGAAGGTTACTTTGGAAAGAGGCCCTGTGTCATGCAACATGGATTGACTGAATTGCTTGATGAATGGATTCTCATTTTGATGTTTCTTTCAAGATGTGCCTTGCACAGAAATGTGCTTTGTGGTTGTATCACAGAAAGAAAAGCACAAGGTCTCACATTTGTACTTAGAAAATTGAAATCTAAGCAGAATAAAAATCACTCTCCCACTTTTTCTCTCAGTCACTCAGACAAACATACACACAACTGTACAAAATGCAATGGCTAATAGTTGGACCCTTTTACAATAATTGTGTTTCCTGTGTTTTATGTGGCCTGTTCAATAGTGCTGCAGTGTTTTTGTGCAAAAGTTATACCAGTTTGTTGGTGCCTTTTACTGACACTTAAGCATAAGTCCAGGGTTGTTGTATACTGTCTGCCTGCTTTAAAAATGGGGAAGTGCTTGAGTACAGAGCATCAGTTGTGTTCTATCACCCTGGCATTAACACAGATAGCAGTAGCAACAGTATTATTACAAGTTTTGCAATAATAACATATAATTCAATCACAATAATTTTATCAGTAATCACAAATAATTATTATTCTAAGTGAATGCAAAGGAAAAACTTGAGACTGGTGTTACTAGAAACAGGTGCTTCATTCAGCATTTTGTATGGAGTCACTTATCATCATCCAAACGGATATTTCAATTGCTCACTTTAGGTCAGGGCCATTTAGGCCATTCGGTATCAGTAGGTGGTGCTCCATGGTTCATTTCATTAAGAATGACCCCAGTGCTCTCTCGTTAGATAGCCCTGCAAAAAGGAAATGATTATCTATGAGTCATTTTCATAGCATGGTTCCTGGCATGGAAGACATAGTGTCTTCATAGTGTCTCATAGTGAGAATCTGGAATACTGTGCCTGACTGTTGAATATCCCTGGACCCTGACAAGTACTTGCTAAAGATATATGATGAGACTGGTGGACATTTCAGCCATCAAATGCCTTGAATATATTGCAGTCACGCAGCTCTCGGGACAAGGGTCTTTAATTCTGTATAGACATGTTTGGGTTTGGTTGTTGGAGAAAAAAAGATAAAGTCTCTGTTCTTATTTTGAGCCCAGACACATTTGAAAAATGGTAAAAGCTGTGTTGTTCTCTCTTTGAATGATAGTCCCTCCAGTGAAGGCTAGGCTTTTAGGAGAATATCATTCAGTTCCTTTAAGGCTAGTCACAAGGATTGGACCCTCACTCCTGACTTAATTGAAATGTTCAAAGGGATTCATTCCATATTTTATAGTTCTTTTCAGTGAAAAAAACTTTGAATTCACTTTACTACAGTCAACAGCTTCCCACCAGTCTGAACACTTTGTGATTTTCAGTGTTCATACCATTTGGAGACAAGTGTATTGGTAATTAAATTCTTTTCTCAGGGATTTTGGCTATTTTTCACAGCAAGTATGCAAGATATACTCAGCTAGTGTTTGCCAATTTGGAAAGTAAAACTCTGTTTTCTCCATTGGACTGGTCTCACAGTATTTGTCACATATGCACACCACGTCACATAGCAAATAAAAGTGCATAATCTGAACTTTGAAATGGTACTGTTGCTAGTTGCTGTGATAAACGGTTTGTGAGAAATTAACTTTGAAATTAGTTACATTTAATCAATTGAGCATATTGCATTCATTTCTCAAACAACACCCTTTTCCTCTGTTGAACTGACAAGCAAGACTGTAACATCAAAATGTGTGGTCTGGATACGACATATAGAACAAGCTCAATCCTAGAGGCAACATCAGTGGTTGTCTTTCAAACTGGATAGCGCTACAACCAATCAGAGAAACAAATGACTTGAGTATGTTTTTCTGCTCAACTTTCAAAGAAAAGCCCAAGTCTAACTCTTCCAAAGTCGATGCCAAAGTCGATTCAAACAGCTGCCATTCTTTGGCCACTTAGTTGATTTGCACCATCACAGCCCTGTCATTACTGTGCTATTTAGTCATGTCAATTTTAGTATTTATACATTATTTATACATATATTTATACTTTAACACCAAAGACTTTTTTCAGGGTAATTTCACTTTTAAGTTCATGTAGTTCAAGCAGTCATTTTTCAGGTCAGGCTGTACAAATCTGGCAGTGTTTGATGTCATACTACTTACATATGCCTTACATATGCCTTAGTATTTAGAAAAAACAAAGAAAAAAATGTTTTGTATCTTATATTGTTGTACATTTTTGCAGATATTTTACAGTAGGTCTTTTCATTTTTGGATTGGGGCGGGTTATGGAATCTGGCAATATATGAATCATGATGGTGGGATATTGTTTGACTTTGCAATTTGCAAAAATATATGTACTGACAGAATATTTTATTAATTTTAATATTGTATTCATATTTTATTTTGCACAGAGAAGAAAAGGGGTGCAATAGACACAGTGGTGCATCATAATCCTTTCTGTTGCTCCCCTGGGTGCCGAAATGATATTTTTTGCATGTGCCCTGGCTATATGACAGTCTGAAAGACTGAAAATGACTGAAAACAGCCATTTATTTTCACTTATTAAATCATTTATTTTGGGGTGGTGGTGGATTGGTGGAGAGGTTGGAGACAGGGTTGGAAACACTGCAGAAATTTGATGGGATTTCAAGACCAGATTACCCGGGAAGCATTAATTATACAGAGGAATGCTATACTACTACTGGAATCAGTAGGATCTCCTGTTTATTTTGATATGTGGTTGGCTGTCATATTTGAGTGAAGAGATCATGAGATATTTCACCGATATGAATGGGAGTGATATGGATGCAGAGCTGTATTAATTAGGGGTGTCCATGTGTTAATAGTGCATTAATTAGTGCATCAATCTCACTTTATCGCGATTAAATAAATGTCACTGTTATCGCACGGTATTTAAACAACAGTGAATTGGGCTCATCTTGGTAAGAACAACACAGATTTTCACGAATGACAAGCATACAAAAAAAACTACTACATCAGTTTTAACATCAGCAAAATGTAACTCTACAACTTGTCACATGAACCCACAACATGGCCATTTAAATTATTTATCCTGCATAGGCCTATGTGATGTGGTGAATGTTTATTTTCACTTTTCTACTGCACTTGACTGACTCTTTGCTCTTCGAAGTGCAAGTGTAGCAAGGTTAGCAAAAATATTGTCTGTTATTTCTCCAAATAGTATTTTGGACACATTTGGCCTAATACATCAAAGATGATCAAAGTTGCTTTTATTGTCAATTTCTTCATGTGTACTTGACATGCAAAGGAATCGAAATTACGTTTCCCACTGTCCCATGCGTGTACGTGGACAACAGTAAAGTGCAGATGCACAACAAGACAATTCTAGTCCTAAGTTTGTATAAATAAATAAGTGCAAGTGGCTTAAGGCTAATTTTGCCGAGTACTAATACCTAACATAACAGGTATGACAAGACAAGACATAGAGTACCCTAAGTACACTACTAGTTGAGTCCAGTGTCTTCCTAGACTCCTGCCATCCTGGTGCCTCTGCTGGCTGGGGCTGGGAGTGGGTAAGGGAAAGAGCGGAGGCTCCTGTACCTCTTTCCAGAGGGCAGGAGACTGAACAGACTGTGTGCTGGGTGGCTTGCATCACTGACAATTGTACATGTACAATTGTAAATATTTGTATCATTATTTTGTAAATAATAGCCTTTAAAACATGAAAACATGAATTCCAAATATTTGTGCATCATATATTCCGTAAAACTGATCATAGAGTATATGAGCCTTATTATAATTGATATGAAGCATGCATATATTCAAAAAATTAAAACCGCTATGCTGTAGAGCAAACATAGAAGGTATGTAGGCCTATTTGAGTGCAATTTAAACAGATGTTTAAAGAAGTTTTTCTGCAATTTTGTGATTATTCACAATTAACTACATAACATAATTTTATAAGATTAATTGCAATTAAAACATTTAATTATTTGACAGCCCTAGTATTAATATTATTTGTATGTAAATCCAAGGATAATTTTCTAATGAACCATGCCTTACAGCAGCTAGCAAATAACATTGGTGAAAAGATCAGGTCGTGTAGTTTCACATGGTATGCGTTTGCTATCTGTGTGGTGAAAACTGCAAGTAATCTGACAGAGAAAATGGGTATGTCTTCTCAAAGGGGCACTTGAGCCCCCAAAACAGCCCCTCTCTGCTTGTGCCTGCTGCAGATGACATAGAAGTGATGGCATCTAAGTTACCTGGTTTAGTAGGCCTACTGCTCATTAAACATTGCTCATTAAAGTACAAAGTAAGTGGTGAATGGAAAATTGTGGGATACTTTCTCTCACCCTGTTACTCACCCATCCTTACACATCCATACACTCATACTCATCCATACATTATTAGGTGAAGAGTACATAGTGATTTGGGCTTGACATGGATTTGATGCAACTTAGACACCGACTTGACCTGTCCTACTCTGTTTTCACTTGGGACTTGACTCAGACTTGAGTGTTAAAACTTGAGACTGACTTGTGACTTGCAAATTAGTGACTTACTCCAACCTCTGGTAGCTACTGCCAGAGGCAAAAGAAAAAGTGAATGAATTAAGCACTTGAGTTGAATGAATTTCCCATCTCTCCTGAAGTATCTGGGATCGCCTCATCCCATAACTGCGGTAAGTGTCGGCTTCTGTTGTGGCATTCAGGGAAGAATTGTGTGGTTGGGTTGGACTGAAACTGAGTGATCCATGATCTGAATGACTGTCCTCACTCCACTGGCTCAGAGAGCTCAGGTTGCCTCTTTCGGCCTCAGAATGGATTTGATAGCTGGTCTCTGCTGAAGGCTCAAAGGAGCAGCAAGTGGAGGCCAGTGGTATTTATAGAGCATGCTGCAGACTGCTAGATGATTGAATATACTGGAGTGGTAAATAATAAAGTTTCAAAGCTTGCTTTCTTCTCTCTCTCTCTCTCTCTCTCTCACACACACAAACACACACACACACACAAGCAGGCACTCATTCCCCCAGCAACAATATCAGGCAGACTAAGAGGTGTAGGTTCCTTCCCTGCAGGGCATAAGTTTTCTAGGCAGTCAAACCAGGGTCAGACTGCTACATGGCAGCCATTAACTCAGGCACATGTTAGATCCTCTGGAGTCTTTGACTCAGGCTCGGCTGTATTTGAAAAGGATAAATACAGGCATTTCTGACACATTTTGTGCCCATGTCCTTCTTTTATTTCTTTTGTTATGAATCATAGTTACTTTCTGTGAGTGTTTGAGGGAATAGTTAATGTGCAACAAAGCATCAGATTCAATTTAAAGGCCACACCATGTATAAACCTCAGGTCAGTGTTTGAGCCAAACAGAAAATACAAAACCATGTGTTGACTCTTGTATTACAGTAACCACACCCATTCATTATAATACTGTACAATACATCATACAGTAAACAGCCTCTGAAACAGTAAACCTCTGTATTGTCCAGGAGGCAGACATTTCAAATACTATGGTATAGTAGTTTTATTGAATACAGAATTCAGAATGGACTATGCATGCATATGTCTCAGTCACCTAGTCATTGAAGAAGGAGCTGGCAGCATAATCCACCTTCAAAAGCATCAGTGCCAGCCCATGCCATGTAAACATATGCGGGTAATTGTTGTGACCATTATAGCTCTCTCCAAAGCTCAAGTGAGATTGCTGATTTTGTGTTCTCTCATTTCCTCTACTTTTAATTACAGACTTCCTCACACAAATGTGGATTGAGCAATTTCCTCTAATCACTGACATTACATGTAGTACATGAAGGGAGGATAAACATTCTCCAGTACTGAGGCTCTCTGATTAAGCTATCTGAGCAGTTTACCCAGGTATTGTTCCAGGTACTTCTAAATTGAGTTTTTGATCTGTATGCCTCCCATGCTCTGCCTACTTGCTCTGCATCTGAGCAGTTTCATGCCAGTGAACTTTGCCTCTGAATTAATTAGGCTTTGTGTGAATGCCAGCAGTACTGTAGTAGTTGCACTGGAATCTGTCAACACAATGTGCAAGTCTAGCATAGCGTTGCGTTGTTGTCCTTGTTTAGGTGTAGAATGTGATTTTAATGAAGATCCTTCTGCAATGCGCAGTCAATACGTCTGTGATGCTGAAGTAGCCTCCGTGGCTAGCTGCTGCCACTGGTAGATCATTAGACTACCATGCCGCTCAGAAACCGATGATATTGTGGTGACTCATTACCTCAGTCTTGTCAAAAGCAGAAAGTTCAGTCATCATACTGAATATGTGATTTTTTTAAGCTGCTAATCTGGTCTTAAATTATTGCCCCTAGGCTTCTAGACACGCATCAGTTTCATTGTGCCTTTTCCACTCTGGTTTCCTATTGCCATTTTCCAACCTGTGTTTTTAGGATATTTTTCCTCACCAGGATAACTGCTTTCCTCATAGTCTGCTGCTAGATTTTTATATTCATGCCATTGATCATTTACTGTAGACCAGAAGCAAAAGCTGTGGCTTTACATAAAGTAATTGGATTGAGAAGGATTGTTTTCTTCTTTCGCAGGCTGTATCAATTCTTGGGTCTCTTAGAATGAACAAGGTAAATCTTATTGTCATTTCTATTATCTTTTATTGGCGGTATTATATCAAAGGTGCAGTTCACATTCTGCACAGTGTAATAGCATTCCAGCTTTACAACCCAGTCTGACCCATTGCACTTAGAAGATTGTTATCAACAAGCAACTTTATACTACCACTATATAGATGTGTGTAGTAGCATAAAACAAAAGCAATTTGTCATACTTATAGCAATTAGCACAGAGAGTGGAAATGTCTTCAGACATAGCCTTTACATTTTGAAGATCAATGGTCACACTCCTGTTTTGCAATATCTCGGTACCACCTGGGTTATCTCAGTTTTAAGGCATTTATGTGAATTATTTTTTGTGTTTGTTTATGTTAACATTTCAACTGATTTATAATGGAGATGTACAGTATAATATTGTCTTTATACAAGGTATCCAGTATTGTGTTTATACAAGGTAGCCTTTCCCATGGCATTCAATTATCTGCATGAATTGTGATTGTGTAAATCCATGGTCCTGCAATTGGTATTTTAATGTAATTGGTAGCAGTGGGGTAGGGTTGGCTAATATTGATAGCAATATGATTACTAGAGCTAATGTTACTAGCAATATAGGAGACATTAGGGGTGGTGAACTGATAAGGTAGCATAGGTGATTCAGTGAGATCACACCCACACCCACGCCCCCCTCACCCCCACGCCTACACCCCCCTCGCCACCATCACATCCCACATGGTCTCTGCTTTCAGCTCCAACTGACTACCCTTTTGTGGCAGCGTGTTCCAGCTGAGTTGCCTCTAAATGTTCCTGCGTAATCAGACTTGGTTTCCGCCGGGGTTGATAAGGTTCTGCCAGCTTCATTACCGTCTGTCCCGAGCAGCAGACACCATGTTCAGCGCTCTCCCTTAATGCTTTGCATACTAATCTCAGACCTGATAGGTCTCCAGGCAACAGTATCTTTCTTCTTGTGTGTTTGTATGTGTGTGTGTGCGCATGTGTGTATGGTATGTGTGTCTGTACATGTGTATATGTGTGTATATAAGTTTGTGTGTGTGTGTGTGTGTGCGTGTGAATGTGAATGTGTGTGTATACAAGTTTGTGTGTGTGTGTTTATGTGTGAGCATGTGTGTGTTTGTGTCTGTATATGTGTGTGTGTGTGCCTGTATGTGTGTGTGTGTTTTTGTCTGTATATGTGTGTGTGCTCGTATGTGTGTGTGTGTGTGTGTGTTACGAGAATCGTCAGTAACAGTTGTAATTTGTGTTTTGTGTTACACTGGAGCCACCTTGCAGCCAATACTGGACTGTTAGGGTGACAACAGTGTGAAACTTTTGGTTGGATGCGGAATAAAAGAAATGTCTGTTCTTCAAAAATTTTCTTCAAAAATTGTTCTTGTGATGTAACGTTCTCTCACAGTGCTACTTTTTTTCTGTGGCTCCTTGCAGCTGTTAATGATCAGACCAAATTTACACCATTACCTCAGAAATGGCTCATGCATGTGTAAAATTTCATGGTGGGTGTGTGTGTTGGGGGGGTGGTTAGGGGCGGAACCTGTGAGCTACGTTTTCAGAGGTGAGGAGAGAAGAGAAAGACGTGTAAATTAGGTGTCTGAAATGCATCATAAACATCTCCTCTGTACAGGCAAGATAATGCTACAACAATCAAAGGTTTGCCATGCTAATGGTGTGACGGTATGAGAGGAGTGTGTGGATGAGAACTGGAAACATGGGCGGAGGAGGGATGGGGCTTGGGGGTGTGGGGGGGCGGGGCACAGGGTGAATAGAGGGGGACCGAGAGCTCACTGAGCCCATAAGAATTGGCCACTGCCGAGGGCCTTACATGGTCTAAGTCGGACTAAACCATGTCTTAATTGATGGCAAAGAGATCAAAGTTAAAGGGACTTGAGCAAGGATAAAGGGGCGAAGCGGCGATAAAGCGGCCCAGTGGAGTTCAGGGAGAGGGAAAGGGAGAGGGGAGAGAAAAGAGAGAGATAGACAGACAGAGGGAGAGGAAAGGAGGTAGAAAGGCTCAGAGGATCTGTGGAAGAATGGCACGCTTCCCTCTAGCTGCAGAGACAATCCCTTTCTGTGGCCCCTGTGCAAAATCCTTGTGTCGAACAAGTCAGGCCGGCCTGTTTGCCACTGTTCCAACAGGCAGAGATGTGCAAATCAGCTCTCCCAGCTCTCTCGCCTTTTCTTTCGCTCCCTCCCTCACTCACATACACACACCTACTCACACACGCACGTAAGAGGGCACACACACACACACAAACACTACAGCATTTCTCAATTGGTGCATTTCTCTGCTATTTTTCCTCTCTCTGTGCCCTCTTGTTCTCATTTTTTCGTGCATTGGTTTGTTGGTTGGGACAATTGACAACTAATTATTTCCAGAGCTACATCTGAATTAAAAGTCTTCTGTCCAAACAGCGCTAAGTTTGCGCTATTATTCAGGAAAAGCAGGCTACTAGACCCAAATTGATTTTGCCAGTTAGAGCTAGAGGCATCAGCACAATTCTCCTCTCACTCAATCTGATAGTAAATGAGCCGAGATTGCGTGTGTTAACGAGCACCCTCCTCCAGAGCCCCATGGTTTCAGAGGTCTCTCTCACCGGAGACAGCTGCAGCACAACCTAATTGAGACCTACGAGACTGAGCTATAGTCGCTTGGGGCACAGAAGGGTGCCAGGCCAGCATTTGCCCACTGGCCGCTATCACTGCAGTCACTTTTAAAAGCAGAACATGCCAGCCAAGGCTAAACAACCAAAGTTGTTTACGTGTTTTTTTTTCTTTTCCCCAAACATTTTGTTTGGTGTGAAATGAGATTATGACCGGAATGAGAAAGTATCTGGGCCATATTTTGCCTGTTCATCCCTTTTACATTGTTACGTTGGTAGATATTTGAACTACCAGGGCCATTACAGAGGCGACAGCTGTTAAATGATTTGCATTGTTATTTTATGCATGAGGGAGTGTGGGAGGGATATTTCAGTCGTCTTGACATGTAACCTTCAAATGCTATCTAATGTTTTTCAGCCCTGTTTTTTGTATCATTATTTTTCTAAACCTTCAAGATCCAGCCATGGCACTCTTGACCTTGGCCAATTTGAAACAAGAGCCTTTTGACTCTGACATGAAGTACCACTATCATAGCCCATTGATGTTTCAATGAGTTGCCTGCCAGCCTACTCGCGTTTCAGGATTACTCAAAGGTTAATGAATATATTTACAATGAGCATGTTTTGCCTCAGGAAGCTCCTCTGCACTTAGCACATCAGGGATATTGCATTTTTTAGAGCTGCGATACCATATGGCTTAAAGAAGTTAGCTTTTTCTCTGCCTGCTGTGAGTCAGTTGTATTGTGCAGGACACCTCTCAGACAGGTTCCTTTGACCCTTTCTTCAGGTTCTCAACATTGTGCAGACATAATTGGCGCTACATAGTGAATGTAAGCAAACCAGGTATTTCACAGTCTTGAGTCAGCCTTCTGCTGAAGAGCTGCCAAATTAAGGGCTCGTTTTCAACTGGCATTTTGTTATTCTTCAGTGTCACACTTCTGCAGTTATGTGGAGGAAGAAACTAAGAAAAAGGAACTGTAGATCATGAGGACTGGAGGAGAGGCATCCCCCTCTCTGCTTCGGAGTGCATGCTCCTGAGACATTTCATTTCTGCGTTTTTGATGTCCTTGACTGTGGAGGAGCCTCCAGCCCACCACTTTTCATTTGTCATCTCATGTGGCTGCACAGATAAAGGAGCGCTGATCGCGACGACATTGACCTGTTTTGTTTGGCACCAACACTTTATCAAAGGCTAGTCGCAGGGAGGGGCGGTCACAGTTCATGCCTAACCTTTAGCAAAATTAGTCACTGGATGACCCGGCATAGATGATGGACTTCTTCTGCTGCCAACACCCCCCCACACCTCACACCATTCATCCTCTCCTCCCTTTCTCCTCTGAAATACCGCCACTCTCTTCAGCATTTATGCAGGTGAGTGACAGCTGCAATTCCCTGGTGAGATCACCTCCCCGGCAGTGTTGACAGAATTCGGAGGAGCAACGATGGCAGGGTGATGATGCCAGTGTTACGGCATCAGCAGTTTTATGGCTCAGGAGTTTTCGGGGGAGGTGGAGGTTTTCATAACCTGCCTCTATTCCCAAGCTCACGTTCCTGTCTCGTGCGTGTGTGTGTGTGTGTGTTCCAAGACATTGTCCCCAGGCAATCCATTACTCACAGCAAATAGCATTTTCACCTTAAATTACAAATAAAATGGGAGGATAATGCGACCTGAAGGTGCATTATACAGAAATATGCCCATATTAAGGAATGAGTGCCATGCCTGTGACGCTTTAATGCTTTTCTCACTCCCTACCTTTTATCAGGTGAGGAAATTGCTCCACTTTTTAGTTTGGCCGCAAAATCCGTTGCATTTCGCCTGGTGAATGGAGGAGCAATTCTCCTTCCAATCTATCACATGTATAGGGGCTGATCAATTGAAGAGGAAAGGGCTGATACAACACAGTTCAGTATTTTGGGTGCTGTAATTTGATTCGTTGAATTATTCATGGATGGCACTGTAATGAATGCAAAAAGAGTTTCCCTATCATTCATAATCTCTGCCTAGTGGTAATTCAATGCTCCGCCTTGGGCACTTAGCGGCTGAGGTCTCTGTGATATCCAAGCTTGCGAAAAAGAGAGAGGAAAGGAGTTCTTCTATAGCATTTGGGAACAAAGATTTAACAGATATGACCTCTCAGTCTATGATAAAGATGTCGGAACGTCCTTGAGAAATTGTCCACTGAATGTGATACAGTCAGTCAGTATCATTACATTTGAGACAAAGTAGCAAATAAGTATGTTTTGCTGAACAGTGTTGATTTCATTAACTGCTGTGATTTACCTTTGCAGAGCTATCTAGACATTAGTGCATAATAAAAGGACACGCCAACATGGCTGATGCTTAAAAGTATTACCCTAACTGAATCAGTATGGATAACATGTGAGTGTTGATATGTAAGATCATAGGTGTGGGAAGATTTACTGTCAAATCTTCAATGGTTATCATTCACGTGCTTTAAAAGCAAAGCATTGTGGGGAAAAAATCAATGCTTTTGCAACATTTCAGAGCAACGTATTCCCATGCAAAGCCAAGTCCCTCAGATTTTAATGTCAAGGGTCTTAAAATAGAGTGGCCATTAGTATCCAGTGTCATAAACCTTCCTCACACCAGGTATCCACACCCTCCTCTGCAGACAAAAGAACGATACAGATATGGGTGGTAATACGTTATTGATGGTGTTTATAGTATCCCATCGGGAGCTGAGGGCCAATATCATTTTCTAGCTGTGAGCAGACATTGGCCATTGATTTGAGGAAGATTAAGTGTCGACCAATCAGAAGTGGCATTATGCATGGTAATCAGGCGTGCCTTGTTGTGGTAAATCACCTTGATTCAATAAGCAGTGCCCTAACCTCCCTCTTGCTCTGGTAACATGCCTGTGAGGGGTTGCTTGGTCAGAGAATGAATGCTGGTAGAGCTGCTCATGTGTCAACTTGCCAATTTCAGGTTAGAGATCAAAAACAATTCAAGACTGGAATTTCAGAAGCTGTTTTCAGAGCTGGATCATGAGGCTTTAATATTGTACTGCACTTTAGTGTTGTATACGAAAGTTGTACATGAAGTACGTTTGTGTAACTTGAGACTTGGGACTTGATGTTTTTTTCTTTACTCTCTTTCTGTTATTTGAAGACATAAACGTTCTGAAATGATGTTTCATGAGAATAAGTGTTGTGTGATGCTCTGACTCTTCATGTAACTCAAGACCACTTCAGTCTGATGTATACTCGGGCACTCTTTCCTTCTCCCCCTCGGAAAATGAAATTACAGTAAATAACATTGGTTGGATTTGATGAAAAAGTCAGGGCTTGTGTTTGTGTGCAAATAGGGCTTTTATTCTCCCATCACAGCGGTTTGGAAATGGTCTTTCATTTGTTATTAACACTCAACAAATATTTGCATGTATTTGCAAATAGGCTGTATTTTTTAAGTTAATAAACCAGCATCAGTAAAGATTTCAAAATGCCTAAACATTCGCTTGATTCCTCAATTTAATTAATAGATCACAGAGGGATCATTTGTATAATCTACAGAGGCTAGAAAATTGGTTTGAATGCTAGAATGGAGTAAATAATGTCAGAGGAGCGGAACAATTAGTCAGAACAATTCGTTCCATCACAAGGGTGAAAAAGTCTTAACATGCATGGAGAGAATTGAGCATGTTATGAAGACTTTTTCCCAAAGTCTTTGACTTTGAAATTTCTGACTTTCCCAAACATGTAGGCTATTGCACAACAAAACAGCAAGCACTAGAAAGGGAACTTAAATTATAATTTATTTCTAGTTGATCTTTGAGTTTTCCTGTCAGAGGGTGAAAGCCCTGTGGCCTAGTTGAAATTGTGTATTGTGTGAATTTGAGGCCGTGCAGATTATAGCCTGCAGACACTGATGACATTTATTTATCAATGTGTAACATGTCACAGAATTCTCTTTTCCCATAGGCAGCGTGTGTTGCAGAATTTCCAGCACAAATGTAATACTAATGTGTGTTTGCAGTGGTTAGTTCAAATAACATGCTAAGCTTTACTCTAGCGGTTGCATGAAATTGAGGCCAGGCCAATTGAGGTCTTACACATGCTGCTGTATATTATAAAAAACTGTAAATCATATTTTATTTTTATTTTGTAAATTTGAATATTTTTTTTCCCAGTTCCATTCCTGTATATCACTAAACAGATACTGTTACTTTGTGGCTTTGACATGGACATAGTGATCATTGATATTAAATGTAGTCAGTGACAAGTGTCTTACTTAATCGTACTTAATCTTAAAGTAGAAATCTAGTGTGATTAAATTTAATCGCCCTGTTGTTTGAGGTCACCGAATGCTGTCTGTAAAAAAAAGAAGGATACAATTTGATACAACATAGACTGACTATCAAACTTGCATTAACTGAATGCTATGGCTTAGTTCACAAAGTTGGTAGTTGTATCAACAGGGATATGGATGGATTCACAACGGACTTGGTAAGAGTGTGTAGATATTCATATGAGGGGCTTCATACTGCTGGTGGCATTAATTGAAATTAAAATGTAGACTGTTGTGATTCCTGTGTGAAATGCACAGAATATATGATAAGGAGAGAACCCTGTCAACTGAAATATTTTAGCCAAGTTAATTGATGTTGGGAGATGAAATAGTCAGTTCCATCAAATTCAAATACAGAGAGCTCAAAGCAGTAGCAGAGGAAAGTGTAACATGTGTAAATGGGACTGGCTTTGCACTGGCTCTATGTTTTATCATTAGATCACATTATTCACATGAAGGAGTGGAATGATATGGAGACCTAAATTAAAATGATGCAGTTTTATGCGTGTTAATTCTTAGTGGTATGTCATTTCAGTGCTTAAAGTAACACAGTATACTTCAGAAAATAGTTCCAAACTCATTACACAGATTCACTAAGTTTCAGTTTTGAGTCTTTGACATTGACATGGATAGGTGCATGACATTTTTTGCCGTTTTTTTTTTTTTTTTTTTTTTTTTTAAACATCAGCACTAATTTGCGAATCTATCAATTGAAAATGCATTGTGCAATTATGTATGTATGGATTGTGCAGATATGTAAATTTATATGTGCTGTTCTCTGTTCTCGGAAAAGTAAATGTTAAAGAGATTATTTTGCAAAGGCTTGTAGTTGGCTGTTGCATAGTTGACTGTGGCCTATCAGAAATGTTCCAGACCAAATCAATTGAATCATAATCAGCTATATTGTACTCCTGTCTCATGCTTCATATGTATGGTCACGCAAAGCTTATCAATTATATGAATTGAACCAAGCAATCTATCAGTCTGAGTGCGGACACACACCGGCCCGTGTAAATATCTACCAGATTGCCTAATTTTCGGTGCTATCCCTATCTGGAGCCAGTAGCAGAGAGGCACATTATCTGTGCCACAGTATTAATAGGGATTATCCCAGACAGATCTTTTGCTCGTGGGCACCGTTAGCTCAGATTCATCCCACTTTGTATTTGCTGCACCTGCGCCTGCTGTCTGCTGGGCACAAGAATTATTACCATTGTATTTTTCCAGGGTATATAAATTAATCACGGGGATCATGAGCAACTGCTTTAAATTTCTGGACTGTGACCAAGAGCCACGTCCTCTCCCCAAAGGAAACCCAGGAACACCTATGCATCATTAAAACTGTCAGAGATGGAAATCTAAGCAAGGAACTGTCTCTCGCCACACCTTGACACCTATTATTGAGTGGTTAGTAACCAGTGTGCACTTTGAACAGAGATTTTTGAACATGGCGATGGTTTGGTGTTTGCAAGTATGAAAAGATTAAATAAAGTCGCAAAAAACAGAAGCTAAACAGGACAGCTGACTGGAGGGAACACAAATTAGCATTGATCATTTTAACCCATGGGGACATTAATTACTTGAGGCTTTTGGGCCATGTTAAAAACAAGCACTAAAATGGATTGCACTGGCCTCTGTTTTAATCTCAGTGGCTCATAACTTCCCGTGCCTTGGAAAATCTGCTCTCATTTCGGAAGAGGTTTTCAGACAGATGGATGACATGACATTTGCAACATTATTAAGAGTATCAGGGGATAGGGTGGGTCATCGAATATGTATTCCCCGTGAATGCAACCATGCAGATAAATTCACTGTATCGGTTGGTAGGTACTGTTTCAGCATCAGATTTCTTGGTGCGCAAAAAAAAAAGAAGCCATAGATCATGGCTCCAAGTATCATCAGGAAACACATCAAGCAAATTTCCTGTTATTGACTCTTCTCCTGTACCTGATTGAGCCTCATCACGCAGCTGTGGGCAGAATGACAAACAGAAAGGCAAGAGGTTAAAAAATGGACGCTGGATCAATAGCGATGACTGCCAGGAGCGTGGAGCGAAGGTCAGAGTTCTCCATCCCTCCGAGCAGATGATAGAAGAACATAATCAATCTCATCTAATATGATCTCTCCTTCTATCTCCAGTGTGATCCACTTCCATTTTTTTCTCCACCACCCAGTATTTTTCTCCCTGCCTTCCGACAGTCATTTATTACCAGCGACTCAGCCATAGATCTGTGGGGGTGAATAAGGTGGCAGAGCAATATTTTTATCTTTGAAAATATTTATCAAAGACATCCTTGTCAAGCACTTTTTGGCCTCTATTCATCCTCCCATTGCCGTTATGAAGAGATCGAGTTTGATATTCCTGTATGCAGTGCAGTAATCCCTCTGCACGATACTTAGATGATGACTCTGACAAGACAAATTGTGTTGTCATCCCCCCGAGAGTTAATATTGAGCAGTTCCATTTCACTTTTGCAGTTGTGATTGACTTGTTTGACTGTCTTTGACTGATGTCCGCTAATTTGCTGAGACAGTTCTTAAAACAGAACTCAAAGTCTGTTAACCCAGGATTTTTCTTTTCCACACTCATTGACGTTTATTTGCCGAGTACTTATTTCAGATGGCAGAAAGTTTCATGCATTGTTAGCCAGCGTGTTTTCAGGCGAATTTTGTGGTTGGCAGACAGACTTTATTTATAGCTACAGCTGTAATAATATAGACCACCATCTATCAATTTGATGAGTTTATGAAAATGCACCTTTGATATTCAGGATATGCAATGTGTACGTTTTTTTTTTTTTCCTTCAAAAAAACAAATCTTCTCCATGCCCCAGTCCTGTATCTCTTTTAGGTCTTAGTGAGTTCTCTGCCTATCGATAAGTAGACATTAATGCTCGTCATCTCTCTTAATACTGCACCTTGCACATTTGCTGTGGTTGCGTCCTCTTCCTCTAATGTGGAAGTGCAAAGCAGACATGGCACAGAGCTGATCCGCTCTGAGGTGAACTGAATTGATGGATTGCTCTCCCCCGGCCCCCCAAGAGAGGCTTGCTAGATTTAATATGCTGTACTCCTCTGTCACATTCTTTAGCCTTAAGAACTGCATCACCTCACACAGTGAGCAGTAATCCCCCTCAATGATAAATGGCGTGAGAAATGTGTGTGAAGGTTTGTAAATACATCATACATATTTTCCAGAGTAAACGCATTGAACCAATGCTGTTAGAGAAATCCAAACATTGCCGTTGGCGGGATGGTTGTGCTCATATTTTGCAGCTGTGAGCCACAGACTGGTGGATGCCACCCCCCACCCACCAACATACCAACCCACCCCCACTCCCACCTGTGTCTTTCTCTCTCTCTCTCTCTCTCTCTCTCTCTCTCTCTTTTCCCTTTGCTCTTGTGAGATATTGTAGTTGCAGAATGTATACACTAAATATCAGCTCCAGTGGATCGGCTGGGAGCTGCCCCTCAGGCACGCCAGCCTGGCTCCGCTTATTTGGACCGATGAATTATTAATGTCCTACTGCCTTTCCTCAGGTTCCAGCTCCCTCTTCTCCACTCACTCTCTCTCTCTCTTGTCATGACCAGCAGCCATGAGTGTGGATGGCAAAATCTGCTGCTAACACGTTGGCACATTTTCATTGTTCATTTTCATTCTCACTCATTCCCTCTCTTTCTTACTCCCTCTCTCTCTATCTCTATCTCTCTCTCCTTCTCCCTCTTCCTGTCTCTGGTCCGCAGCCTAAAGAAAAGGGTATCTACGCAGGAAACACTTCACTTAAAAAAAGCCATTTGGATGGGAAAAAGAGAGACTCTTTTGACCTTGGAAAATGAAGATGCTGTTGCCATGGGAACTGTTAATCCTTCTGTCACTCAAGGGCTGTCTCACAGGTAAGATGTCCCCTAAGCCGTCTTTGATACAACACACCTGATCTGCATGCACCTCAGCCCTTGTGGGGGGAAAAGGGTCTTTTCATGCCTTTATACTCATTTCATCATGTGGTTTCTTCAGAAAGCTTCCAGCGCTTCAGGCAGTGTCAATGCGCACTCCTGTGCTTCCATTGGCTTTCCATCAAAGCTGTCATTGTTGGGAATAATTCACATGCATTATGTATAAAGCACCAGCAATGGACGGTGGCCTACATGTGCTCTGGTATTGGATGTGAATTATTTATTCTTTGCGATCGTCTTTGATCAAGTGGTTAAGAAGAATTAGTTCCCCTGGTAGAGATGATTCAGTGTATTGACTGAGATTGATATCTCAGTAGCTCTAAATTAGTGAGACATCTGTAACAACACTAAGGTGGGTCACAGCAATATTCACAGTTATTGTCACTTTATTTTAGTGTTAGTCACTTTATTTTACAGTGTCACCGTTATAGTATATCTACCTAACTAGGTACAGTGGTACAACCTGTGTAACAATATGTAATATCATGTACTATTGTACTTACAAAATGTATTGTTGTCTACCCACATACCGTTGTTACAGTGTAATATTAAGTGCTTCTTGTAATACCTGTACATGTTGTTACACGGCTTATACCACTGTACCTAATTAGCTAGATACACTGTGACAGTGACACCGTAAAATAAAGTGTTAGTTTGCAATTTCGCAAATATTTATATATTTGCCCTTTCATGGCACTAGAGGAATCACTTGTTTTTTCATCTCTGGTACTCTTGTCTTGTTGAGGACAAGGACAGATTTTGAACAAGGACTAACAATTAACAACAGTTGCTGACCTTGACTCCACAAGCCTCTCTGAGGTTATGAGGCCTTGCAAGGCTATGGACATGGCCAAAGTGTTCATCAAGCCATTATAACCTCGTTATAGTCCTGTAATGCTCCTTGTTCCTGTATTTTGACAACAGTTATATACATGCCTCCATGAAAGTGGGAAGTGGGATATCAGATGAACTTGACCTTTCACATTGGACTGATCACACTGGAAATTTGACATAAATCAGTCAGATGTCAAAATGTCAGAGAGTAATCAGATGAAGTTTGGACCTTGAAGACTCCCCCAATCCCCACACACTCTAAGATAACACTCTAAGATGACTATAACGAGTCTGGATATTTTTGAATAAACATCATAATCCCTCCTGCATATTTTACACAATTTACACAATACAGGCTTAAGTAGCATGAGATTCTGCAAGCGCAATGCACTCAGCATTAGCTTTTAGGTAAAAGGAGCTTCCCAGTGTTGAACTGAGCGTATGATTGCACAGCCATTTGCATTTTTGCCACAGGTGATTCCTAATTGCATGTCTTCATAGTTAGTAGTTTGGTAGTCTGCCTTTATACTGTATGTAAATTCTAATTGTATTACATGCATGACAGTGGATTTGCCTTATTTAAACATATACCATGAGTGTAGCCCATGATCATCTCAGAGTTCATCAGAGGTCAAAGCCATCATATGTTCAGCTAGTACTCATGGGTAGAAGTATGAAATTTACCCATGGATTTCATGAAAAAATGCTCTATGTACATGCACAGCCTGGCTTTGCGTACATATTTAATACACTGTATTGTTTTGGAAATAACCAGCTCAAAGGTGAACAGGAGCCTCAGCATTCAATGTAAAATCATGCCAAAGACTTCATTTCCCCCATTGTGTGGCCCTGCTTGAAATGGATCATTAATTTACTTCATTTAAAGGACACACAAAGGGAGAGAAAGGTGCTGCAGCTCCTATGGAGCAAAAAGAGAAAAGGGAGGCCCGCACCTTAGGCAAAGTGCTCCCCCACTTTCATTAGGCTGATGATGCGGGAGGGAGCACTTCGCTTTGTCCTCGTCAAGGTGAGAGACCTGTAAAAATGCATATCATCCTCCCATGCGGGAGGCAACGGCCCATTTGCAGCCAGTGAGAAGCCAGGGGGAGCCGTGAAGGAGAGGGCGCACTTTGTCACGATGGCGGCGAAGACGATTAGTTCATAGAAGGGCCCCGGCGTTTATCCATTTAAGACAAGATAGATTTCACCAGAATAATTATCCTAACACAAGGTAATTATGACTCTGGATGAGCATCTTTGGCTTCTGCTTACCCAAAACAACAGATCTGACATGGCTGCCACACTTAGCGATGGCTGCCAGGAAAAAGCATGGCAAGTTCAGTCAGTTCTGGGTTCCAGCAGGAGAAGCGAAGGCTGTGACTGTGTTGATGTGCCTCTCATGTGCGCCAACGAGGGAGCAAATAAGCACAGTGAGCTATCTGTAATCTGCTAATTACCCCTCTCACTAACTGCAAAGTAGAGGGTTTTGATGGAGAGCTGTATTCTGGTCGTAATCTCCTCTGCTACAAACTTCACACAAGCACCAATGTTCATGCTTCCACTGCAGAGGATAAATGCTCTAGAATTTCCTATAAGAAGGTCATCATCATCATCATCATCATTACCATCAACACCATACCCAGTAGGTAATGCTTTCAGTGCCGGGAGTTCATATGTCTGTAGGTCTGTTTCTCAGTATCAAAAGCCCTACCAGTTTGATTTCATGGAACTTTTTAGGGAGGTGGTCCGCAAGTTATTTCTCCTTTTGTTCATAGTGTAGGAAAGGGCTCTTGGATGTCTGAATGCCTCTCTTGGTTTCATTGTGGTTGTTTTTTTTCTGATTCTGTTTGTTAGGAGGATTCAAATTCAACCAACAGCATATACACACATACTAATGAGTCTTAATGTAATCCTGAGGTTGGATGACATTATACTTTCTGTGAGTGCTTTGCTATGCTCCTCCTCCAGAGAGAAGTATCCGGCATGGACCTGTCTTTACTCAAGAGCCCAGTGACAGCATTTTCCCTCTAAACTCTGATGACAACAAGGTATTTATCAACTGCAAAGCTAAAGGCAATCCTCCTCCACATTACAGGTAAGCAGGCTTATTTTTCCATAAACTAATTTTACCCCCCACAGCTAATTTTAATAACTTGATGGACATGTGAGCATTATGACTGTGGTGCTGTTATGGAATGACTCTGAACACTCACCAGATGGAAGTTCAATGGTCAAGACATTGCCATTGACATGGACTCCAACTACAGACTCATGGAAGGGAACTTGCTGATCAAAAGACCACAAGCCAGCCAACATGGAGGCATTTATCAGTGCATAGCCAGCAATGCCATTGGAACCATTGTTAGTCGGGAGGCCAAAGTGCAGTTTGCATGTAAGCAAAAAACACCCTTTTCTTTTAGTGACCAAGAAAATGTGCTAATGACTTTTTTTTAAATTCCTGCAGCTCTTAAATGGATTACAACTTATATTCAAGAGTCTTTGAAACCATGTCTGTTTAGTGTGTTGTGCCATTAACCTCTCATCTAAGCATTGCTCCAGCACCTGTGCTACAACATAAATTATGCTTTGGCATAATGCAGTATTGTATGATCTGAGTGGAAACTCAGGTAGCCTACGTTCATGGTTAGCTAGAATGTCTGGAAGGGTTTTTGTTCAATTCCTGCTCAATGTGTTTGGCCTCCCCACAGATCAGATCTCACAGGTCTGTTATTGTCCTGATATGTGCTGAAGCCCACAGGGGAAGCATCAACCAATCGATAGGCTTTATGAAATGATATATGTTCAGCACTGAAAACAGCCGTGTTTCAACAAGATAAAGATATATCCTATTTGAAATGGTCTGTCATGTTATTTTTTCCTTTCCTAAATTTGGCTTAATATTTATGATCATAATCTATCATCCAAAATAATGTACAGTACTTTGACATAAGCTATACACTCATATACTTTCATTTAAGCAGAACTTTAGATGTGAAACACCTGTTTTATAACATACATAGAATTCAGGGAAGGAAATGCTACTTAAATTCCAATATCTTATGTTAAGTGAAACTTAACATGCTCGCCACTATATTTCAAGGCTCCATGCATGAATACATCCTAAAAACGTGATACCGATTTACTGTCAAATGTCTCGTAAATCCATGAGAAACCACAGTATGCGTTAGATTCTAATGTATGACCACATGAAAAACAGCATAACGGAAATCCACCCTTAGACAGAGGGTGGCAATATTATATCACGCTTCCCCAGTGCCAGTTAGACAGCTTACTTAGCTAGCTGAATGAAATGACTTTATTGTAGGGCTGATATTTGCCAGGTTGTCCCGTGGGATCTGTGTGGTATTTCTAAAGGTTCTGGTGCAAGAGCGGGAGGGGCACCCCTCTTCTCTCTGCTCTGCTGTGTTTGTCGCCTAATAAAAAGCAATGGAAGACCTTTTGTGTGTGCTTTGCATCTTTCTGCAGTCCTGCAGCCATTCAGCAGCAAGCCAAGGAGTGCCGTGTCGGTGCGAGAAGGTCAGGCCGTTGTTCTCTTGTGCGGTCCGCCCCCTCATTTTGGAGGTAAGATTCACTCGGTTCTCGAGTCTCTCGCCTTGACTGCCTGCCTCTCTCTGTCCCCTTTCTTTGCTAGTGACCTTTTTTAAGAGGGCCTGCCAAATTTAACTTCTGTCAAATTGGTCTCAGAGTCAATAGCCATCGTTTGTTAAGTGCTAGGTGTCTCATTGTTTTTGTTCAAGTGAATGCAACTAGCGAAGAGTGTGCTTCTCTGGCTTGGATTGAACATTGAGATTCAGTGCTCTTCAAATGTGGTTCCGATGCTCCCTGCTTCCTATAAATTTTTTTTTTTTTACTGAAGACATTGAGAAGGCCTTGAATGCAGCCCTTTTTTTTATCCAAACTATTTGAAGCGTGCCCTTTACTTTCTCTACCTGAGCTGCTGCAGTTTATTCTCCAGTCTTTCAGTTATTTTTTTTTCTTTATTTTCAGCATGTGATCTGTGTCCTTGCAAGGCCATATGAATACACACACACACATATATATATATATATATGTGTGTGTATGTGTGTGTATATATATATATATTATATATATATATATATATATATATATATATATATATATATATATATATATATATATAATATATATATATATATATATATATATATATATATATGTGTGTGTGTGTGTGTGTGTGTGTGCAGATACTGCTAAATTGTGTGTGTGTGTGTGTGTGTGTGTGTGTGTGTGTGTGTGTGTAGATAGGTAGGTAGGTAAAAATGAAGAGTAGGTAGTGGTGGTTGGTGGTGATTTCTTTTGCCCCCTGTGCAGTGTGGCTGCTCGGTGTCTGGGCATAGCTGATTAGCTGCTCCTCAAAGCCAGCTCCCGCTCCCGCTGCCACTCTGCGCCACCAGCGCAATTTCATGCCAGCGCCCCATAATTTCTCCTGCACTCAGTGTCCCCTGCCCAGCCTGTGGTCACTAAGGCACCGGCTCCTTTCTCTCTCTCTCTCTTTCTCCCTCTCTCTCGCTCTCTCCCTCTCTCTCTCACCCTCTCACTGTGCCCTTTTTCTCTCTGTCCTCCCCTCATCTCTCAATCTCTCTTGTTCCCTCCTTCTTAACTTCTCTCTCTTTCCCTGCGCTGCATGTCTCTTTTTTTGTCTCTTTCACGGATACGTGTTTGATGCGCCATGACATGGGGGCTGGCCAGGTGCATTTCAAGGTTACGTGGGTTTTAAATAGTCATCAGTAGAGTACACAAACCAAAAGCTTGTTTTGGTTTTTGTTTCTATGACAACAACAAGCAACAACAACAACAACAAGCTTGGGGAGGCATTCTGGAGCTCACAAGTTTTCAGTCCACAGTCAATGGTGTGCCTTAACATGCCAGTGTTGAAAGACAGTGGGAAGCGTGCGGTGAACTGATAATGGCCAAGTGCTTGAAGAGGAAGAAAAAGAAGAATAAGGAGGAGAAGGAGGAGGAGGAGAATTGAAAGAGTGCGCTCTGTGCTGGAATGAGCCCAGCTCGATGGCTCAGTGTCTTTTCAGAATATGCCCAGCAGTCCTTAGGTTCATGGAGACTTGGAGTAGCAGAGGAGTAGAAGGGGTCTTTGCACTCCCCAGTCAAACCTCTCTCTCCCATTACCACCAACCAGCCCCCCTCCACTCCCTTACCTTAACCTACCCTAGCCTAGCCTACATTGGCCACTAATCATGTAAGGCCTGTCACTCTGCCATGACTTCCCCTCTAATGCTTTTGATGCACTGCTTTTCTCTCTAGACAGTTGGCTGCTGCTCTTCACTGTCTGCCTAGTTGTGAAGGAGAAAGAGAGAGAGAGAAAGAGGGAGGGAGGGAAAGAGAGGCAGAGAGGCAGAGACTAAGAGTGGCTTTAGGATATAATGTGTTTCTGATCACTGCCAGCACCCTGGTCTGCCCTTCCTCAGCCCCTGCCAGCCTCACACACACCACACACTATGCGCACACACACACGGATGCACACTACACACACATACACACACTACGCGAACCCCCTACCATCACACACACTCTTTGCCCCTCTAATAAGTGCTCCTTAATTTGACATTGATGTTTGCGGACCCCGCTGCTCCTCGTCCCTCTTCTGTCTCATTAAGAGCCACCGCCACAAGAAAAGGGGCTGTCAGGACTAGAGGGACATGGCCCCGATCACAATAACATTTCTTGAAGTCTCAAATTACTCTGCAACCCGTGTGATTGGACAGTGTCAATGGAAGTTGGCCATCAACTATCAAAGGGACGGAATTAAAAGGCGACGGAATTAAAAAAAAATCAATCCTCTTCCTCAGCAGAATGTGTGGCTCTGTGTGTGTGTGTGTGTGTGTGTGTGTGTGTGTGTGTGTGTGTGTACACCTGTATGTGTGTGTGGGCATGTACGTGTGACTGTTGCTATGCGCCTGTGTATGTGTGTATGTGCATGTGTTCTCAGCAGGTGGCATCAATTTATTTTTCTTCTAGAATGTTAATGTGGAACTCTTAATTCATAATAGTCAGGTTTTATGCCAACTTTAAATTGCATATTAAAGTGTAGGCTACATTCAGTTCAATTCAATTCAATTCAATTTTATTTATACAGCGCCTTTTAGAATAGTATTGTCTAGTGGCGCTTCACAGAAGGAGCACCCAAGAGCAACAGGGGCAAGGAAAAACTCCCTTATGTTCAGTTAATCTAGGAAGAAACCTTGGGCAGATCCACGACTCAAGGGGCTAACCCAACTGCCAGGGGTC
This sequence comes from Tenualosa thibaudeaui, assembly GCA_027481765.1. Lineage (NCBI taxonomy): Eukaryota > Metazoa > Chordata > Actinopteri > Clupeiformes > Clupeidae > Tenualosa > Tenualosa thibaudeaui. Next base: position 4,822,828 of record JAIFZK010000003.1, read on the forward strand.
ATGCAGAAAAATTACAATCAGTAGTAACCATGACAGACTACAAGTCGCCTATGGTTTCAGCTAAGGTTCATAATAGTTCATAATGGAGTATTATCCCACTTTACATTATATGGTAGTCAGACTATAGGTGGTTATCAGGAATTATGGCTGGACAATGTAGCAGCGGCCAGACATAGTGTCAAACTCAAAGGAGTGAGATGGGTCATGGGGGTAACAGTAAGGGTCCATTTGACAGTGCCATTGTGGGAAGGGCCTCTATGATGGAGAGTCGGTCCTGACATGGGCCTCCCTTAGTGTTGGTTGTAGTCCACTCAGGAGGGGAGGGTGAGAGGAGTCCGCCGGAATGAGGCAGGCATGACACTCAGCAGAGATGCTTGTGGACAGAGGAAGAAAGTGAATTAGGCCAGGTTCACACATCAGAGAGCAAATGTGTAATTTGGGCATACATATAAATATATGAATGTATATGCACACATACACACACACATACACATACATACATATATACATAGAGCCATTAAAATCCAGCTCTGCATAAAGTCACCGAACCATCACAGGATTTGCAGTGTTGAAGATACCACGTGTATTTATGATCATGTGCTATACAGTTGTCATGTCTGTGGTAAAGGAGCTTATGCTAATAAGAATGCCAATTGTTCCAAATTAAAATTCCGTCCAGGCTCATAGCGTGAACTGGATGCCTGAAGTAAATTCAATATGGAAATATTATTCATTGAGGAGTATTGGGCTCTGTCGCAGTGTAATTGCTAATGTTTGCTGCTTGCTGTGCAAATGTTTGTGACTGTCACCTGGTTTCTCTTCTGAATGATTAAAATGAGCAGCGTCGCCTATTGCTGAAGTAGGTGCAAACGTGGTGAAAACACACACACACATACACACAGGTCCATACACACATGCACACAATCCAGGCTTCTTTTGCAAGCCTGTGCTTCTCTTAAAGGCTCCGGCGCTAACACAGAAGCCCAGTGCGCTGTAGGCAATGACACAGATAGGGCAAAGAAAGCACTGAACCCTCCAAGGCAATGACACAAGCATGCATCATTAATCACTGAAGTGGCAAAAATAAATGAGCGCATTTTACAATTATACCTAACCTGGGAAACGCAGCATGCAGAGGATGTAGTTTAAATAAGGCCCTGGCATTCGGAGTGGGGCGACGTACTGCGCAGGGAGATTTCTGTGGTTTTGGATGAAACATGGCAATCTGTCTCTGCAGGTCTCTGTGGACCTGCTTGCCACCTTTGCCAGGGCTTTGTGTTCTTGCCGTGTTCTTTCACCTTGTGCTAAAGCATATTTCACTTGCCTCTTTTATACAGCATACTATAGACTCTCACTGGCTGCTGACTGTATATATACATGACATGGACATGACAGCTTTCTGTGGATATATATATATATATCCACAGAAAGCTGTCATGTCCATAACACCAACACAATGCCACGGTATGGTATGATGGGAATGATAATTACATGAAATTTGAGCATTCACTCTTCTTGGTTGTAGAACTTACAGGAAAAACATGTATAAAACTTTTCACATTATTATTGGAATCATACAAATACCATGCCATTTTGTTGGCGTTATGGATGTGACAGTTTTCTGTGTATGTATATATATATATATATATATATAGGCAATTCTACAGAAATAATATATATACGCATATGTATATATATTGTACAGTATGTATGTTTTGCATGAAAAATATAAAAATCTTCAGATTGACTTTTAATGCTAGATATTCCAAACAGCTTTCTAAACTTTTATTTTATGTGTCAGAATTAACAAAGGCAAAACCAATGTATATGTTCATCCATCAGTTAACATGTGATGACTGTGTGTTTGTTTCTTAAATGTCTGTATGTCTTCCTCAGAGATCAAATACTCATGGATATTTAATGGCCAGCCAGGGTTTCTGGTCCGTGACAAGCGGCGTTTCGTGTCCCAGCGGACGGGCAACCTGTACATTGCCAAGGTAGAGGCGTCGGACGTGGGCAACTACACCTGTGTGGTGAGGAACGTGATGACCAACGCCACTGTCTATAGCTCCCCCACACCTGTGGTCCTGCGCTCGGATGGTGAGTCTATACGCCGGATGGCAGATCCATAGGCTAGGGAGCTGCAGTTACAGGGAACAGGCCTGGGCAGCAGAGGCAAGCAGGAGATGGGTAGAAAAAAGAAAGGGAGAGAGAGGGGGAGGGAGGGAGGGAGGGAAGGAGTGGCAGAGGGGGGGTTTTCAGACAGCAGGGAGGCAAAGAGTGTGACGCCGTTTGTTTAGCCCTGGCTCTGTGGCACTGGGCTTGTGTGTGTTCATCGCCTCTCAGCTGCACCACTGAGCTCGGAGGGATAGAGGCACAGACACACAGGGTGCCAGATACACACACACACACACACACACACACACACACACTCGTGTGCACACACACACAAACACACACACACGCGCACACACACTTGCGTGCACACACACACAAACACATTTAAACAGACATATGCACACATGAAGTGAACATACTCATATAGAATTCATAAGCATGTGTATATGGAAACAGGTATTTACAAACACAAACACAAATTTGATAAGCACACGCAGACACACGCACACTCACACACACACACACACACACACACACATGGTCACACAAGCATAGCTACATTAACATATGCAAGCTCACGCAAGGCGCCAGAAGGCCGATAAGACAGCACCAGCGCTTGTTTAATGTTCCTTGTCTGTTTGCACATTGCCGTTATATACATCGAGGAGTAAGTCGATGCCACTGTGGGCAAACTGCAGCTGCCCAGAGGAGTTGCCCGCTAGCTCTTTAAGTTGGCATCCCCCGGGAATGAAAACAAAGAGAAAAAAATCCTGTGATTAGATGACCTCTTAAACAGATTGCAAATAACAGAAATGCTAGTCATGCTCTGCTTGTTTTGTTTATCTCTCTGTCTGTCTTGTGTTTGTTTGTCTGTTTGTTTGTTCATTTATTTTGCCAACTGCAGCTGTGATGGGGGAGTATGAGCCAAAGATTGAGGTCCAGTTTGCCGAAACCATCCACGTCGCCAAGGGATCCTCAGTCAAGCTGGAATGTTTCGCCTTAGGAAAGTAAGTCTCGTGCTCTGGTGCCTTGAAGACCTGGGAGGCTTTGGGTAGAACACAGCAGGGCTAGTCGACTCTGCAGGGGATTATCACAGTCAGCAATGCAGTATATCAGTGCAGGTCTATTTGCGGAAAATGTGACTGTGCCTGTCAGTGCCGGAGACATGGTAGTGGAAATGTGTAAACATTAGCTGGTTAAATAATGGAAAGTGCTGTATGACAGCAATGTTAAGCAGTCCGAGTCGCTTTGAAAGAAAACAGAGAATTATTCATAGTATGATGATTAGAGTACGAGACCTAGGTGAAAGAACCTGACTCCTCAGTACATGTGCCCAGAGTATTTTTCAGTGGGACTGACAGACATGGGTTGTCCATTGGTTTTAACCTAGAGTAGACAAGGATCGTTGCACACCTTTGATTCTCAACGTACCCTTTTACACCATTGTGGTGAATTGCCTTAAACAGAGAGTCTCAATGGTTTCAATTCAGTTAACCCTTTTATTGAAGTATTGATGTATTGTTTTTGTTGTGGCTTTTGTTCTGTTGCGTGTTGCCAGTGTGGCGTAAACAATGGCACCCATGCTGCTTTGGCACTATTTGCCTGTGGTGTGACCTTGCTGATTGTTTCGCCCCAGTCCAGTGCCTTCTATCTCGTGGCGGAGAGCAGATGGGAGCCCACTCCCTGGCAAGATCAAAATCAACCACTCCAACGGGGTCCTGGAGATCCCATATTTCCGCCCGGAGGATGCCGGCCTGTACGAATGCGTCGCTGAGAACGCCAGAGGACGGAACGTGGCCAGAGGACAGCTTGTTTTTGACAGTATGATAAGATGACCGATTAAAAAATAATGATGATAAAAGTTTTACGTTCTTTTTCTTTGTTGGAATGGCAGAAGAGATATCTGAGCACTAACTGAAAGGAGATATATTTGTAATCAACATTAAGAATTGGGTCTATTTTGTGTTGATTTCTTTGTTGTACAGATAGCTGTCAAAATCCACTGTGGGGGGGATCAATAAGTGTGGGTTTAATTAAATGAGTGCTGATGAAATATCCTGGAAATGGCAGCAGACTACTCAGCTGTAGCTTCTGGATGGATTTATTGTATTCCAGTTTAGCAAGTCTAATTAAAATAGCAAGAGCACAAATCATAGTCTGCGTTTTGCTGAACCTAAATCGGGATAGTATAAAGACAAGATAATCTGGAATTAATTTGTACCAATTAACCTTCTGGTGATGTGGTTTTGAAGAGTCAAAGCTATCTAGATTAGATTAAAAGTTATACAGCTGCCACGAGTGTTGTGGGAAGGGGAGATACCCTTAAAGAGGCTTCCAGTCAGATTGAGTTTGCAGAGTTTGACAGATGCCTGTTTTAAAGGGTAGGTTCCTTTTTTTACACTTAAAGCCTGTTTTCTGATCGCTTATAATGAGATACAATGGTTAGGACTGAAATGTTGACAAATTCCTCTGTTATGAGAATTTTCAGTTGTGCCCCCACAGAATGGCACTTCTGCAGTTTTTCCGAAATTGCATTAAAATTTAGTTGTAAAGGCGTGTGGTGTTCACTGATACGCTGACACAAAAAAGTTTTCAACAGGTTTTTGTATGTAAACTTCTGCCTAATTGTTTGAAGCAATACAAGCTGATGGAAGTCAATGATTTTTGTGTCAGCATATCAGTAACTGATCACTCTGTGAGTTTCACATCTTTACAAACAAAAGTTTAATGCATCTTAGGAAAGACTGCAGCAGTGCATCTATGCAGCCATTCTGTAGGTGGGGGGGTGCTACCGCAACAACCCCAAATTCTCAGAGCAGATTTCAATCTTAACCATTGCATTTCCTCATAAACAATAAGGCTTTATGTGTAATAAAACCGATCCTGTCTTTTAAGCATATTTGGTCAGGTTTTTAGCCTTATTTAAGCTAGAATAATGAAGAGAGACAGGAAGTGAGTGAGAGAGAGATGGGGTGATTGGGGAATGACCACAGGTTGGACTCGAATCCAGAACGTGGTTTTCACGTGTATCCCAATCTGAGTCTGGATACTTGACTTGTCATCTCACACTTCTCTGAGGTGGAATCAATGATTCCCTATCTCAGGCAACGAAATCCAATCACTCAGAGATCAGGATGGGTTTTTCCAGGCTAGAATGCTTGTGGTCTGCTTATGGTATATCTGTGGTAGCCAGTTGAGAGAGTCCTGTGGACTGGTGCATTTTGAGGTGTGTTGCATTGTTTTTATATTGTTTTTATACCTGTTTCTATATCTACTGCTGACAGTCTTGCCTAGGTCACTCTTGAAAAAGAGGTAAAATATCTCAACATGACTAGCCAGGTTAAAAAGGTCATCATAATAATAGTAACTGAAAAATTTTGCTAATCTGAGTACACAGTAGCAGCAATTTAAAACATATGCTGCCATTTTGGTTGCTTGTTATTTTTCTGATGAGATGTTAAACTGGGCTGTTTTCCCTTTTCTCTTTTTTTTCTTTTTCGATTTCTGTTGTTGGCTGACCTTCTAACAAAAGTCATGTGACGTTCTGACAGATGTTGAGCATCTGCACTGGGCACAGACTCTGAGGGACGCACACATGGCCATCGAGGCCAGCCTGCAGTGGGAGTGCCGGGCAAATGGCAAACCCAGGCCCACATACAAATGGCTCAAGAACGGAGAGCTCATCACAGCTGGGGTGAGGCCACACTGCATGATTTGCTTGATGGAAACAAATAAGCACCTGAAGTTGCATGCACTTTTAATTGCTTATGGGAAATATGAAAGACCAATGTTTAGCTAATTTATTTGACACCTATTCCCTACAATAATTATAAAAGATCAGTGACTATTTATATTAAACTCAGTTAATGTCAAGTCATGACTGTTGTGTTATTACATTTTGTTATTACATACAATTGATGAAAACTATGTAAGATTTGCAGTTCAAAACACTGCTGTAACTTTGAAGTTGCCTTGTGGCTGTACTTTTGTTTAAACTATTGTTATTATTGTTGTATTACTAGGATAGCGTACGAGTAGAGGAGGGCAGATTATTCATCTCCAACATCAACGTGCTGGACGCTGGGATGTACCAGTGCGCGGCCATGAACCAGCATGGGGTCATTTATGCCAGCGCTGAGCTCAAAGTAGTGGGTAAGCAAAAACAGCAACTGGAATATAATCAACAACAACAACAACAACAACAACAACAACAACAACAACAAGCCCAGCATGAGAGAGCCAGGGATGAGAGATCTGTGTATGCAAGGGTAGGCATGGGGCAATAATCAAATGTGACGTGATTGAGTATGAGCGGGCTTTTGTTTTGGCAGCTTCGCCACCAGACTTCTCCAGGAACCCTGTGAAGAAGACGACGCTGATCCAGCAGGGCGGGGAGGCCATCGTCGAGTGTCGGCCTCACGCGTCTCCTCGAGCCTCCTTCTCCTGGCGCAGGGGCGGTGACTTTCTGAAAAACACCAAGAGGTAACAACATTTCACCGGCCAGATTGCGATCTTAGCTGTTTTCCTGCTGACAAAAATGCAACAGCTGACTGGTTCCAGCTTGGATCGCGTGTATCAGTTCATCATGTGATGTCCATCACTGGATACTTTCTCACCCTGACCTCATTCCTGAGTTCAAAAATTGCTGCTAACACTGAACCCCAGAGGGCCAATTCTCCTTGCCCTGTAGTTCTTGGCCTGGCTGGATGCCGTAGCAAACTAGCAATTCATCAGTGGCTCCCATCCTTTGCCTAGAGCACACGTTGTAGAGCCGAATCTGTGTGATGATGAGCTTGTTAGTTACAGGTGATGGTTGCAGTGCATGAGAAGAAGGGTGGGGAATAAAAAGACCCTGACAGGGAGGAGGGGCCAGATAGCGAGCATATAGGCCAGAAAGCAAGCACATAGACCTGAGAGCGTGACCAACCCAAGCCCTGACGCACCACAGGCCTCATGGAGCAGCACTGCCTCACACATCGTGATTAACTACTGACGTCCACTACTGCAGAGCAAGCCAAAGCCAGGGGCATCATGCCGAGGTGCAGCGCTGTGATGGAGGGAAAGTGTGTGTGTGTGTATCTGTGTGTGTGTATCTGTGTGTGTGTATATGTGTGTGTGTGTGTGTGTGTGTATCTGTGTGTGTGTGTGTGTGTATGTGTGTGTGTGCGTATGTGTGGGGGGGCGTGTTTGGGAGTGGAGGTGGAAAATCCTCACTTGCATCTCCCAGCACACTTGGTTCTGCTTTTCTATTTTTAATTTTGAGTGTCAGTGGGAGGTAATGGTTGGTGTTAGGTGGGGTCGGTAATGAGGGAAGGGAATGGAGGGTTGTGAACAGTCAAGGGAACTGCTTTGCTTTCACATAGCCTCCAGCTTTAGGTGCGGCTGCACAGCGTCTTAAAAGGAGGGGTAGGGTGGGGTGGGAGGCATTCATATCTGATCAATACTTACTGCCACATCTCCACGGCCTTTCCGTAATTCACTGGACCTTCCCCAACACGCACGGAGGAGCATTGATTAGTTATCATATTCCATGGGCCAGTCACAGCGAGAAGGAGACGAGACAAGGACTGAGAGAGAGAAAGAAAAAAATTAAGAGAGAGAGAAAGTGAGAGTAAAAAGTGATTACACAGCCATTGTGCTACGATGAGAATAGAACTGTAAAGCACAAAACAGCACTGGGCCGCCATTTGGCTCCCCTCCCTTTTTGTAAACCAGATAGTTGTGTACTTTTTTGATTATTATCATTTGTTTTGCAGCTCATTACCCTGTGGGTCATGTTCTTGGTGCTCCTCTATCACTCAATGTTTGATATTTTTGTCAATAAATCAGCGGGGGAAAAAAATAACAGGGTGTGTGCGAGACATGCTTCGTTGAGGGCCAGGCTGCGACAGGCAGCGGGCTGCAGTGAATACATATTAATGTTTAAGAGCTGCAGAGAAATTGTTTGATTTCTCACCGAACGGCTCTTGCACAGCGCCTGTTTGATTTTCACAGCCAGAAGGTCACGGCAGCTGCGAGGGCACTGGATCATTTATATATGGGGCTGGTGTTTGTGTCCCGGCTCATCGTTTCAGGTTCCGCTTCTCTTCATTGCCAGGCGGCTGGCTTGACGGGCAGAAAAAAAAATGGAATGCTGAATACATTCCATATTTTTTTTATTCTCATTTTTTCTTATTTCTGCATTCATATCCCTCGTTCATCTGAATGTTATGTAAAGCTCCGCTGAAGGACTTGGAGAGGCAAATGAGAGACGTGTCACTGTGGTTGATGGTGCCTTCTTTAATGGTTGGATTGGATCAGTGTCCTCGTTGTGTTTAGTATCGCCTTCATATGCTTTCTGCCAGGATCCTGCCAAAGATCCCTACAATTGACTCTCAATCCACACTGTCGTTCATGGGGTGCAACGTGCCTGTAGTTATACCTCTCTTTATTGCCTTTTGGAAATGGCTTTTAGTGCGGTGATAACATCTCACACATGTCTTATAATGATAAGGATGGTGGTAAAGATTCTATCCTCCGTGAATCTCCTCTTACAGTATCTCCCATCTCCTCTTCACATCCTTGTTGGCCTTTAAGTCCTCTGGGACATTTTTGTATATAGGTTCAAGATTAATGTTTGCTTTTTTTTGTTTGTTTTATTTCCTCTTGAAATAGGATAATTGCCCTACATTTTCCATTTTTTGTTTCTTTCTTGCATTCTACCACCCCCCTCTCTCTCTCTGTCTCTGAAATGCAACAAACATAATTTGATGAAATAATGCTTTTCATTGTAGACTGTAACAGTAACACAGTCACAGGAATCAGAGTTACACACACACACACATACACGCACACATGCACACACACAGTTTTTCCCTTTGAAAACAGTGAAAAATTCTGTTTTCCTTTGCCTGCCTCACTGAGAGGCTAATCCTACAGCGCTCTGGCATAGCTCACTGATGCTCAGACGAGTCTGATAACAGATTTCCTCCCCCCCCTCTCTCTCTTATCAGGCGTACCATCCTAGAGGATGGGACTCTTCGCATCGCCAACGTCAGCAAATCAGATGGAGGCCGATACACCTGCGTCGCCCGCAACCCTTTTGGAACTGCCAGCAGCACTGGCACATTGGTTGTGAAAGGTTGGTACTAACACAGGCATCAGGTGCCAACGCTAAATCTGTGGAGGGAAAGGGAGGAAAAAATGGAAGGAAAGAGAACAGAAAGAGAAGGTTAGACAAAAAAAACAACAGAAAATACTAACCCAAGCATGAAATTGATAATGAAATATATAGTTGTTTTATGTTCCTTCGGGTTTGACAGAGGCATAACTCATCCAGGGTTTTGTCAGCTGTGAGTTATTGGTCATAGTGAAGGCGGTGGTGGTGGTGGCGATGGTTGGATGTGTGTGTGTGTGAGAGAGTTGGGGGGGGGGGGGGGGGTGTTCCTTAGCATCTGTTATGTTGAGAGGAGAAATGTTCTCTTCCTTCCCCAAGTCATACATCGTGAGCTTAATTAAAAATGTGCTGTTGTTGCAGTTTCCTGATTTTGCTGGTTTAATAACGGATGCTTATACATATGCATTTTTTCTCCATCTCCTCGCTGGCATGGTAGTTCCATTAGCCTAAATTATTCAGTTACGGCGACTATATCAATAAAACATTTTTTTTACCCTTCACAAAATGTGTTAATTAAATCTGGGTCATTTAAGACCATTTTCAAATAGTCAAGTTGGAGTTGAGAGACTGGGATAGATGGCAATATAGAGCGGTCACATTTCAACATGTAGAATGTCGTCAGAGAATGGTATTGATTCATAGAGATGCTTATTATTTCCGGCTGTATAAAATGCCAATATGTGAATGAACACATTATAATGTTTCATCATATCTTACTGAATAATACTCAGTTTGACCATCTTTAGCCTGGATTTTTCCCTCTTCCTCTTCCTCTTCCTGCTCATCACGCAGAGCCGACCAAGATCACAGCACCGCCTCTGAGCATGGATGCTACAGTAGGGGAGAGCATTGTGTTCCCCTGTGTGATCTCTACAGATTCCACTCTGGAGCCCACCTTCAAGTGGTTCTTCAACGGCAAGCTTCTCGATTTTAACAGGCAGGACCACTTTGAGATGATTGGCGGGGTGTGTATTCTTGTTCCCTTTCCACACTCCCCTGTTCCCTTTCCACACACCCCTGTGTGTGTGTGCGTGTGTGTGTGTTTGTGTTTGTGTTTGTGTGTGTGTGTATGTGTGCGCGTGTGTGGTAAACATAAGATCCCTACTGCGGTGAGGTGCTGAGTGGTGGACAGATTTGTGTGTGCTTGTGTGTGCGAGTGTGTGTGTGTGTGTGTGCGTGTTGGTAGTGGTAGTGGTTGGGGGAGGTGGCAACCGTTTCTTTTGAGAAAGCGAGAAAATCTCCTAGTTTGGGGGAAAAAAAGCTCCCTCCAACAAACTTTATTGCTGAAAACAGTGCAGTCCCCAGGCATGAGCACGAGGTCAGAGAGATAACAGTTCAAAGGCATCCGGCTCCCTCAGGGACATTCTTCAGACCTGACAAAAATCCTTGGGGGGGGCCGAAACATTGTCTGCTACGTATTGTTTGCCACATTCTCATTGTGTGAGCAATCTCTTCTCCCCTCCCTCCATCCCTCCTCCTCCTCTCCCTCTTCTTTTTCCATCCATCGCTCCCTCTGTCCCTCTCTCTCTCTCTCTTCCCTTCTGTGTCTCTCTCTTCTATTGCAGTCTAAATGACACTATGCAGTTTTACTCTGGGTCTGAACCCTGAAGGGACCTGAGGAGTGAGCTACCTGCTTGCAAAGCAAACAGAGAATCACAAATCGGCTTGATTATGATTTACCCCCAGTAGTTTTGAGCACACAAGGAGATGCTGCACCTATTTGCAGGGGACTGACATTTTCTTCTGCCCTAGTCTCAGCCTTGCTCTCTCTCTCTCTCTCTCTCTCTCTCTCTCTCTCTCTCTCTCTCTCTCTCTCTCTCACACACTCACTCTCAGCAGTCTAGAAGCCTTTTTTTTATTATTTTTGGGTTTGAGAATATGAAGGTGTCACAAAACACCATTGCTCACCTTTTTCTCTGTCTGCCACTGGTATGCAAGGCTGCCATCTCATTAGCAAGTAGAGAGAAAAGGAGCCACAGAGAGAGAGAAAGAGAGCAGAGTAAAAGAGACAAAGAAAGAGAGTAGACACAAGGAGAGACAGAAAGAGAGAGACAGAAGGAGAGAGAGAGTGAAAGAAAGAATTACCATTGCCACGAGTAGCTATGCCATTTTCAGCCAGGTTCAGCTTGGCTGTTTTTTGACACATCTCATGTTTTTTTCCCTACACATTTGGCCTGGGAGACCACTCTAAATGGCACCTAGCTGTCAGGCCATCCTTACGTTTGCCATGGGGAAAAGTAGTGATTTACTCTACAACAAACCCCATCACCTCCATCAGCACAGGAGAGGGGGAGATGGGGGAGGGAGCAATTAGGTACCTGTGGGATTTGGCTCTTAACACACACACACACACACACACACACACACACACACACACACACAAACAAACAAACAAACACACAAGTATAAACACACAGACACACACACACTTATTTATATCATATGGATTTACAGTCAACAGCATTGCCATATACACTGACACACATATAGAAAACACACAGGTGGAAACCTCAAAGAAAACGTCCAACAATGTATTGTTGCAGCCAACATTGCACTGACCCATTGGCTGATTAGCTGGTGGAATGAGCTGGTTTAGTGATTGGTCAGAAGAACTTTGTTTTAGAACTTTTACCTTTTCAAGCCTGCATTCTCCATCCATCCCTTCACAATACGCAAACTGTGTGTCTGTTATGTTCAACAGGGCTCTGCAGGCGACCTGATGATCAGAAATATTCAGCTGAAGCACTCGGGAAAGTATGTCTGCATGGTGCACACATTGGTGGATAGTGTGTCTGCTGCTGCTGACCTACTTGTGCGAGGTACAGACTTCCACTTTGGTGTGCTGATACTTGGTATTCCACCCTCACTGCAGACCTCATCAAATAGTGTGTGTGGGCAGTTGGGGTGTGTGTGTGTGTGTGTGTGTGTGTGTGTGTGTGTGTGTGTGTGTGAGGGGGTATATGGAAGAGCTCAGTACAATGCCAGTGCCAGTCCATTTCATTATATGACCCAGAAAATCAAGCTCCGTCTGGACCACGTGTCTCTTTTCGTTTTTTGAAAGTACCCAAAATCGATCTATTAGCGGTGCGCCTCACGTTCATCGGGATGCCTTTTGTGTTTGGCCTTCATCGGCTGAAGGATCTCCGGCTCGCCCTCATGAATATTAACCCTCTGTTCTTTTGTGTTTGCGGGCGGGACAGGTTGCCTTCTCTGCTTTTGTGTGCTCCTTCGCAACCTTGTCACCTGCCCTTTTCTGTCTGTCGCCCGCGAGCCTTTCAGCCCCCTCTTCTGTCCTCCCCCTTCTCCATCTATCTGTCCTTATCAGGATCCCCTGGCGCTCCCGAGGGCGTGGTCGTGGGTGAGCTCACTGACACGACCGCCCAGCTCTCCTGGGTCCCTGGGCCTGACCACCACAGCCCCATCACCAACTATATTGTCCAGGCAAGGAATCCTTTCTCCATAGGTTGGCAGGCAGTCAAAACAGGTACAATACCTTTCACTCAAAGCTCCTTTTTACGTCCACCTCTCAAAACGGTAGAAAGCTTGTATTTAAAGGAAAAGAAAGACCTTTTCAGGCACTCTCACCAGAACCAGGAATCATGCTATGGCTTGATATTGCCTAATGTGCGAGAGGGCATTGTTGTCTATTCAAAATGCCGGGATTGTGGCTGCATATCACATTCTAATTATCTGTCTTTATCCTTGAAGTAGTCTGTAATGAGACATTGGATGAGAATAACCAGAGTGTGCATGATTATAATAGTAATACACATCTCTGGAACGTGCTCTGCATTTTGAATGGCCTGTAACCATACATCTGAGCATTGATGTGTGTGTGTGTGTGTGTGTGTGTGTGTGTGTTTCCCCTCCAATTCAAATATGTTTCAATCCTAGTTCCTGCCACTGTGCCTGGACAGCTGCTGCACGCTACAGTGGTAGACCTGAATCCCTTTGTAGATTATGAATTCAGGGTGGTAGCAGTCAACAGCGTGGGCATCGGTGAGCCCAGTGCACCATCCAGGCAAATTCGTACCAAAGCTGCAGGTATTGCATGCGTGTGTGTGTGTATTTTTAATTCAGACCACATGAATGTCACTTACACCTGTAATTATTTTAAATTGCATTTAATGCTCTTCGTGATGGATTTTTGGTCGTTTGAAAGCCAGGTTTGATGCCAATCATTCTTGTTGCTTGTTTTGCAGTCTGATCCTGATTGCCAACTAATTTTTCAAACAATTAGGAAGTAATCAAGTTGCAAACAGTCAGGCTTCGTATTTAAAATGACAGCTGACAGAAGACAATGCTCACCTCTCTACACCATGGAGAAGGTGTGTCAAATACACATAACGTAAGCTCAGCTAATGCGTGTCTGCATTTGCAAGTGTGTAATGATAAATTTGGAGAGAAGTGTCGGAATTCTTCAGCACCCTCAAATGCAGTGTACATCAGTATGCAGACATGCCAGCTGTGATAAACTCGTGTCTGCGTCGTGAGGAAGTGTGTGAAATACCCACACCATAAGGCAGTGGTTTGGAAAGTGTCTATTTTAGGCAGGCTTAGAGAGAGATCTGCCTTGATCACTGACTCACAAGAGGGAAAGAGAGAGTGGGTTTGGCTCATTTTTTAAAGTGTGGGCATGTGTGTGTGTTTGTGTGCATGTGTGTATGTGTGTGTGTGTGTGTGTGTGTGTGTGTGTTTGTGTGTGTGTGAGAGAGAGAGCGAGAGAGAGAAAGAGAGAGCATCTCTCTGGTGCTCTGTGTGTGTCCTTCTCATACACAGACAGGGAGCTTTCACAGTCACATCCATGTCAAAGCCCAGACACAGGCTAAACAGAGCACAAATGAGCCTGACATTCACTCAAAAGAGAGCAGAGGGGAAAAAATATAATAATTCTACCTTCTGATGGTGGCTTGTCTGCAAGCATTAGTTGATGCTTTCCCAAGCCTTCAGGCTTCCTTTCAGGCATCAGTCACCCACTCATGCCAGTGCCAGGGTTCAGAAAGTAGACACCATTTTCATACAGCACACCCTAATGTCTTTGTTTTTGTCTCCCTGTTCTAATCCAGCACCAGAGATCGCCCCAGCCATTGTGAGTGGTGGTGGTGGGAACCGTGGAGAACTGGTTATAGCATGGGAGGTAAGTGGATCCCTTTCTCACTCTCTCTCTCCCCCTCCCCTTTTTGATAAGTGGATCCCTCTCTCTCTCTCTCTCTCTCTCCCTCCCCTTTTTGACGCCTCTAAAAACGTCTTCATGGCAGGGGGCGTTGGTCGTGGGCTGTTTGTGTGGCTGAGCAGCCATCTCCAACTTTGAATTGAGTCTTGACAGGATCCCTCTGTGGTTGCACAGTTTTTAATTTAACGAGTTTTTAATTAAATGTGAGGCTGTCGTCTTCGTTTTGTGCCTGAGCAAAATCGCTCCCCTGGTATGCGAATCGAAATGAAGACACATTAATGTTGCAAATTTGATATGCGTGGGCGTGAGAAGTCATTTCAGGCTTTTTCTTGAGTGTTTTTTTCTTCTTCTTTTCTTTTTTCTTCTTTCTTTAGTGCACTGCAGTCTATAGAACTGGATTTTTTCTTGTCTACATGTCATTTTTTTTTCAAGCATTTAGGGTCACTTGTGATACAGTACGTGCACTAAATCTAAACCCGAGCAGTGAGAAGATTATTACGATGGCTGACTGACAGTCAAACACTTTGCACTTTCTAATGTTATTTACTTTAAATCCAGTTTTGTATGGAAAGCCAGACTCAATGGTCTCCACATACACTTGTCAGATTCACGGTCCGTTTGACGCACAAGGCTGACACTTGAGTGTGACAGTCTTAGCCTTTTGACTGAGGCCTCATAAACAGATAAAGACTGTGTGGTTTTAGCATATTTTCCCTTTGATATTTTTCTTCACTTCACTCGCAGCCTGTCCCCGAGGAGCACCAGAATGGAGAGGGCTTTGGCTACATCGTGGCTTTCCGACCTATTGGCACGATGACCTGGAAGCAAGCCGTGATTGCCTCTTCCGAGGCCTCCAGGTACACGTTCAAGAATGACAGCCTACCACCGCTCGCCCAGTACGAGGTGAGGGTTGGTGTCTTCAACGCCGTGGGGGAGGGGCCGTTCAGTGACGTGGCCCTCGTCCTCTCCGCAGAGGAAGGTGAGTAGGCAGCTCCATCAAACACAGAAACCTCCTTTTAGACAAAAGCCTCATGGGACTCAGTAGAAAAAGGGAGCAGATGAGGCTTCTCTGTGGTTCATTGGAAAATCCTAAGCCGAATCTTCCTCATTCTTCACGTCTTCTTTCAGAGCCCTCGATTGCCCCCTCGAAAGTGTGGGCACGTACCCTGTCTGCCTCGGAAATCCAGGTTTACTGGGAGCCCATCGTGGAGGCAGACAGCAGCGGGAAGATCTTTGGTTACGAGGTAATAACAAAAACGGATAAAATAGCTCCAAGCGCCAAGGTTTTCGGGGGAAAAAGAGATAAAAGTTTGTATTACCTTTCTTGAATATTTGCATTCATAAAAAAGGAGCATGAAGGTTGAAAAGAAAGGGAGAAAACTGCAGATGGCAAGTTGTACAATTTCCTGCTCCGAACAAGAGCCTTTGCTAGGAGGGCCCATTTTTCACGATGTAATCTGGAGAATGAAGAGGTTCGCTCCCAGGAGCTCACATGCTCCCAGAGAGCAGGGAGCCCAGCACACCGCCGCTTTTATATATCTCAGGTTTGATTGGTGAACATTGTACTCACCAAATGCCCCCTGACACACACATACATACACACACACACACACACTCACACACACACACAGACACATACACACAAAATTCAACACAAAAAATCATACACATACAAATACACTCACTAACACACACACACACATGCAAACACACAAACTTACACACACACACACAGGCACATACACACAAAATACAACACAAAAAATCATACACATACAAATACACTCACTAACACACACACACACATGTAAACACACAAACTTAAACACACAGACACACAAACTTACACACTATACACAAAACAGACCACAGACCAACCCATACAGATACCCGTTGATAAACCCACACATATATACGTGCACACACACACACCAACACCTCCACAGTACCTTTCTCCTGATGGAGAGCCCTGAGGAAGTGGTCAGCTCCCCCTCTGACCCTGGGCTGCCTTTGAAGAGAGGCCAGGCAGCTGAGTCTCTGCTGCAAACCTAAGAAAGTCATGCACAGCCCCCAGTCACAAGATGGAGAATTACAATCAACAATCTCTCTCCCTCTCTCTCTCTCTCCCTCTCTCGGCCTGTTTCTCTCACACACAGAACATACAAATGCACACAGCATGCCAATGCAGCATTGAAAGGTATGTGAGGTTGACCTCGCCGTCTTCACTCCCAGGTCACATGGCGTGAGGAGGGGGCGGCCATGAGCGAGGCAGAGCACGTGCGGGTCACGGACACAGCGGCCACCATCACGGGGCTAAAGGGCAGCACGGCGTACCTCATCTCCGTCAGCGCCCACAACAGCGCCGGCGCGGGCCCCCCCAGCAGCCCTGTCAATGTCACCACCAAGAAGCCACGTGAGTCAAGCCTTTGATTGGGTGGAGTCCAAGGTGATTTTCACCCCCTCCCTCTCTCTCTCTCTCTTCTCTCTTTTTGCCCCTTCTCTTTTCTCTTCATGTCCTTCTATCTCTCTCTCTCTCTCTCTCTCTCTCTCCCTCTTTTCTTTTTTTTCTGCCCTCTCTCCTGTTCCTCTCTCTCCTTCTCTTTTTTTCTCTCTCTCTCTCCTCTTTCTGTCTATTTGTCTTTTACCTATCTCTCTCTCGCTGTCTCTGTGCAGCCCTGGCTTGCTCAGATTTTACAGGCAGTTCAATGGATATATGTCTGTTTGAGGAATAGCAGAAGACAAGGGCCTTGGATAGTCAGCTGCAGAAGGATTTTTTGGCGAGTGCCATCCACTGATGTGAGGTGAAGGAGCAATTCAAACTTTATTTTTCAGTTGAACCGAAAGAGAAGGATGCAGGGAAATAAAAAAATCCAGCAAACGACCTTCTCTCATTTCATCCACAGTTTATTAAACCTCTTATACTTATAGTTTCATGCTGGACTTAAATCAGAAATCAAGCCCATGCTTAGACAGGTCTATCTGGAAAGCTGTAAAATGTCCACATCTGCTGCAACCTCTCTCCACAGTTGTGAAGTGGTAGGCCTTGTAGGCAAGAATAGGAACTCATATTTTGTATTTTCTGTGGGAATTGAATGTTTTTAAGTTTCCACCAGGGATGCTTCATTTTCACTTTTGTGCTCCTTTAACACCAAAACCAGATCTTCTTTTCCCACTAAATCAATATAGGAAGCAGGAGAACAGAATCACTTTAGGTGTCCTGCATAAATAAATATTTCATTTCCCAGTATCACTGTTATCTTTTATTTCCATTCAGCGCCAAGCCATCCTCCTGCCAATATAGAGTGGAACCTAACCAACTCGAAAATATTCTTGAACTGGGAACACGTGAAGGCCATGGACAATGAGTCAGATGTCACCGGCTACAAGGTGAGACTGTGCAAGAGTGAAACAGGTTCAGACAAACTCACAGCCCCAGAGGTGATCCAAGTGATGAAAGTGAGTCATCCCGTAGCCATTGTCTTTTTCTGAAATATTCACCGACCACACTCACACACGCACACACACACCCTTCTCCCATGTCTCTGTTGTCTTCACACGTCCATGATAGCATTTTAATGAGGAGGAACTGTGTCAACAGCCATTAAATGCTTGGCACTGACAGTTCATTGACAGACCCCAGCATAGTGTCCAGGGTGACAGGTGTCGAGGGTCGCCCCAGCAGTGCCCCCGAGGTAGTAACTGTGTGCCATCTCCTGTTCTGTGGGCTAGCTAAGTGACTCGTGAGGGACAATGTCCCGGTGAGCTTTTACAATACATTATGCAACCAGGGAGAAGCTGGGTGAAAGTCTGTGAGTCTGTAAGGGACTCTGAGACTGGGCCATTTACTCACTCACTTATTACATGCAATCATTTATTCACTCAGTCATTCATTCATTCAATCAATCATTCACCCACTCACTGACTCACTCATTCATGGCCTCACTTTCTCATCCACTCATTCAGTCATTCAGTCATTCTGTCATTCGTTCATCCATTCATTCATCCAATCATTCATTCGTTCATGTTGAGAGCGTTCTGTACAAGTCTCTGGCTCGGTCAGATTGGTCTTCACAAAGGAACTGAGGGGTCGGTATGTCCAGGCCTGTAGAGGACACCTTCTGCTCTCGTCAGTCTATTACACAGCCGCAGAAATTAGCATCATTCAAATTAAGCCATCTCTATGAATCCATTCACTTCCATTCTCGCCTCCATTCAGAAGCTTTGAGATAGCTTTGCTGTTCTATTCTTTTTTATTCTTCGTTTTTCCTCCTCCCCTCAAGTCAAAAGCAGTCTTTTTTGTCTTTGGGTTTTTGTAGATATTCAGTCTTTTCAAGCCAGCCACTGGCTGGCACTAGAATGACCCTCTGGATCAGAATCGGCCTCATGTTTTTGTGATATGCTGGGTATTAGCTCTGCAAAGACAGACTTTTTTCCCTCTTCTGCTTTGCAAGTAGCTTTTGGATGGTGTTGAAAATGAAATGATAAAAACAGGGGGGGGCTGCTTTCGTTTGGAGATTTAATTTGCCACAGAACATTCGGCCTAATTGATGCCAGGCCTCTCTCAGAAGTCTGGGACTCAGGGGCTGAGGAAGCAGCTGGACATCTCTGATGGTCTTTCCTCTCTTCTCTTTCTCTCTCTCTCTCTCCCTCTCGTGAGTATGTGTGAGCTTGCCGGCTCAATGCTGCTTGTTCAGGCTGGTGTCTGCATGTGTGAGCACCACAGGGGAATCGAAACACCTCCAATCATCATTTGCAATTCATGTGATTCTCTGTGGAGGGCCTGCATAGAAACAGCTTCAAACACCGTAACCCTTCTACCAACATGGCTCGCTAATAAGCCACCCAATCAGCCTTGTTTGTATATATAGCCAGCGTGCATTTTGGAAAGTTTGCCCGCACAGTGGATGAGCATTGTGACATTTGCTCTCGGTATTCAGGTTTTCTTAAGACATTATTCATCTTTGTGTCAGGATTCCTAAAATCCGTGGCTGTTATTGGTGTAGCTGAGGCTTCTTAACCCCAGATGTTTCTCTCTGAGAGAAAAGCCAACTGCTGGGATGAAAAGCACAGCAACTTGCATGAATTGGGGGAATAAAGAAGAAAAAAAACTCCCTGAAAGTGATCGGTTGCACCTTCCTGCGGTACCATCTCCCAAACCCTCCTCTTCTCTCCTCTCCTCTCCTCTCCTCAATCACGTGTAGGTGGTGTATCGGCAGAATTGGCTCAGCCGTGCCAGCATCGTTGAGACCAACCGGACTTCAGTGGAGCTGCAGCTTCCCTCAGGAGAGGACTACCTCATCGAAATCAGGTCACAGAGTGAGGGAGGAGACGGAAGCAGCAGTGGCCCCATAAGAATACCAAAGATGTCCAGTAAGACTCTCATTTTTCTCTCTCCCTTGAGCCCCAAAACTGCATAACTGTATATACGTTTGGTGTTCTGAATCTAGGTAGCAGTATATATCACATATTGTTACAGTTCCACTACAGAGTCCACGCTCAGTTTACTATGAAAGATCCCTCTTGGTGTTTATGTAACAGCAACTTCAGATTTACCATTGCAGGTCATGAGTTGAGATGTTTCCTGAGCATTGCTGTCACAGCCTTTCTGATATTACCCATAGTAGTGCTTCCCCTTGTAATGTTTCAGAATTATTAGATGCAGCATGTGACTGATATTCTGTGAATACACTTTTGAAAGTTTGCTAATTATGCACCCTTGTTTTTGTTTCTGTTTTGCAGGTCTTAATTCAAAGGCAGACATCAGTAAAGCAGCTGACTTATGTCCAATGATTTTTGTATTGTCATGGCTGATTCTATAAAGTTCCTATTTCTGTAAAGCTACCATTATGACAAGATTGGAATGCATGTCCTCACGTTGTGCAGGGCATGTAGTAGGGGTTAGAGAACTTTTTAAACTCCAATGCTCTATAGAGCTACATTGCCTTATGTTCGATTTGAAAAGCTTTGTCTACAAGTTTGACTTTCTAAACGGTCAGCTTTTATGCAAAGGACAAGTGTTACCGACTTTGAAGCTTATCAGTGGTTCTTATTCTGAATGTAAGCGATAAATGTTTGAGTGCATTATTCCATAGAACAGCTTAGATTCATTTTCTATGCTCAAGGGTAGCTCTTTTAGCATTATTTTATTTTATGGATGAATGCATTGTTACTAAATGATGCGAGAAGTGTCTCAATATGAAAATGAACATGGGAATGAACAAAAGGATGAGGGGGAGGTTATGGGATTTTTCAGCACACTCTCAAGTTACTTACGCTATTATGTAATCAGACTGCATCATTAGAATGTATTTCCACCTAATAGTGACACTCTGGTACCCAACCAATTGTAGTCTGAAGTCAAACTCATTGGTATGTTAAATACACAAACTATTAGGCTCATGACTACAAGGATTAGGTCTGAATTTGCAGAAGATTACATTCACATCTGACACACCTGACCAACTTTTTTTTGAGTATCCATGGTGTAGCATCCTTAACGCCTCATGAAATATCCGCCACTGCATCGTGAGTGTGTGTGAGTAAGTGTGAGGTATATTTTATTTCCCAATGCTATAGGTGGGTTATCAATGGTTAGTTTTGGCTACATTTCTTGGATAGTGGACTAGCATTCAAACACCCGTGGTTTATCCACTTCCCACAGGATTTTGGAAGGATACAACTGTGCTGTCAGTGTGGCCTGCCAGCATTTCATGCCCACACCTACACCTTCTACATTTTAAAGCTGAGTGGTTCTGCTGCTCCTTCGCCCCAGCAGTGCCTGAGAAAAAGTGATGCTGGTGTGTCAGAGGACTGTCATTAACTATAAATACACTGACACCGAATGTCAGAATTTATCAGTGAAAAGGAAAGGGAGGGGGGGAGCAAACAGTATTATTACCCATAGCACCTCTGGTGGGAGAGAAAGGCACCTCAGCTCCTGGCACCCCAGAGGAATACCGGCTCAAAAAAAAAGAAAACCGCTTTCTCTGTGTTTGCCCAGAGTCGAAATTGGTCTCGTTCCCCGCAGGAGAGAGAGGCTGGCTGGCTGGCTGAAGAAAATGGAGGAGGGGCTGTGTTGGGTTGGGTTGGGTTGGGTTGGGCTGCGCACCAATCTCATCTCATCTCAGGCCATCACTCTGCAGTGTCAGCCCCTGTCAGGCTGGCAGCCCAATGGACTTCTGGGATATCAACAGAGAATCCCTGTGTCTGCACCAGCCAGCAAAGGACTCTGCACCTGCTCACAAGCGGTACTGCTTGCACATGCTGGCAGAGTGCATTCACCTTGGGAAGACTGTCTGTGTGTATGTATGTCTGTGTGTGTGTGTGTGTGTGTGTGTGTGTGTGTGTGTGTGTGTGGGGTGGGGGGTGGGTGTAAAGCATCCAATCACAGACAACTGAGGTGTGATTATAGGAATGCATAGGAGTCAGAAAATGGGAACAATGAACACAAGTCTGAGAATAGTGCTTAGTGTAAAGATTACTGCATCATTTAGGTCACTCATGATAATTGCCATTTTGCAGCTGCTCTAGTACAGTCCATAAGATGGCCTCTGACATTAGAAATACCTCGTGATGGAAGCCTGTGCTTCTGCCTGTTCGTGGTGAAAGCTTGTTTATGGATTCATGTAGCCATTAAAAAATCATGTCCTCCATTTTTTTTCTTTTTTTCCCGGTGAATTCCAATACATTCCCACCTCAGCAGCTCTGTGTTCATTAACCTTTATCTGTAGCCTTCGGAGTGTACAGAGCATTCTTCTAATTTATGCATGTTCTAATTTTCAAGTCACATTGTCTTGAAATACAACTACCATGCTCTGTGCTCTAATGACATGCTTGTTGAACCCGTATGAATAGACAGATTATCTATTATCAGTGTGATTGTGTAGATTGTAGGGTTTATTATGGGGTTCCTCCGGTTTCTAATCTGTTGTGAAGTGGCTTGTCTTTTTGCATACACTTTTCTCTTTTTTAACCGATGATGTTTTACGTTTTATCATTTCTTATTTGGCTGCTTTTGTTGATGTTACTCAAGTGATAGGTTTTTGTTTGAGTGATTTAATACTGTGGTATTGAAGTCAAAACATCTCTGTGAGATGCTAAATGAATAAAATTTCATATTGAAATGCTCTATTTTTGTTTCTGATTTGATGTATACTGTAATAGTTTACATTCATTTAAGTAAAACTAGAAAATAATAGTCACATTATTGATTTTTTTACCACATCCATGAACTGAATTTATATGAAAGACATTAAGAAGCATGGGAAATAATTCTTTGCATTGACTTTGTACCTCCCATCCCTGGAGAGGCGGTGCAATCGTACATTTTATTAGGTATAATAGTGTAGTGTAGTATTAGGTATATAGTGGGGCAGTGCAGGAGGTCTTCCTACCCCTTTTACACAAGGAAGCAGAAGACCATGTCAACCAATACAGTTGCCTGGGGACCCTTCCCTTGAACAAGTCTTCTTACCTATTGGTAATTACAAGTACCATCACAATACAGATCACAGCTACTGCAGGAGAGATGCTGATTAAAAGATGAAAGTGATTGCATATTTGAGCTACTCATGCCTCTTGTCAAAATGGGAGAGTTGCATTCAAAAGCACCTTTGAGCCTCTGATTCTGAAGCACCTGAACATTACATTCGCATATTCAATGTCTTTGAAGGGGTAATTTGACAGATCATCGCACCCTATGATTTCACTCAACATGGTTGGCAATGGTTACAAATGAACAAACAATTCATGGGACAATAATTGTGGCTTGCTATGTTCAAAAGTTTGGAGTAGCTGAAAAGTATAAAAGTAGGCTACAGTTGAGGCGTGAAATGAAGTTTCGGTGAACGCTCCACCATGGAGAAATGAACGCATCCCAGGCAGCCCACAGAGGAATAATCTTGTCAGGTTTGCTGACAGGTGAGTGCCGGAACATGGGTACTAATCCCCCAGAGAACTGCTCCAGCTCACAGGTGTACCAAGGGATTTAGCCGTAAATACCAGGCCGTCTGGAATGGGTGCAGTTGTAGGCGGCAAGAAAGTCTATTTACCATCATCAATGCATGTCATTCTGCCTCACGCTCAAATGGCATGCCTCAGATACTAACATGGCATGTGGATATGGAGGTGGAAGAATATCCTCCCCTGGATGATTCTGGCCCTCCACCACCCCCACCACACACACACACAGACACACAGTTACTGGTGTGTGGTTTCCTTTCAGGTTTCATAGCTGAATGGGGTTGGTTTGTATATCTGTTAACTATTGTACACATTAATGCTCTTAAGGATGATGTTTTGTAATAGGAGGTACTACAGCAAAACAGTGTGTGTGTGTGTGTGTGTGTGTGTGTGTGTCTATGTGCGTGTGCGTGTGTGTGTTTGTGTGAATGCCTATAAGCATTTGTAATAGTTCCTGATATACCATATAATTTGAGTAATCTGTGACAGGCAGCACCACCAAATAATGACATACAAAAGCCAAACAGAGTCGCTCACTCTAATGCAGTCATTTGAGTTGTAGCAAAAGGTTGGTTGGTTGATGAGGTTGGTCGTTCAACCCATATATCTATCAAAACATACATGACTCCAATCCAGCATGATGCCATTCAGTCTTTACAAAATCCTTTGGCAAGCATAAAAGCTTATTTTAACATTTAAACCTGTTAGTTACAGTATAGTATACATACACATTATTACAAGAGTGCCTAATCATCAATAAGTTGTTTACTGTAAAATTTGGCTTGCTGTGTGTGGCTTACTGTTGCCTTATAATGCAACATGCAACATGCCAATGGAACAAGAAAGTATCTTCTTATGATTACTTGAAATAAGAAAAAATATCTTAGGGCCCAGAAAAAAAGAAAAAACCTTGATTCAAGTAAAAGATTTTGGTAACACTTTCTATGAACCCAATATTCATAAAGCATTATAAACACATTCATAAAGGATTATGTTGCATTCATAAAGGATTATGTTGCATTCATAAAGCCTTATAAATAATGACATTAGTGTTGTTAGTGTGTTATTGTTAATACATTCTAATTACATTCTAATGTTATCATAAAAGCCTTTACAACTTGAAGTGTGACAAAGCATCATAAAGGTTCAGTTTGTTAAATGTCCTTTTAAAAGTAATACTTCATGCCAAATAATGAGGAGCAACAAGCACTCACTGCATACTCTAAGTGAAGTGAAATGAACACATAATTACACACGAAAATCAATAAGGCATCATTATAGACAATAAGTGAAATCACATGTTTCTCTAGTATCAAAAGGCCAAAGAAGCCTATAAGGCTTTGTGACACTTCAGGTGATGTAAGGGATAACGAGGTGCCCAGTTTGATAGAAATAATGGTGACATGGAGGCAAAGAACTTTGACAACACGCGAAGCAGAGTTGGTTCCACCAAGTCATTATTTCCATTGAACTGATCACCTTGTTATCCTGCATATCGCCTGTTTGTATTCAGGATATAATTTTATCTTCTCTTTATATTTAGGAATCATGTGCATGAACTACAGAAAATAACCTATTATACCTACCATTAAGGGGGGAAAGTGCAGCATGAAATATTATGGTTGCTATGGTTACCATTCATAAGCGCATTGATTCAAAAATGGTGATGCAAATTTTTCTTTCTTTTTTCTTTTTCTTTCTTTTTCATTTCAATTTCTTCAAAGGTAGTTAGTTATACAAAGTTAATTCGCACTCATCAGTCAATCAGAAAAGAGAATCCCATTATTAAGGGAGATAAATCATTATGATGCCTTATGAGTACAGTCATGAGAATGCATAAACAATTCTAATGTTATTAGTTATAAAGCATTATGAATGCATTATCAAATCTACTTATAACTTGTTGTATTACCTAAGTAAGTTAACGCAAAATAAGTAATACTGAAACAAGCAAAACAGTCTCCTACAACTCTGCCTCAATTTGTAAATACATTTTA
The DNA here is from genome assembly GCA_027481765.1 of Tenualosa thibaudeaui. NCBI lineage: Eukaryota > Metazoa > Chordata > Actinopteri > Clupeiformes > Clupeidae > Tenualosa > Tenualosa thibaudeaui. Next base: position 4,848,233 of record JAIFZK010000003.1, read on the forward strand.
AAATTGATATAACAAAATTACTATTCTGAGTTCAAGAGAATCACAAGGTTAATTTTCTGAATTCAAGATCACACTCGCTAAGTAGTGATTTTTTGAAGTGCAGCTGTAACCTGCGAGGCGATAGCACATTTGGAAAAGTGCTTAATCATTAATGGAGACACATTATTAGCATTGTCTATCTTAATATTCCATTTATATGTACTCTACTGTGGACTTGTCTGCTGCTCCAGTATATACTGGATATGCTGACACGTGAGCCAGAAATGATGCTGCGCACTGTCAATCTGACTGAGATATGGGTGGCTTGGGATACCAATTTAGAACAAATATTGTAATATTATATGAAATATGAAAAAATATAGTAGTCCTATCTCAGTATCCTGCTATAACATTAGTTTGCAGTGTTCTTTATATGTTTAATTCATGAGAGACCATCCGAGTTAAGAACTGAACTGCATACAAAAACATTCTTTTTGGGGGGGTACAGACAGATCTTTGATAGACAGTGTCAATCATTAAAATTTCCTGTTTGTTTTTACGGCCAGACAACAAATACTTGCCCTGGCTGAGAAGCAGAGAGAAGAAATGGCACAGTGATAAAGCCAGATGGGAGCTCAGACACAAAGACTACCAGTCTGAACCATTTATAATCTGTGAGGATGCACCTTGGGCCACTTGGCCTGGCAGTTCACCCCAAGAGCCAGAGCTCTTTGTCAGTTACCAAAGCTGATCCCCCCCCTGACCCTGGACTGCAGGAGAACCTAATCTTGAAAGTAAAGTAAACATGATTATGTACCCAAAAAGGAAGAGGCCTCACTCTCCACTGCCTGCCAATAGAGAGCCGTCACAGCTCTCAAAGGCTTTTTTTCCATTTTGTGACATTTCATGGTAGCCAAAGCAGTTACGGATGAGGGCAATACTTCAGCACTGTTCTACTCAGGTGAGTTGCTTTCTGGCTCAGGAGCTGCCCAAACTCAGGTTTTCTCACAAGAATGTATCCTCAAATTGTGCTATAAGCACAGTCTGACTTTTTGCTTTTTTTCCATTAGAATACTTTTAAAAAAGTGAAGCAGTTACCATTTGCCAGGTTGTGATTGGCTCCAAATATCTAGGTGTGAACTTTGTCTCCTTCAGTCATTGGAGCGTCTTCATAGGTATGTGGTACTCAAGCTTTACGACTTCCTCTCAGCTGCACGCACTTTTTCTTTTTTCAAATGGGTTTATGCATTTAATTGTCCCAGTAGATAAATAAGCAAATAATTATTCATTTATTTTTGTGTAAATGACTTGAGATCTCTTGTTGACCGATGGGTGATGGTGGTGCAAGTGGTATTTGTGGCATATGGCAACCAGAGTGTTGCAGGTTCGAGCCCAGCTCCGCCTGACCTCGTCAAAGTGTCCTTGAGCGACATACTGAACCCCAAACTTTGTGGAAGTTATTGTCTTGCCTAATCATTAAAAGCACTATAAAAGCAATGATGAATAGGTAGCTGTGTACTAAGCAAGATAACATTTGCGTCATTACTCTGTCTAGGCTTATTCCACGATAATGACCACCTCTCAGCACTTTATCCCTTACTTAAAGCATGCTGTCCTGACGTGTACACTGTCTAAAGTGGACATCATTTTCAGAGAAAACATTTCAGAGAAAACATACAATGCATAAGGCATGGCAATCATTCCAAACCTCCATAACCTCCAAAGTGTCTCTGCGACCACTAACAACTACATAATGTAGTTCATATAGTATTGTGTCAGACCCACTTTTGCCTTCAGAACTTCCTTATGTCTTTGTGGCACAGATTCAACAAGATGCAGGTAACATTCTTCAGATTGTCTCATTGACATGATGGATCATACAATTGCTGCAGACCTGATGTAAATCTTCCATTCCGTCACATCCAAAAGGCGCTCTATCTATAGCATTGGTTCTTAATCTGGGGTTCTGGGGACCCCCATGGCTCTACAATGCATTGCCAGGGGGTCTGTGAAAACCTTTGCCACTAAATAGCACCTAGCATCTAACTGAAGTAATGGATATGTGCCTGTACTGTTCAATTTGTGTTGTGATTATTAAGAGTCCTTGTGACTTTTTTTCTGCTTCATGAGGGGTTGCTGGTCCAATAAAGTTTGAGAACCCCTTCTGTATAGGGTGGATCTCTTTATGTTTTCATGTCAAATTTAAGTGTGTACTGGAGTTCCGATGCCAGACGGAAAGTCAGTTACAACAGTTGCATGTGGTCCAGTTTTATTCAGTTTTACTGATTATATTAAGGATCACAGATTGTCTAGCACTGTATATTTCAGTATGTGCAAATAAAATCAGTAGTGACTTTAAATTTCACTGAAGGAAGGTAAACACAGGACTAAATAAACCATTCTTGATTATGTATTGAATGTATAAATAAAATGTGAATGTAAAATGCATATGCACATGCTGTAACCAATTTTTGTCACTGGTTGCAATGCAATGTGCTTTCCAAGCAAGTCTCGCCTAAAGTGATATTTACCTCTCAATGGACAGAAGTTTATCTACTCTGACATTTGGTCCTTGGTTGTAAAGACGTGATGTCCACTATTTCAGCTACTCTCCCATACTTCAAATTGTCTCTGGTTATTAAATCTGATGACCCCTTGACATACACACACACACACACACACACACACACAAATCATTGCTAGACTATCAAGTATCCACCTGAATCAGCATAATTTGCTGACAGCCTTTTGGCCTCTGTAGATTCCCTGTCATACTGGACCATGTCCAGAAATATGATCAGTGATGGTCATCTCCAGATATAGTGTCAGATTTAGGTACATGAAGGCAGACATTATGTCACTGATATGTAACACCAGCTAAATAAATGAACTAATGCTTTCCTGTGGGTAGAATCTCTATACATTTGAGTCTTACCATCAACACTCTCTCATCAGGATTAAAGTCAGTGAACCTGTGAAACTGTGAACCTGTGGCCTGGCCCTTGCTTGCAGACTCCCTATCTAGGAAAAGCTCAGATTTTGCTGCCAGAGCTGTCTGAGCTGAGAGTTGCACTGAATCCTCATTCTCGGGGGGAAAACATGTTGTGTCTGTTCTCCCTGCTGCTGGATCCGCTTACAGTTTCATTTCCAACCTGCTCATCTAATGAGCATCTAGTGCACTCAGGCTTCTCCAAGTCGCAACAAGTTCTCGTCACCTGTGTCTGATGACTGTGAGAATTCAGGCTTTATGGCCACAGTGGTGTCTAAATAACCTTCTGTTACTTCAGCTGTGATGTCCCTTGCTTGTGCATCAGTGTGTAGATGAAAGTGTCTGTAGATGAATTCTCTCTTCAGCAACCATATAGCTTCCCTTGTGCATCATTTCTCTGGCTGTCTCCAAAACTAAAAAATCTTCTTGAAGTTGAGCATCTCAAGAGTCTAACTTCTGCACTCCATATGGGTACCACTTCCCAGCCAGGTTCTGTTAACTTACACCTTGCTAACTTTGTTTGCAGCAATGTGAGGAGAAAGCTGTTCAAATTCACTTACTGTGAAGTACACATGCATTTCCACAGACGCTAGAAGCCACTCAGGGAGTTCTTCACCAAAGAGAAAATATCTGGATATTACAAAGCAAGGGGAAGAATCATGATTGTTGCTGGGTCGATACTGGCCCACTTTTTGCATTGTAGAGGTAGCTGCTGCCAGAAGGGAAGTCTTGAGAAAGAGGCCCCTTCCAATCAGACTCACACTTGAGATTAATCACATTAAGCTTTTAGATTGTTGTTTTGTTTGAATTTTACATTATTTTGATCTGCTGAGACCCATTTGGAGTTCAGAGATGCTGTTTGAAATGTTTAACTTCAAGAAGAGTTATATTTTTGGAGACAGACAGGGAAATGAGACACAAGGGAACCAACGATTGCTTGTGAAGGAATCCCTTTAGAGAGCGAGTAAGCAAACTGCAGCTGTTTACAGAAGTGTGATGGCAGTAAAGAGATACAAGGAACATTGCCACCACTCCCACCACACACATTACCCACTGGTGCAGGGCACCAACATTTTCCCAAAAGAAAAGTAAGTAAAGAAAAGTAACTTTCTTGCTTTAATTCCAGAAAGTTCACAGTTTCATGAATAATACCTTACATTTACATTACATTTCATACTGAAATACTGTATTTTCACATTATTCACATTATGCATGAGCCAAGTTTGAAATGTAGTTTATTTCAGTTTCATAAACACAGGTTAACTTAAGACCCTGCAGACCCACCATGAAACAACTTCCT
>JAIFZK010000003.1:4855000-4867500 GCA_027481765.1 Tenualosa thibaudeaui
GTCAACACGTGTAATGCTGTTATGTCACTGTTGAAATTACATACAAGTCTCTAAGGCCTTGCATGAAAAATGTTACTTTGAAGTCTAACTGAAGTTCTGTATAATTGAAGAATCTGAATTTCCATTGCAAACTTGTAAACAAAAAAACAACAATGAGAACTTTAAATAAAGTTTTGTTTGACAAAACCTTCAATGCAAATTTGCATTTGTGGAATGATAAGGAAGTGATTCTATTCCTCCACATGACACTGCTTTTAGTATAAACTAGTCATGACATGTTAGATAGATGTTCCAATGTATTCCCTTCATTGAATAGTGATAGGTAAGCCATTTAGTCAAGCTACTAGCATGACTGTGGATGACTACTCTAAGAGTCAGCAGGGCATCTGGGGTTGAACATACAGCATTTCTTTCTCTTTTTTAAATAGAGGAATAAAAAGGATACTTTCCAGGGATGTGTCATAAGTGTCATAAGCCAAATGCCAATTATGTGACAACTTAGGGTCCTGACTTTTACTTTGAAGATCTTCTTGATCTTCTTAGGGTCTTCACTTTTACTTTGAAGATCCTCTTGTCATGTACTTACTTCATCTCTGTGTACTTAGTTCAACTTGAATCAAAGGCAAATCAGTTATGTCAGCTTAGAGAACAAATACATGCATATAATCAATAGTAATAAATGCATAACACAATTCACACTTCACACTACAAAGCCTTGATTAAATGGCACGACATTACAGCTTTTGCAACTCTATTTTCCAGTGTAAGGTGAAGTTACACAATGAAGCCTTAAGGAACAATTTTTCTGCATGTGGTCAACGCAAAATTCGTTTTTCACCACAGGATGCAATAGAAACTTGATGTCAGAGAGCCCTCTGATATTGGCTATTTCTGTCCCTCTCACAAAACCATTGAGGCTTGTAATGACAGCGGCAGTATGCTAAAATATTCAGGGATGGCCACCAAAGCAAAGAATACTGATTAAAATAATCATGTTAACATAACAACTCTGAAAAGCTTTCACAAGTCTGAGCACTATCTCCCATTTACACCTGGTAAGCCCTTCAATGGAGTCGGCCTTTTACAGTACACTCCAGTCATGCTTTACAGACGTTATTTAAGGGAAACATCAAAACATACTACTTACGTTTATCTTGGGTTGCCAGTGAATGTCCAATGCAATTACTGTGTGGTGCATCACTGTAACAAGAGAGACCATTATCTATGGATTTTGCCTGCAACTACTTTGATTTAAATATGGGTACTGTTGGATGCACAGATAACTGCACAAAAGAGAGTTTCCCTTTATTTAGTGTTGACATGTCTGAATGGCAGTCATCAAATGTGTAGCTTCTGAAATGGATGAATTAGTGTTAGTGCCTATAGTAGTCCAACCATAAACCCTCTGTTCTCACAGCCTAAGGTAGGCCCCACTTGTGGGGAATAGAAGCACGGCAGGTAGGGTGTGATTGACAGGAGGAGATTTGTCTTTCTTATGTCTGTCTTTAGTAATTATTTTCATATTGACAATAAAAGTAATGCTAACACTTAACTGCTTGACGGGTGAGTACATAACACATTCATAGCAGCTGTCATAAATTGCTCACAAAGTATTCATGACTGTTTCATCAGACATGACTCAACATTCACCCCCAGCCTTTCATAAATGTGGAACACTGAATGGCTGATAACTTATCAAAATAAAAGTCCTGTCTTGAATTCTTTGGGAGCAGTTTATGACAGCTGCTATGAATGTGTTAGGTACTACCCCATCAAGTAAAGTGTTACTAAAGCAATAAAGTTATTTGGCCCAGATCAGATGCGATTTAAGGGCAAAGAAGGACAATGTAACATGGATTCAGTATGCAACAATAATGTTTCACGTTGTTATCATTTTGCTGGGACGATGGGGGACAGATGATTGCAAGAAAATTCTCCATCCTTTAAAGTTGGGGAGTGACTCGAAAATGTTTGAGAAACAGCATAAGGGTAGATGCATCGATCTGGATCCGATTTTAAAGCAACTTTCACTAGCTGTTTCATTATGCAGTTTCTCAGTTGTCACCTTTGCACCTCTTGAAGAATGTAGTCTGCTATGGCTACAGTAGTTCTGTATCGTTTACACAGATGGAAACAGTTTCAGAACCGTGTAGTCAACAACTAGCATTTCTACAAAGAAGGTTTGAAGCATAAAGTTCTCATAAAGTTCAGAGGCACATTTCCATGGCCAAAGACACTTACAATGTCTTTTCCCGAAGGGCATTTAAACACTGCTTACCATTTGCAGTCGCTTGGACAACACTTCCTTCCCTATCACTTTCTTTCTTGCCTTCTAGCAAAACAAGTCAGCGTGTTCAAAAAGGCCATTTCTGGATCCCCCGAGAGAAGTTTCAGGACCCTGGACAGCGACTTTGCCAAACACGCTTTTCTGGCTCGCTGATTCAAAACGTGGACTTATGAAATGAAAAGGATGTACAGTGTACCCGATCAAAGTTTGAGTGCTTAAAAGTACCAGTAAACTAGCGTGCACTGCTTCCATTCTTATCAATTTGTTTGACTTTTTAAACAAGGAAATGCAATGATTCAAAGTATTCCTTCAGCAAAGAGCAATTATGTAATTATATGGTTGACTGCCATTATACACCAAGAGCAATAAAAGAGATTCTATATTTTATTCTATTCTATAGATTGAACAAAGCAGAGATGCAGTTTACTGACAGAAATAACTGAGGTTGAAATAGCAAACAGTGCCGTTTCATGTGGTCTTATTGTCACAAGCTAAAATGGATGGTTCTAATAAAAGCATGATACCATCACACCAAGACAGTCTTTCACAGTAGGAAAGTTTCAAAAGAAACAAAAATGGTCACGGTTTTTGTTTTATCTGTCCAAGCCAAGTCATGTTTTTGCCTCTATCTTGCATTTCTGTTAGCATGATCTCTGCGGCATAATATTGTTAAACTCATTGACATGAATAGTATTTTATATATGTAAAAATACCAATATTCATTTACACATTACTTTAAACTATACAGTAAAGACAATTCTTTGAACTGTTTTGGGAGGCTTATGGGGGGTAGTTTAAAAGGGCAGTCTAATTGGATGGGATTCCACAAGTGATTAATGGCATGTTCTTTGAAGCTTGGCATCTTGTCTTCATCATTACTCAAAGAGGAATTGTTACACACACAAACAAACACACACTACCAGCCACACAAATGATGCATTACATTTGTATGTTCTGTGTGTATGTGTGTGTGTGTGTGTGTGTGTGTGTGCGCATGCACAGGTGCATATCTCTCTCTCTCTCTCTCTCTCTCTCTCTCTCTCCCCCTCTCTCTTTGTGTGTGTGTGTGTTGGAATACTGCCTTCATACTCACTTGTACTGTAATACACATAACACAAACAGAACAGTGATTGCAATAAACCTTATATTCCCAAATTGCTATAATTTCCTTTCTGGTAAGGTAAGCAATTTTTCTCCTCTATTCCTCTTGTTCCTGCAGATCTATGCTTCATTTCGAGACTGCCTGGGCAGGAAAATTGTGTTTAATGGAGTGTGCGGCTCCGGGCTTTGACCTCAATTAATGTTACTGTCCTCAGTGGCTGAATTGTGTCCAACCTTTGGTGACCGCAAACATTGTAAAATCTGCTACGTGTCTTGTTCCTCTCTACTTATGATGACATATCTATGAAAAACACAAAAATTATTTTTCATATTTACTTTCCTTCACACTATACCACACATGGTAGAGTGTACTCTTTCACTTGATTTAAAAAAAACGTTCAGAAGTTACAGAAGTTCAGCTGATATTCTGTTCTTTACTGGAAAAAAAACACAAAAAGCAGAATAAACAAGCTGATTGGAGTGGCTTGAGGTGAACAGGTTACAAGGGGGATATGAATCACATGTTTCTTTTGAGAAAAAAACTTACCTTTTTGATTGCCCACAGAGCTTGACTGAGAATATCTCCTCCAAGAGTTTTTGACTGCAGGCCGGTGGTTCACCAGCCTGATCTGCAAACTGCGGTCAGTGAACTGCCACTTGTCCACTAGACCAAAGATTGTTTCCCTAAACCATAGGTAGTTGCTAACCAGTTAGCAACTATGGTGGTTGGCAATACAAAATTCCATTGCCACCAGCAAAGTTGTTTAACATAGTTAGCAACAATGTTTTTTGAAATGCTCCCCTGGTAAACAAATTAGAGAAGGAGACAGAGGAATGCAATCAGAGATTCATGAGTTTGGATCTTTGTAAGAGGACAACAGTTTACCCACTCCTAATCTCTTTTTAAGTATGCTATTTGCAATGCTGATATCACATGCCAGTAAGGCAGCGTTCTTGTAATAGCAAGTCTGGCCTGGTGCTTTAATATTTTCCAAGTAGATCTTTCAGATGAAACCGGGAACAAACAATCTTCACTGACATTTAACTGACACATGTTCCGGGAGGACGGATGTCTGAGTAGAGTGAAGGCTGGGTGGCCAGAAGAGTGAGCTTGCCTCTCATACTTGATGAAGATAGATGATAGCCACAGAGTGGAGCTCACCCCACGGATCAAACATAAAGAAATGTGACATTGACAAATGGCTGGGCCAAAACGTGTCTTTTGATTGAGTAGTTCTGGATTAGTCTCATCACCCTGCAGTGCAAGACCAATTTTTCTTTTTCTTACTTTTTTTGGGGCTGTTTAATCAAAAAAGAATTCTAATTTCCTCAATTTAAACAGATGAGAAATGAGGAAAAATGAGGAAAAAAACAGCAGGTTTCATTTATTAAAGCTCTCCTACACGACTCGTTAACCCAAAAAGTTAAGTATTATTATCATTATTACTATTGGAAATTGGAGATTGTAATAGACTAAAAGATTTTTGAAGCATCCTCACTGCCTTTCCATGTACACAGTTCTCTTGTATTTCCTGTATTCTTGTACTTTCATTGAAATCTAGGAGGGCAAAGAGGAAAACAGTTACACAATTTTTCCAGCGTGTTATGACTTGCTGGGTTACAGTTAGAAACAGTTGGGCCTGACCGAGTTCTTTCAGGCTGCAGTAGAGCGGTCGACTGGCGAGAGAGTAAATGCTCTTGAAGCTTCACTGAGCAAATATATCCAACCAAGTCGCAGATATTTTGTTCAAGGAAATACAATCTGAGGCTTGCTAAATCAGAGGGGAGGGGAGGGGAGGGAAAAAAAAAAGGTGGATGAGAATTTGAGTGTGATGTTCGTCACATCTCGTGATAGAAATGGAGTCCAATTTATAGCTGAAAAATGCTTCTCATGAGCATCACGCACAGGCTCGCCCAGGAGAGGCTACTTGGCAGCCACTGTGTTTCCCTAGAGAAGCTGTATTTATGCTTTCCTCCATGAGAGAGCCAGTGTCTAAACACTGAAGAAAACACGTTAGCATTTCAAACGTGGGGTTACATCAGCATATCGATAACATAACAATATATTCAGCGAGCTATGAGGATCATGGTTATCATACAGTGCTCAAAAACTGGTTTTAAAATAAATGCAACTGAATGGATGCAAGATGTCCATCAAATATGTACATCAAACTCCTTCTCTTTGGAAGGACGTGTTCCACAAATAACTTATTAATCCTTTTTAAAAACATAATCATTTCAATGTTGAACAGCAAATCTTTTAAAATAATTTTCCACCTCCCAGCTCAAAATCAGTGGTCTGTGTCTGTCTGACTGTGAGTGTTTTCCCACATAGCAATGCAACCCTACACACACATGTTGATTCCAATGCCTTCTGAGACAGTACACGCAGCTGCCATAGAACTCTGCATTTCACTGTTGTTTGGGGGTGAGTGAAGTCTTTAGTTAGATCAATGGACTCCATGTTGAGGATTTTTATTTCCTCCATCTTTCTTTCTGTTGAAAACAGATGGCTCTGGCAGCATGGTAATTCAGGCAGCTTCAGCTGGCTCTTAGGGGCATTTACAAGTCAGTGTGCAGCGAAGGTAAAGATGTGATGGTGTGCATCACAGAACTGATGCCTCCTGACAGGTGCATCGCTAAGACTTTTATGAGACAATGGCCAGCGAAACAGAGTCAATGCCTGGAAGGGAAAGCAGAGGGGAGGAAAAGAGAGGAGAGGAAAGCAGGCTTTTATTATTTACACATATGTGTCCCTTGCCTGCCATATCCAGTCATGGTGCAATTTCTTCCAGAACATTCCTCTGAAAGTCCTACATTGAATATTAGCATTCATTGAACTGTTTTCCTTGCAAATCAATACTCCAAACCTTGCAAGAGAGGGAGAGATTCCAGAGAGGACAATAACACGAGGAGTGAATGATAAAAGGACGGCCCTGCTGCTCCTTTGTTCTTTGAGTGGACTGGGGAGAGAGAGTGTGTGTGTGTGTGGGGGGGGGGGGTTGGGGATGGAGAGAGAGAGTGCGTGAGTGAGAGTGGGGTGTGGGTGTGGTGGAGGTTCTGCAGTGCTCGGCCCGGTTGGTGGAGCAGGCGGCGAAGACTGCCGCTGGGCCTTGGGCAGCGAGCAAATGGTGGTGGGGGCCAATCAGCACGCTCAGGAGCAGACGGACGGCCGTGCCGCAGAGACGCTCCCGCGTTCGGCTCCAGTGACCAGTCCACCTGCTCAGCCGACATGTCTCCCATTCGAATGGTCAAATATGGTGTGTGTGTGTGTGTCTGTGTGTGTGTGTGTGTGTGTGTGTGTGTGTGTGTGTGTGTGTGTGTGTGTGTGTGTGTGCTTGTTTGAGTTTGGTATCTCAGTAACACAGAGGGAAGTCACTGAAAAATCAGGCTTTGTTGCAAAAAAATATCTCTAGCTGATAATTCTTTATAAAGTATTTTCATTCTGTGTCTTTTTGTAATCCTTATAATTTTAGACACTGATGTAAATGAATGATCTAATTACTACCAGTTAAACATGCATCTATTACAGAGGTCGTTGATTATAAGAGATTAATCACCAATTTGGCATAATTATCACACAATTTACAACAATTAGACACAGTAAGAACAGTCCAGCATCCGTGTACTGAGAAACGTACATTTGGAACACAATCGTTATTGTTGTCTTTTATTCCATAATAAACCGCTCCACAATCAAATACTCACACACATACACACACACACACACACACACACACCATCCTCACTGTGTCACATTGATGCAGGATACAGGCTTTCCTTTGTCATGCTGTGTTGCTATTTGATGAGGGCTTTTATTCCCCCTCTCCCCCCACAGATCGACGACTGCAGAAGCGACCATTTGGGCTGGTGACTATCAGAGCTTATTGTCGGAGAGCTTAGACCATCAACGGGGGTGCCATCAAACTCACAGCCAGAGTGTCTCCTGCTTGAATGCCGATGGCACAGCTCTAAAAGTAGCGGCGTGGTGTACCGGCACTATCTGGAGCAGGGCCCGCCGACTCGCATCTCTCACCGAGTGCAATAAGGCAGCGCTCTGGCAGGCCTTTGCATCTTAACAGGTTGGCATTGTTGTTTTGTCATCTCGTCTTATGGTGGAATGGCGAGCGAAGAGTGGGAAGCACCATGGGGGCTGGGGAGGAGGGCGGCGGTGGGGGGGCTTGCGCGGTGCAGGGGGGCAGGGGGTTGTCTGTTGGAGTGGGGCTTTTTGGAGTGGGTTTGTTAGCCTTGTGCAACCTGCACCTCTATGGGTGTCTTGTGGGTGGTGTCGGCACTTCTTTATGTCTGAGTGTTGGAGGTAGGAGAGCCGCTGTCTGAATGAAAGAAAGGGGCACTGGGGTTTATAAGTAAAATTGACAGCAAGCACCCTGCAGAACCATGACTGGAATGTATAAAGGCTGGCAAAGCTGTTGAGCAAGACTGGGAAACCGTCTTTCTCTCTCTCCCTCCCTCCCTCTATCTCTCTCTCTTTCTTTTCCACTCTCCCTCCTCCTCTACTCCTTCCTTTCTTTTTTTACTTGCTCTCTCCTCTCCGAGGCTGCTGGATGCATTGTCTCATCACAAGGCATAAATATTGAAAGGCTAGGTGGGCTTTGGTGTGTGAGGCTGTGTGTTTGGGGCTGCTTGTGTATGGCGGGTAGGGAGATGGGATAACATTTCATGAGGCAATGTCAGGAGCAGAGACAGCCAGCAGGGAGAGAGCAATTTCCTTACAGGCTCTATTACCTTACACTGGCCCATATTTGGTCATATTCTGAATCCCGAGAAACTGGAAGCACTCACAGCTGAAATAACTGGAATATTCTGCCACTCCTGCAATAAATTAAATAACACAGAGAACAAATGCAGCCACAACTTCAGAAGGATGGTTTTTTTTTTCTTTCTTTCTTTTTTCTTTTTGGTGAATGCTGAAGAATGAATGAACAAACCAGACCTGAAAATGCATCCTCAACAGAAAGCACATATCAAAGGACAACCCATTCAAGTCCTATCACCATTGCATATGTGACTGATGACCTCATAGAAAGCAACTAATGGTGGTGCCACAGATTCTTGATGTAAGTGTGAGGAAAATCACTGGGGCCAATCAATATTTATCAGATTGTGCCATCACCTCCAGACCCCTGTGTGAAATGTGAGGGAGTCCGTATGATCAAGCACATATTGAATCTGCTGTTGATGCACTATCTCAGGCTTGTTTCTCTTATCAAAGGTGAGTGGGTTGGAGGCTGCATATATATACACACAGACACACACACATATACACACACGCGCACACATACACACGCACAAAGACGACACACACCATATGGGTGGCACATGAAAGATATTACCTTGTCTTCTGTTGTAATAAATCTAAAGACATTAAGAATTTAACCTTTGTTTTGAACTTGAACCTTGGCCGCACAATTGTATTGTTACACCTAAAGGTCATAGGAGGGTATTCAACAGACCTGAACACCAAGAATGCGTTCAATGCAATAAGCCAGCATTCTGACCTGGCCTGCAGCACCTCCATTATCCTTCCTCACACACTCACACACACACACACACACACGCACGCACAGACACGCACAGACTCACACAAAAACACACACTTTCTCTTCAACAGACACACACACTTGATCTTTCACTTTGGCTTTACTATAGGGTTATGGAAAGGTCTTTCCGTTTTCACAACCTGTTTCTTTCACTGAGATTCACAAGAGATTCAGCAAGTCTGTTTGATCTTGTACACGATATATAGATTTTATCATCTATATAGCACTAAAAGAGACTGAATAATTTGCATCATTGTTTTTTTTTTTCAAACTGTCTTGAACAGCTTCTAAATATGTATATTCTAAATGATTCAAGTCTATTGTTGTTAGTATTTCAGATGTTTAAACGGCAAAGCTGCCTGTCTCTCAGGTGGCATGCCTTTCTTTTTTGCCTTCCACTGCACACCTGTCTTTTCTTTATTGACACTAGAGCCGCATGTTTGTTGAACCCTCAACATAAGGCTCCGACAATCTCCTCTGTTTGCGCAAAGGCCACTTGTGTGTTAAGCAAGCAGTGGCAAATCGCTTCTATACCAGGGTGTTTTGGTGGATTACATTCCCCTCATTTGTTTGGATGTCACCAGTTAAAACTATGACACTGATAAGTGAGCTGATCGGTTGGCTGTGGTCTAGAAGCTCTAGGCATATAAGCCTCTGGGCAGGAGGAGCCATCAGAGATGCCAGGCAAATAACACTTGTTCCAAACTCACAAAGCTCTCTCTCTCTCTCTCTCTCTCTCTCTCTCTCTCACTCTCTCTCTCTCTCTCACACACACACACACACACACAAACACACACACACACACACTCAACAAGCATGCATTTATCCACATTTGCAAGGTCTAGCTCTCAGCTGCAACTACAGATTTTATCTTTAACTTAGCTAAGAAGTTGTTGAGCCTTTTTTGTTTATTTTTTCTTTTTCTTTGTTTTTTTGGAAAGGGGTAGGGATAAAAGCAGGACTGCACATGTAAAAGTATTACCAGGAAACTTGGTGAAAAGGTAAAGCAGGGGGCAAGGAAGAACTGATTAAATTCTGGGCACCTACTGTATACAAATTTAGTTATGCACTGCATTACTGTGACAATTGGTTAAGTGTGGCTTTTTGTGGAGATATGTGCTGTACTGGGTGCAATTGTAGTTGCTTGTTGTGTCTTTTTTCTTAGAGACCCAAACAAAACTTTTGTTTACTTTCATTTACTTGACGAGTGATTAACTCAGCAAGTATAAATAAATGTATTTTTGCTTCAATTACTTCACACAGCTTAGAGAAGCCCACTCATCTGAATCTTAAATATCAAATTTACACTCAAGAACAGCATTGATAAGCCTCAACTCAACTCAATACAATGTCACATATCAGTAATGTCAAGTTCATGCACAAGATTGCATCATTTTGGTGGTTACATCAAATTATTGCTTGAGTCAACGCTTGGTGACTGCTGCCACCAACCATAGCTGATAGACTGAAGTGCTCTTCAAGTGCTACAGATTTCTTTAAATAGACCACTAAAGGGAAAGGTATAAAATTTACACTAGCGTCTTACTCTTTGCGTGTGATCTGCTCATATCCCTCAGTTGGAATTAATAATGGTATATTATAGCAAACTGATATCCTGGATAACCTTTGTGAAAATCACACACTTATTTAAGAAGAGCATGTCCTTTTTTTCCAAGCCAGTTATTCTTAGCTTTTTGGCTGTTCACCTTCTCCTAGCGAAAGTGTTCGCTCTGAAAACCATCGTTTCATTTCCTGAAACCCTAGAGGCCAGCAGGCAGGCCCGTCTCGCCTGTGCCGGACGACTTCTGGGGGGACTCCGTTTCCATCGTCGTCTCTAGGGGTCGACACCATTCCTGCTTGCTGCGTTCACTTCGCTCGAGCTCGGCGGTGCCTTCCCAGGCAACCTGTCATCTGATTAGTACATTCCCAGTGTCATAGCCCACTTATTATCATACTCTGCCAGCTATGGCGTCATGCTCCAATAAGCCCTCAGAAGGGAAGAGGATGTTCTAATGTATTTTAATGACCTGCGGCTGTGCAGTTTTGAAGATTGCTTCAGTGGTGAGGGGGAAAAAAATAGCACAGGCCAAAAATGATTTTAAAAAGGCACAAAAGTGGAAAGGAATGGAAAGAAATTAAACAAGTTTATATTGTAAGATACTGAATGAAAGGTTGTTATATATATATAATCCAGAGAACAAAAAGGTACAGAGCATACACTGAAAGAATGACACTGAGCACTCTGGATAACTGACAAAGTATTTCCTCTGAGATGGTATATTCTTTCAATAAAAGGGTAATTGTATCCATGTCTTTCGGTGTGCTTAAACCATGTCAATAACTCAGGACACACATAGTGTAGAGCAAGGCACAGCACTTAAAATGTCACGACCATGCTCTTACAGAAGCCCTTTTCCAAATAAAACCAAGACAAACAGCATGGAGACGGGAATGGAATGTAAATGGACAGAACCAATCATATGGTGAAAATACAGGTTGTGTTGTATCCTTCTCCTTTTCCCCAAAGTAGTTTTAGTAAAATATTGAAGTAATCTTTTTTTTCCCGCCAGTTTGACTCATCAAAATGAGCAGATGACATTGGAAAAGGGACTCTTAATAATCCCTTAACAAAAGTGTGGACACTTCAGGGACACGATTAAGTGCAAAAATCTCTCTCTATGCTCGCTACTCACTGTTGACTGCCTATCTACTGAAGAGGAGCCAGAGCCTCCCACTATCCACCAGGTAAACATATATATACATATGTGTGTGTGTGTGTGTGTGTGTGTGTTTGAGTGTGTATGTATATGTGTATGTATATCTTTCTCTCTCTCATGTTATTTGAGAAACTTACATTCTGTATCATCATTTAGATTTATTGTGTTTTTTTTTTTTGCATAAGTGCATAGGTACAGAGCCATTTACAAAAAGCATTACTGTGTAAGTCGTAAATTGTAGGGATAAAATAATATAGGCTACTGATTACAAAAATGCAAGATTTGAAACATCTCTCTTTCTCTCTCTCTCTCTCTCTCTGTCTGCACCTGAAATAAATGATGTGCAGGTGCTGTGAACACTGACAAAGATTTGTCAGCTGTCATATCAATGATTCGCCTTCCTGCTTCCATGTCAAAGAAAGTAGGAGTTTGAATGAAACATGGCTAATGATGATGAACTGTTCCCTTCCACCTTATGTACTTCTGTCTAGAATAAACTTTTTAAGCCTTGAGTAGTAGAAGACAGTAGAGAGTGAGGCCATGGAGAACACACTGGAGTGAAGCAACAGAGTAGCCTAATAGCTACAAAAGAGTCCACAATACAATAGTTTTGTATGTTGCGATTGTATTGCAAATCAATTACTTTATCATTTAAATTGTCTATACTTTAATTCATCTACTATGCTGTTCTCGGCTCATTCCTCATCAAATCCCTCCTGTGATTGAAGAGAGTAGTTCTTGTGCTATCCTCTGGACTTCAGAAGAAATATTATGATATGTAGATGAATACTCTATTAAACATTATATTTAAAATCACACACATAATATTCACTA
>JAIFZK010000003.1:4870000-5192500 GCA_027481765.1 Tenualosa thibaudeaui
CATAGCAGTGTGCCATGAAAAGTTACTGCCACTGTGAAGTTCAAAGTTATTACTGTAATTGATAAACAGGACTGAAAGTGAGGTTTATGGAAAGTTCTTGAATGTGAGACAACCAAAGTGATTCTACCCTTCTGAAGACAGAGCACATAACTGTTTAGTTGCCGTGAGAGTAGTTAACAGCAGTACATTGTATGCTATGTCTCAAATTATAATATTATTATAAAGTTAACCACCCTACTTTTTACTGACATTTTATAGTACACTTTGTCAATAGAGAACATTCGTTCAGAGGGTTAAACATGAGGTTATATCATTTGGCTGATGGTGGCTTGATGTAAACCTGATACCTGGTTCAGTGTAGGATTCAAACAGGCTCTAAATGTGACTATGGCACTCTGACTAAAGGGTCATTCACACCTGGAACAATAACTACAAAGATAACTTTAACAATGTTTGCATTCACACTGTCCAATGACAACGCAAGTCTGTCCTCATGTGAATGTACCGTCTTAAATTCCATGTTTTCTGATTGGCTGTCAACCTTTCACTCTAAAAATCACTCTGAAAGTGATCCCAACAATATCGCTGTTTGCAGTGTGAATGTTGTCATTCATAGTAGAGTAAAATGTATTTGTTGTATACTTGGTGTGGGTGGCCCATGACTTAACTCCAATGGTTCTCTTTCTTTCAATATATTCATCTCTCCTCGAGGATCCCTTTACAAAGACACCAACACCATTTGCTACTCCATGGTCACTACTCATGGCCGCTAAATGGAGCCAGTCCTATAGATGCATTTCCATTTGCACACAGGCCTCCATACTAGTCATACTGGAGATTCACAGCTCCAGTTTCAAATACAGCACATATATCTAAATCTAAATCTACTTTGTCCTACACATATTTGGAAACATACAATTCTCTGTGTATCCTAGAACGTGGTACAAGGCAGATGTTAAGGGACCTTTACTTCAAGTTGCTTGTTTCATAATACTAAGTTATTTTTAATACTCCTTTCATTGTAATAGCTCCTCTGCACAATAACAGCAATATCTCTGTTGGCATTGTCTCATTTTCATTTTGCAATGTGTGAAAACATTTAAAACTTTGTTGAATCATCACGTCCCCCATGTGAACTTTGCCTGCATGACAGTTGCTATAATTACGTAATCTAATAGTACAAGCCATCCACAAATAACAGTGAGATTGCAAAGGATAAACAACTCAAATACAAACATATCTGACAGGGGTGGGAGGGTACAGGCAGAGGTCTGCAATCCAATAACAGCAGACAGATCACAGCTACAGTTGCAGCCACACACCAAGGAGTCATCTTATCCATCTCATCATCCTCATATTCCAAGTAACCCTCAGTGATCAATCAATGCAATAAAAGGCATTACACTTAAAGCCTTGTTTCCTGATTATTTATGAAGAATACAATGGTTAAGATTAAAATTTTGACAAATGCCTCTGTTCTGAGATTTTCGGTTGTTGCAGTAGCTGCAATCTTTCCTAAAACGCATTTAAACTTCCATTTGTAAAGACATGAAACTCACTGAGAGGTCAGTAATGTTCACTGATATGCTGACACAAAAAATTATTTTTTCAAACCAATTACACTCATATGTAAACTTCCACTTAAGAGTTTGAGGCAATACAAGCTGATGGAAGTCACTTTGCAATGATTTTTTGTGTCAACGTATCAGTGTACAGTACTGGGTGAGTTTCACATCTTTACAAACAAAAGTTTAATGTGTTTTAGGAAGGATTGCAGCTGTGCACCTATGCAGCCATGAGGTGGGGGCGGTGTGGGGGGCTGGGGGTGGTTAGGGCGACTACAACAACCAAAAACTCTCGGAACAGAGGCATTCGTCAAAATCTTAATCTTAACCTAATTTCATAATAAATAATCAGACAACAAAGTTTTAAGTGTAAAAAACAAATATGTCCTCTAACAGAATATCATTCATTGTCATTCTCTGTATGTGGGTCTTTGTAGTTACCTGCTTCCTGTGTGTGTTCACCAATTTTGACAGGCTGCTCCCATCTGCTTTGCTGTTGATTAACAAGTGCCAGAGCACTGTACTTTGTGATCACAGGTAGCTCAGACAGCTGTAACAGCAAACTATAGCCTGCAAGCTCTTCATCTTTCCCACAGGTGTCTGTGACTCTTATTACGCTGGCCAATGTGGAAAACAAAACATGGTGAAAGTGCGGTGAAAGCCTGCAGAGCTCTAATGGCATTTTGTTTTGTGACAAGACCCATGCGACCAGTTAGTCGGTGTAGATCACAAGAAAGGCCAGGCAGTATGTTTGTGTATGTGTGTGTGTGTACTCTTGCCAGACATGCATGCTAGTAGGTGTATGTTTTAAATTAAAAAATGGAAGTTTCCACTGAGTTTTCATGGCTATTCATTTTAACTTTCACAAAGGTCTGTTGTCACAACCACAAGCATATATTAACCCAAACAAAGGAATCCCCAAAACAATACATCACATAGTGTTAATTAGGAAAACCTATACTTTACATAATGTGACCTATGCATATCATTTGGGTTATTATGATGGCATATGTAGAATGTGAAGAATAATACTGTATTGTTTAATTAATTACATTAAAGCATCACTACAGAGTTTTGAAACACACAAAACCTTCCAAATGTTCCCCAGGGCATTATTGGCACTTCAGGAAGATGTTAATTGGTGTTTGATGGCAATACAGTCAGTAATTTCATGCTGTAATTTCTCTTATGGCAGATTCATAGTCAATGCAAACATACACAAACGCAAGGACACCATAATGTATAAAGTGTGTAGAGACAATTTCCTAAAGCAATGCAACAATGCTAGCAATAACATGGCAGTCAGTTGAAGAGTTCCAAATGACGAACATTCAGCCTGTGCTGCAAATGCATGTGTGAGCTTGCATCTATAGCGACATTTGCATACTTGCATTGACTATGAATCAGCCCTTATTTTTTTAATTAGAGGAGTCTTTCTGTCTGTTTGTCTGTCTGTCTGTTTGTCTGTCTGTCTGTCTTTCTGTCTGTCTGTCTGTGTACAAAATAACTCAAAAAGTACTGAACAGATGGCAGGGTGGTAATAACACTTGTGCTTATCCACCCTTCATATGGCTGGATATAGACTATGTGCCAGGTGGGAATAACACTTCCTCATATGGGTGGATGTAGACTATGTGCCATTTAAATTCATTTGAAGATGGTATCAAAACAGCAGTGCCCTAAAGTTACATAGTGTCGTTTTAAGTATAAAATCGCTGGGATAGAGTAAATGTAATGTTTCTACATTCTACACTTTCAGATGCATCTGCTGTTTTCAACAGGGTGTAGCAAGGCAGACTGTAGGTTATTAAGTTGTCCTATATTCTCAGACTCTTTCATGTTCTACATGCACTGCATGAAGTCCTGTTCATGAAAACAAATCTACAAGCCTAGCTATAATGTATTTGCTATTTTTAATGAGATGTTCTGTTGCTATATTGCAAATACGACAATATGCTCCATTCTTTGTTTGCAATTCTTTCCAACTATTTCATTGAGTTGTACTTTTCTGATGGCCCAATGAGAGTGCTTGTCTGTTTCAAATGAAGTTATGAAGTTAAATGAAGTTAAATTTAAATTCAAAGTTAAATAGCACAGATGAAGAACACAGAAGTTTCTGCTTAATCATCAGATGGGCACTTCATGTGTAACCTGTGAAAAAGTAGCCACTCGAGCCATTTACCCAAAATACGAAGAAAGACTTAATGTAAGCCAATAGCATCCAATAAAATACAGATTCGTGATTTTAAAGTGTAGGCTACAGTGATTACTAATGAGTAAGTGTTTAAGTAATAAAAAGTAGTAAAATTTGTAGCGCAAAATGCAATAGACATGTACAGTACAAGTATGGCACATACTTGAACACAGGTTTGTTGTGTGTCTATGCTTCATGTGATGTTTGAAGATATGATCATAATAATTACTTTGTGCTTCTTCCAGATACTATCTGTAGCAGTTTAATGAACTGTTAACTTTGAGATGATCCTTAATCAACAGACTTTGATTTGAAATAGAGCATGGTAAGTGAAGAGAGAAAAAGTCAATATCTAATATCTTATTAATTAAGTTTGAGTATAACATCTTTATCCAATTAATTCTGATCAAGGACCAATTTCCCTTCGGTCTGAATACTAATCAATAGCCACAAAGCCCCCAAATTACTACTGACCTTTTGAATACTTTTGGAAGATTTTTTTTTCCCTGCAATTTCTTCTACTAATTTAATTAATGTGATATCGTATCATGTTATTTCAGTGAAACATGCCTGCAAAGTACATTTGAAATAGCTTCATTATACTTATATTCTAGCTAAAGACATTAAAAAGATTTGCTAACAGAAATATAATAGAACTTGTTGGAAACTATGGTGTTCTCAAGATCTCAGCCCATATACATTCACAGCAGGTGTGAAACTACCATTTTATAAATCTCCATGGTTATTTCATACAATAGCTTGTTAGCACATACTGGAGAGGCTTTGTGAGATAGTGCTAACAGTTTGGTCCAGACAGCACGTTCCTCTTTGGATTCCCTGTCAGGCTCTAATTATCGCTCCTTTCCCCCCGGCACTTGTGTGCAGTGTTTTCTAGCCTGCAAAAATCACACATTTTTCTCTGTGAAACAAAACATTATACAGTAGTATATAGCATTTAAGAGCTGATAAAGGCAAGACCCACTCTCCTCATTTGACAAGAGCTGTAGGGGCAGAGCTTTGATTCTTCTCTGATCTTTCCTAGCTTTGCTAAACCTATCCATGTGCCATCACATACCTAACACACAGTGTAGTGAAATAAATTTGTGGCACACTCGTGTATTCCATAAGCACTTCTCCCACCTTCTCAAATGCAGGGACTGTGAGAGGGAGCAGGGGTGTACTTGAGTGTAGCCCTGGCAGGCGTGCCCAGGGAGGTGCCGACCATGCAGGAGGGCACTGATGCAGAGATGAGCCCACACTGCTGGACATAAGAAGTCACCCGTTGTCGCTCCCGGGGCAAGATAAGGGCATATCTCTTCAGACCAGATGCACTGGTAATTTGAGATACCGACAGACAGGTTAAGTTGAAAAAAAGATGTACCTATCACCTGCTGATATTCATTCACTTACCGTAACTTGGCAATGGAAATTCTGTGCTTTTAAAGTGTGGATATGCATATACCGTGAGAATGCACACACATGAACTTACCCAGAGCCAAGAGCATTTAGAACTCTGTGCTCTGTCTCTTTTATTTTGAATTTGGAGCACATTAAAAATATTTGTCACAGAATAAAACCTGATAGAGCTATTATACTGTCAGACAATTTAAATCAAACAACACACTGGGTGGGGCACAGTGGTGCAACAGGCTGCAGCGATCATAGCATACAGTATATGAAGACTAGGTTTGAATCTGGCCCCTGGTCATTTCCTGATCCCACCCCATCTCTTTCTCTCTTTCTCTCTCTCTCTTTCTCTCTCTCACTCACTCACTCACTCACTTCCTGTCTCCTCTCTACTCTCCTATCAATAAAGGCAAGACAAATATTTAAAAACACTAACTTCCCCGAAGGCCATTGCCATGCTAATCTCATGTTTACATGAGATACCAGCATGACCGATGTTCACAGCACAGCAACATTGAGACTTGTGACCTTCTGAGGGCTTTTAACTATGTTACCCTGCATTTGGGAGATAGGGAAACAGTGACTTTGAGGTCACTCGGACCAGTGGTTTGAGAGTTATGCGACAGACAGACAAACACGTGCACAGACAAACACACGCACAGACAAACGTTCCTTGCATTTTAGATATTCTGTATGAACACCATGTTGTTCAATCTCCCTTACATACAGCAGTACCGGTAGTTATCTTTTGAGAGAGAACATATGACAGTGTTCATCATGCCTTTTCAATAGCTTATGAGCCTCACTCATGACAGTGAATGGCCGAGGCGAGAAAAAGCTTCCCTAAAGGTATGAGGCCACATTTAGCAATGAAACATTTAGCAAGTGCTAAATAAGCATGTTTAAGTAAAGGTCTGGTAAAGGCAAATGCTGTAAAAGTTTTATTCCTGCTCTCTGCAGTGCACTTTCTATGCGCTCTACTAGGGAGGAATAACCACATCCAGGAAAAAAACTTTGAGAAGTGTCACTGCAGGGGGTTTAAAAAATACCCTGCAGCATCTGTCATCCTGTCAGGGAAGAAGCGAGTTTAATGTCTTTAACATCTACAGCCACAGCAAGCAAATAGAATGGAAGCAAATCATTCTACAAAAAACCTATAAAGTGGACAGCATGATGAATACAGCACTTCATCCAGA
Organism: Tenualosa thibaudeaui; assembly: GCA_027481765.1. Classification (NCBI taxonomy): domain Eukaryota; kingdom Metazoa; phylum Chordata; class Actinopteri; order Clupeiformes; family Clupeidae; genus Tenualosa; species Tenualosa thibaudeaui. Next base: position 4,876,363 of record JAIFZK010000003.1, read on the forward strand.
CACTCTGCTCTGTAGAATAAATAGTGCAGAATTTTACATATTTGGCCACAAAGATATTTTGATTTGTATAATACTGATTCCATTTATTTCCTGATCTGAAATAAAATCAGTAGTTTTGTTCACCAGAATATTTTCCCCTTCCCATTCCCAATAGGTACATACAGTAGCATATGTAAAGGAATTGTCTCACAATGTGTATGCTAATACATGCCCCTATGCCATTTCACTGACATCCCGAGCAGGTGGGCATATGTCAATGTGTTAACACTTCACATCGTTGTATTATTCAGATATTACCATAAGATAGGTTTGTGCTAAGATTATCCACCCTAAAGTGACACACACACACAGAAGCACACAAACACACACACGCACGCACGCACACACACACACACACACACACACACACACACACACACACACACACACACACACACACACACACAAGAATGACAATGTAACATTTCTACTTGCCAAAACATGCTGAAGTTGTGTTATTAATATTACTGCTGCTATGCTGCAGGCTAAACCTAATATTGAACCAAATAGACATCTACCTAAAAGTGGCACCTGACATCAGAGGGATGGAGTGGAACTGACAGCAGATGCTGAGATGGGGAGGATGTGTATCTTATCAGATTAGCTCTAAAATGTCCAGTCTAATGAAGCCTCTTCAGAGATTTGCTAATGCTAACTAATACTGTCTGTCAAACAGGCAAGGCATACAGATGTCTGAATTTATTTTTTTGAAAATATATGCAATATCCCAGCTTGATGTATGAAGTCCGGAAACTTGCAATGCAAATAAAAGGAAGCTATCAGCCTCCCAAGGGCGATATCAGACCTTGTGCTGTGACATCTTGTAAATCCTGTCATCAAAAAGACCCCAGAGTCATCAAAAGCACTTCATAATGCCACTGCCTGCATTGCATGCTTTGGGACTGTCAACTCTCAGAATAGTAATAAGCTCACAGGGAAGAATTACACACAAAATAACATTTTAGGAATGACAGCTTGTTCAAAAACCTTTTAGAGAAGGTATCCTCTGGATGTATGAACCACCAAACTTTTTTTTCTTATAAAAATAGCATATCTGTTGTAAGTTTTAAAATGGACTCATCATTTCAAATGAACAGACCCAGTGGTATTTTCCAGAGTATCTTGGGACGCGCGAGCCAGATTTGGAGACATTAAATTGCTTCCACAGAGCAGTCAGTGTCTAATGTCTAATGGGGCGTGATGACCACTTTGTTTCCTGCTCAGTAGTCACATCAGATAGGGCTCGAGCCAGTGATAAAAGTCAGATTCCTGAGCAGGCTCTCATGGAGGCCAAAATGCTGCCACCCCATTGCAAAGAGGCAGGCAGAGAATCCTTCTAAAAAGAGCCTATATTCATGTAAGATAGTGTGTTCTTCTTGTTGCCATCGACGGTTTTAAGGAGGCTAAGTATTCCAGCTGTGATGGAAATTACACCTCGGAGCTGTCTGTGCTCCGTGAGCTGCAGTGTGTTTTTCAATTTTTTCTCTTAGACTGGCTGCACTTGGCCTTTATGTTTGTCTCTACAATTCCCCCACGGCTGACTGGCAAAATACGCCATCAAACAGCGAATAAAAGGTGTAAGAAGGTGTGTAATATAAGCTTTCTCCACACGGCACAGAACACCATATGGTCTGAACCCAGTGAAGACAGACACATCTTCCAATGTGGAGACCTGAAGATTCAACATATTGCTCCAAGCTAAGATTATCTCCCATGCATGTGGACCCAAGGGCCTGTTTCTCTAACCAACTGTCTGGCAGCTGGAATTAGCTCTGCACTGATGTCTATCAAGGGTTACCTTTGAGTGATGTGCAATGTGTTGGGCTGCAATGTGAAACACTGAATATATCTACCATGCTATCTTGTTAAATGTAAATAGTGCAAGGTGAACACAACTTATTTCCAAATTACTCTATTATATAGACTTAAAAGCTGGTAGTTTGGGGGTTTAGTAATGTAGCCTAATGTTATTATAATGCTAATAAGCATTTCTGCTGTATATTTCATGACCCCAGTTAATAACTGATGTTTCTAATGTTTTTTAAATTTAATGATAATTTCTATGAAACATTCTTCTTTCCTGTTCCTTGCAGAAGTGCACTCTGTACTGCTGACATGAAAGAGTTTAAGTCCACCAATTGTGACCTATTTTAGACGGATAGCAAAAGTTACAGTGAGCTTTGAGTACTGTTTCATCTTTCATCTCAAAAGTAGAAGAAAGTTCTTGTTCTGTGGTTTGGGATTTGTCACCACACCCTCTCATCATTCCCACCTTTTTTTTGGTCTCCACATGATACTCTTGCATTCTTTGTACAATTAAAACAATTTTATATTCCCTGAAGATAATTGACAGCATTTATTCTGTCAAATCTTCTTTGATGAATTTTGTGCAGGATCAGTCAATGCTCACAGGTTCTGAACTTTCATCAGCAGATTGGAGGTTAATGGATATGTGATAGATGGCATAAGATAAAAGGGAACGTATGAACAGATGGAAATAAAGTCACACATGTGTGAATGACAGCTTCTTAACCCTGCCTCAGACCAAAGGAATGCATTTCACACAGACATACACTGACTCGCTCACACACACACAGACCTCCCTTGGATCATTCTTCATGGTGATGATATGCCTTTTCATTGTCTAAAGTTATACCAGTTCATCTTATGACTTGAAGGACTTAGTCCTAGAACAGTCTCTCACCTAGTTTCTTTCATCATTTGGACAGGGATTCCTACTCATTGATTAAGTCCATAAGTGAAGTTGGCACAACATGTCCGTATGGCATGACACGTCTATATTTATCATAACTTTAATAATTCATTTTCAAATAAGACACATGAATTTCAATTCAGATCCATGCCATTTCTTCGAAATACCACTTCTCCCAAATCAAATAGTGTCTTGTGTCTAGCATGGTCCAGAGTCACCAGTCACCCACTACTGAGATGCTAATGAGTATTCTACTCAGATGATGGAGAGGTGGTAGTGGCCATGTTTTTTTGTTTTTTTTTGGAAATACAGCAAAATAAAAATGTGTTAGGCCGACCTCCAGCTAATGCTGAGAGGAGGCTTGAGGAAATGTTCACATCATCATGATTTATTTAAGAGCAGTAAGTGGAGACCCGCCACATCCTGTCTTTCCGGCTTATTCAGCCAAGCCAAGTGTATAGTGCACATATACTGCATGTGCTGAATGTCAGTATGCATCTAACTGCACACTACACATATTTAATCAGTTCATATTTACACGTATACTTTTACAGCTTTTCTATCTCTCCTCTCCCTCCCCCTGTCTCACTCTCTCTGTTTTATAGGGGTTATATGGTACCATATGGTGTTAATATTATGTAACTGTGTTGTTGGCTTTTCCTTCTTCATTTAACGAGTGAGGTTCTGGATCCTGTATTGTATGCTACTAGATGTCAGGTTCACTGCTCTGACATAAGCGACAATCTGTGCTTTGTGTACAAAATTTGAGACCATTTTATGGCTGGTGTTATAATATTTTTCATATTTTTGTCTGAAATTTTTTTTTTATTATTTAGTCATCTGTGCCATTTGTCAGTGTACGACTCCAAGTGCCATAAGTCAGTGAAATCTGTCAGATTAAAATTTTAAAGCACTGGGAGACTTGGGTCAAGAAGCCCTGGCAACACTTTACCTTGAAGCAGTTTCATCCTCTTAAAAAAAATGTCTGTACAGGATAATTTAATCTGGTTCTGTCATAATGACTGATCATATTGATTTTGGTGTCAATTTGACATGACATCAGGGTCAAGCAGGGTTTGTTCAATGTATTTTTAAGAAACTGTGCCTACAAAAGGCAGTTTTAAAATATTTCTCTTTATCATCAGTGTGTCAGTGGTTGTAACAAGCTTATCTGAACCTGTTCAGATTTTTTTTTGGTAATGCTTTACTTTGACTCTATCTATAAAGCATTCTAAATACCTCCATAACTGGTTATGAAGTAGCCATCATGTTATGAAGCATGGTGACACCCCAGGTTGGCTTACCTTAGGACATAATAATACTTATGACTGCAGTCATAACTTTGAATTCTGGTCATATCAACTTATGTTAGTCTTAGTAATTCAGGTAGGTAGTAATTCATAATCCTTTATGAATGTGATTGTAATGCTTTATAGATACAGACTAATTTCTGTGTGCTTATAAAACTAATCTCTAAAATAAACTCTAAACTGAGACTGAGAGTTCTGTTCAAATCTCATCAAAGAGATCTTGTCAAAGAAAATATTCTGGTGCATGGTGCTCTAAAATTGAAATAGTTTATATATTTGAGTAATTATTCAGGACTGTAATACTCTTGTGGTTATATACAGTATATTATACTCTTGTGGTTTCAGGGAAAAAACATACCCGCAGCAGCCCCTTGCTCTCCCCACCACAGGGGAGTGAGAAACGCATTTTCTATTCCTTTGTATGTCTTGTACATGTGAAGAAATTGACAATAAAAGCTATACCATATCAAGTGCCATTTTTATGTGAATAATGTTTATAAAGAGTTATATTAATGTTTAAAATAAATTATAGTATTTTCAGCAAATAGATTGTTAGATAGAAAGGTTGTCAACCTTTAATTATTGCACATGCACATGTCTACAAAGTTGATGTAAATTGCCTGTCACTTATACTTATTAATGCAATATTTTTTTCTTCTATTTACAGATTTCCTATATCTTTCCTATATCACTGCATCTCACAGAGATTTTAATGTTTTTTCTGAACTTTGACATTAATTACTTAATCACTTAATTACTCTGCATTCAGGTCTCAAGTGTTAATAAGAAGGAAAGAACTGTAACTGTTGATTTTACATCCCTTTTTCTGAGTGCATCCAATATTGGTAGCACTTTACTTGAAGGGTGAGTACACATTCATGGCAGCTGTCATAAATTGCTCAAAAAGCATTCATGACTGTTTCATGAGCCATGCCTCAACATTCATACTCAAAAATGTGAAAGACAGAATGGCGCTAACTTATTTAGGCTTATATTATCAAGATATTGTAATATTTTTGTTGTATCTGTACTGTACTTGTGAGCAAGAGCAAAATAACAGTTTTTCAAAAAAGGCTACTTTATACTCTGAACAATATGTGTGTTATTTTGTGCGTGTGTTATAGTGTGCACTATATGTGTGTTATAGTATGCACTATATTTATTATTCCTAGCATCTTTCATAGTCACTAAGTACTGATGCGCAGTCATACAGACAGTCATGATGCCTTCAAAATCTATTAACTATTCAGTGAAACATGATTTTTTCATGCAGAACTGTACTAGGAGAGAAACAAAATGGCATAAATTTGCCACAAGACGTTCCCAGAATAGAGAATTTGGCACTGGCAAACCTACCTATTTCATGTTTCATGTAAGGCATTTTGTGGCACACAGCATTCTTGTGTTTCGATCACATGCTGAGCTGTGGTTCACTACAGCATGTAGCATTTGATCTGTCTGTCTGTCTGTAAGGAGTACTATAAACAACTAGGATGAACCAGACTTTGGTGTGATGAAAATAGGCAACCGAAGCCACCTGACAGGTCATGGACAGGATGGCTCAAAAGGGACACAGGGACAGCTGCAGCCGGTAGGTAGAGCGGTGAGACAAGACAGGGTGCCAGCTTGACCCACTCTCAAATGAGAAGGTGCTGAATGCCCTCTCATGCGAGAGGACATTGATTAAAGTTGACCTGCCTTTAATCAGTTGTACAATCATGGTTTAAAAAGGTAGACACATTTTATCTGATTGTATTGCCCCCATGCACCCAACACCCCCCCACACACACACACACACACACACACACAAACACACACACACACACACACACACACACACACACACACACACACACACACACACACACACACACACACACACACACACACACACAGACACTTCAAAACCCTACACCAGACTCTTCTGAAGCTCAGCTCGTTGTTGCAAAGAGCAAAAGTCAATCTTGCAAAATTGTATATCAATAATTCATAAATTACCATTTAAATCATGCTGTAAATACTAGGAAGTAAAGAAAGACAATGTGCTATTTTTATTTGGTATTATGTATAATAAAATAGTGTGCTTAAGTAAGAAGTAGTCTCTTATCTTTTTGAAATCTTAATCTATGAGGAGATGATATGCCAAATGTGATCTTGGGCATCGCATCTTGGTGGTGCCAAGTTACTTTCGGAGTCAGCTGAAGAGATCTTCACAGAGACGACAGCCCGGATGAGCGCTTTCAAAACAGAGCCAAAACAAACAAGAGCCATCCTCCAGATTCTCATCCTTTCATTCAGTGCAGCGGCAAGCACAATCCTTCAAGAGCACCGTCATCTGACAGATCAGTGGGCTGAGGCCATAGTCCATGTTACAACAGCAGTCTACTTGAAATGTCAATATCTGTCCACAATCAGTCCTACCTAGACCTCTAATGTTCTGCCGGTAGACCTCCTGCCAAGCTGCTTTAATTTCAAACCCATAATTAGGCTTGGATGATGGACTCATTAGTGGACTAAGTATGTACATGGTAGGTTGGAACAGAAGACACTTTGGAATTATGTGTGTGTGTGTGTGTGTGTATATATATATATATATATATATATAAGATTTATTTTGGCAAAGTGTGGAGGTGGAGTTTGCCTGAGTTGCAGAAAGAAGCAGAATTTGTTATAGATTAAAATAGGCCTATACCTTCTGTGTACAGGGACATTCTGCCCTTCTGTGTATTGTATACCATACTGAAGCGGTTTAACATCCAGTGAACATTTAGTGAAATTTAGTGGAAAAAGTTTAAAGCTGTTAATTCTTTTCAAGGACTGTGTGATTCATATGTCAGAGGACAATTGTAAAGTGAATATAAATCTATTCACATGTCAAAAGAGGGAAGGCAAACTGTCTTGTTACCCAGCTTTGCAACATTAATGATTTGTGCATACACCCACACTAGTGCATTTCAGTGCATTTCTCTGAATGTCTTGCAGAAATATGCTTTCCACTAAAAGATATCAGTGCAGGATGAAGTCAGGTCCACATGTTTTAGAGAGCTCAATTCTTATGGTAGCGGCCATGAACAATCCACAATGAGCTTTCACAGAGAGAGGGAGAGGGAGAGCAAGTACAGCTGCAATGCCAGGCAGTTCATTGAGAGTGATTTCAACTGTAGCTTGACAGTGGATCTATAGGTCAAGAGGGTCACCCTTAACAGACAGGGCTGTCATCAGGCTCGCGGTGAGGACACAAGACATGATGCTCCACAATTCTTTCTCAAACAGCAATCACAACACAATGAGAAAGTATCTCTCATCTCTCGACCTATACACATACGGTCTTTAATTCACGAAATTGACAGGGCACCCGACAAATGTCTGTTGAGACATTTTATCAGATGTACCCCTTTCAGAGGGGTGCGGCATGGGGGTGGGGGTGTAAGTGACTGAGAGGAACAAGCCTTTCACTCTTTGATCCACCAGGGTTTGCTGACCTTGTTGTCAGTCAAAGGGAACCTCTCCTTGGAATATTCATGCTTAGCATTAAGCCCTGTGTACATCAAACACAGAACGGCAGAAAAAGCAGCTGATCTCTCAGTTAGCAATGGTCACACTGCAAAGGATCAAGTGGAATGAGTTAGTATTTGGTCATTTTCTCATTTGTCATAGTTGTGTCATAGAGGTTGAACCAGGAGCTGCTTTGATGAGACATTAGAGAACACCTAAGAGAAAGGTGCCACACACACGCACACACACACTGCTCTACATACTACCCAAACATCATATGTGAAGTGCAGCGCAGTCCAAGTTTCTGGGGTGCATTAGCCTGCCTCTGCATTCAGAACTGTCTCATGTAATTCTTTGTCACATCCATGTTATCAACCAGGACAGTGATAAGATTACATGGCCAGTGCTGGGCCAAGTAGTAGTGCTTTGCCTCCTAATTCGAAAGGAAATTGAATAACAGGAAATTTGAAAGCATAAAGGCTGTTTTTTTTAAGGTTGTTTTTGACCTACATGTATGCCAGAAGCATTTAGTATATCAAAATTTCCATCATGTGTACATTGTCTTGTATATTACTGTCTTATACGTATATTATGAATATTTCTAGAATAATTGCCCTTAATTTAAATATTACATATATATTATTGTCTTTACTGTACAGTTCTGTGTGTGTCTATGTAAGGGATAATGTATTGTCCACCAGCCATTATGGGAAAATATTTCCTGACAGAATGAACAGGACCCTGACTCCAAAGGTGGAGGGGTTTTGATTCTTCCTGAAGGGAAATATTTTCCTATAATGACTGTACATTATCCCACTTAGTATATGGATACTGCTGGACCCATGGATGTGCTTGATCACATCAGCTTCTACCAAAATATAAATACGCCTTCACACCAAGCTAACCACACCCTTGATCTTGTTCTAACACATGGAGTACAAATAGAACAACTTACAACCTTACCTCAACACTCTACACTATCTGACCACTACTTATTAACCTTAAAAATCACATTAGACTATGTAGCACCTAACTCAATCTACTACTACACTAGAAACATAACCCCCAAAACTACAGATGACTTCATAGCAAAAATTCAGTCTCTCCTTGAGCCTCTACTGAGCCAATATAGCCCTGCATTAGAAGGCTCTACGCCAAGCCCAACCTAAGTTGATCAATTAACTGATAGTGTTGTAAATGTACTATACTCTACATTCAACACAATTGCACCACTCAAAAAGAAAACTAGGAAACAAGAAAAAACTGCCCCATGGTATACCACACAGACTCGCTCACTGAAACAAGCTGCGCGTAAAAAGGAAATGGTATGCCACTGTTCCGCCTTGCTTGGAAAAACAGAGTACAAGACAGCACTTAACAATGTCAAATCAGCATATTATTCCTCACTTATACACAATAATAGAAATAATCCGAAATTCCTCTTTAACGCTATATCCCATTTAACAAAAAGCAGGAACGAGGTGTGCCATTCCATTCCAATACCTCTAAGCAGCAATGACTTCATGGACTATTTTAATGACAAAATTGAATCTATTAGACTTAAAATAAACAACTCCCTTGTAACCTCAAATCCAGTTGGACCACATGTAATGGTTACAGCTAGGTCTAGTCAACCTGTAGCATACCTTGATTCATTCACACCCACCAATATATCAGAAATTACGTCTTTGATCTCTTCAGCTAAAGCCTCAACATGCTTATTGGATCCTATCCCAACTGATCTTCTTAAGGCTGCTCTCCCACTATTGGCTGAGACGATTCTTAAAATTATAAATGACTCATAGCTGGGCATGTCCCAAAATCTTTCAAGAAATCTGTTATTAAACCATTAATTAAAAAACCAAACCTTGATGTCCTTGCTAATTACCGACCCATATCTAACCTCCCATTTGTATCAAAAATACTTGAAAAAATAGTGTCTAAGCAAATCTGTAGCTTCTTAAATGAAAATAATACCCAGGAAACCTTCCGGTCAGGCTTTAGAACTAATTATAGTACAGAATCAGCCCTAGTTAAAGTCTTCAATGACCTCCTTATCACATCTGATAATGGATATATATCAATATTAATCCCATGGGATCTTAGTGCTACCTTTGACACTATTGACCATGGTATCCTACTACACAGGCTTGAACACATGATAGGCATCAAAGACTCTGCATTAGCCTGGTTCAAATCATACCTCTCTGGTCGCTACCAGTTTGTACATGCTCGTAATGAGTCATCAACCCATACCAAAGTAAAGTTTGGTGTACCCCAAGGCTCAGTGCTAGGTCCCCTGCTATTCTTCCTGTACATGTTACCTTTAGGATCTGTTATAAGGAAACATGGCATTACTTTCCACTCCTATGCTGATGATACCCAGCTTTACCTTTCTATGAAGCCTAATGACTATATGCCAATGACTAAACTTGATGCCTGTCTCCTAGACATAAAAACCTGGATGACTAATAATTTCCTATGTTTAAATTCTGATAAAGCTGAAGTTATGATGATTGGCCCTAAACAGCTGACCAACACTCTACCCCTACACCAAAACTTACCCAGTTAAAGACCTCGGGGTAATTATTGACCAGGACCTCTCCCTAAATAGTCATGTAAAACATATTTCAATACTTTTTTCCACCTACAAAATATTGCTAAGGTTAGTTCCTATCTTTTGAGGATGCTGAAAAATTAATACACGCATTTCTTACTTCCAGGCTCGATTATTGCAATGCTCTGTTCTCTGGGTATAGTAATCCCTACAACTAATACAAAATGCTGCAGCCCGAACACCCACCAGGACTAAAAAATATGAACATATCTCTTCTATCCTTGCTTCCTTACATTGGCTCCCTATAAAAAGTCGAAAAGTCGTGGTGCAGGGTTGCCACGCATCATACCTTAATTATGCTGCTATAGCCTAGTGCCGCCACAAAAGCTTCATGTGTCATGCCATACAACTCTCTCTCTCTCTCAATATCTCTCTCTCTCTCTCTCTCTCTCTCTCTCTATATATATATATATATATATATATATATATATGTGTGTGTGTGTGTGTATGTATATGTATATATATGTGTATGCATATGTGTGTGTGTGTGTGTGTGTGTGTATGTGTGTATATACATTCATATATATATATATATATATATATATATATATATATGTATGCCCAAATTACACATTTGCTCTCTGATGTGTGAACCTGGCCTAATTCACTTTCTTCCTCTGTCCACAATCATCTCTGCTGAGTGTCATCCCTGCCTCATTCCGGCGGACTACTCTCACCCTCCCCTCCTGAGTGGACTACAACCAACACTATGGGAGGCCCATGTCAGGACCGACTCTCCATCATAGAGGCCCTTCCTGAACGCCCATGCTAGGCCCGTCTCCCCTTTCTTGAGGCTCTGTTATTGCCCCCCTCACAATGGCACTGTCAAATGGACCCTTACTGTTACCCCCATGACCCATCTCACTCCTTTGAGTTTGACACTATGTCTGGCCGCTGCTACATTGTCCAGCCATAATTCCTGATAACCTATAGTCTCACTACCATATAATGTAAAGTGGGATAACTCCATTATGAATTATTATGAACCTTGGCTAAAACCAGATGCAACTTGTATGGTTACTACTGATTTTTACGACTGAATTTTTCTGCATGACCCCTGGCAGTTGGGTTAGCCCCTTGAGTCGTGGATCTGCCCAAGGTTTCTTCCTAGATTAACTGAACATAAGGGAGTTTTTCCTTACCCCTGTTGCTCTTGGGTGCTCCTTCTGTGAAGTGCCACGAGACAATACTATTGTAAACGGCGCTGTATAAATAAAATTGAATTGAATTGAATAAAATGATGACAGAAAACTTTACACAAACGTCTTTTAAATTTTATTTGTTACTGTGGCTTCTGCAGATAAACAAATTGTTTGCTACGCAACTTGAACTGCCGCTTATCTCCTTTCACTTTCAACAACGTTCCACTGTGGTAAATGAATGATCTCTACACTGCAAAAAATGAAAACCTTTACTAGTGTAATTCCCTAGATTTTAGAATATTTATCTTGTTATGCTTGTTTTAGTATTACTTTACTTATTTAGGCAGAATTATTGGCTTGTTCAGTATAGTTTGTCTTGAATTATATTACTTAGATAATACAACTAATTTTGAGGTCATTTTACTAATTTTAATCACTACTGGTGATTTCAAACAAAATGATCTGTCACTGCAAAAAGACAGTGGCACTTGAAAATTACTTTTTAAAATTTAAAATGTGACAAATGCTGACACTATGTTTTGTGTCAGACAATCACAGATTTTCCATATATGACCTCACATGATGTGTTGTGACAACCTGAAAATTTGAGCTGCTGTATTGCGTTCCAAGCATCAAAATGACAATAAGTAGCTTTTATTAGGCTTGGTCTGAACATTACATGTGCCAACCTTCATGGCATTGTGCTAGAGCCTCTCAGGGCTTATTGCTTAAATAACTAACCTCTGAACGTTGGGAAGGCCTATTCAAAGTGAATGGAACCTCCCACAGCATTCTGGAGAGCCGTATAATAAATATCACTATTTGTCCATTGAATGTATATTACTACATGTTTGCAGTATATGTTGTATGAATACAAGATAAAGTCCTTGTGTACGTAAGCCCACTTCCCAATAAACCTGATTCTTATTCTCATTCTGACTGATCAGTAATAATAACCCCACCATGTGAAATCCATGTAAGTGTAATCCATGGAAAATGATCCCACTATGTTGGTGTTTATAACATCCTGCATTTCCAGATGCATTCCCAGTTCACTCCCAGGAACAGAAGCAATTAGGATATACAAACATGTCAAGAACATGATGGATTATTTCTAAATATGCCAGGGTCATGTTACCATTGTCGGTAATTGTAGTGACAGAATCTGTAATTCTATAATGCCTCATTACCATGTGACACTGGTTGATGTAGTATATAATATCATGGCTACTAACCACTGCATTGCCACTACACACTAACAGCTAACAAAGACTTACTAAGAAATCCACAACAGTGTTTGGTATGGCCACTAATTTTACACATAATAGTTGAGGCCATCTTCAGGAGATGTTAGTCAGATGCTTACTGTAAATAACGCTTCATTGGGATGAATAACAGACCCTAAGGTGCCAGGTACATTGTACAATAGATGCTTTCAGTGATCCATAATGCTCTCAGCATCCTTACTTGACCTTTGTTTTTGTTCCAGAGGTCATTATGCCAGTGTGAGGTGGCACTTAGTGAACTGGTTGGCCTCCAGTGATTTATTTGTGGGTTGAAATGGATTCTATCGCATCATCCGATATTTTAATGCTCAAAGAAATATTTAAACTCCAAGAGACCTATTGCCAGCTCATCAATGGGAGTCAGATTTTATTCTTGCAGTCTCATGATTCATTAAGAAAAATAATAATATAAGAGAATAATACATGGCAATTACTGTGTGCCATAAATAAATGTACTCTGCTACAATACACTGACTTAAATTAAAATTTTAAATTAAATTTATTAAAGCCTTCAGCTTCTCACTGAACTATTTTAACATTTAACTTTGTTATTTGTCCTCATGTAAATGACTTTCTCTTGGGTCCTTGCATGCCCTTGGTATGGAGGACAAAATGTGGAAAAAGTGAGAAACAACCAAAACACTAATGGACTAATCTTACAGTTTCAGTTTTCTGACTGTCGCGGACACCATTGTGCTCAATGTAGGAAATGTGCAGAAATCAATATACTGGAGGAGTGGTCAGAGGGCCTTTATCTTTGGCTGCTGATGATTTGGTGTGATGAATTATTAAATGCTGGAGAGCAGAGGCTCTAGCTGGCAAAAAAGCAAGGTTTGCAAGTGCAGCTTTACCTTATCACTCTTAATCTTAGAAGCTCCTGTAATGCAATTCTCAACATTTAGCACTTAATGGTGTGTTGGGGCATGGAACATGATCTAAGACCATTAGGACCCATCTTGTGCTCGCACTCAGAATGTCACTGACCCACCAGTCAATCCCTTGATAGGGACATCAAGACCAGACAGACAGACAGATGTTGGCACCATTTTGGTTCTAACCTGTCAGAGACCATTCCAAAGCCCTGATAGATGTTGTTACTTTTTGTTACACAAATCACACCAATCATTAACATAGCATGACAATATCAACTAGATGTACCACATAGTACTATGACTGTTGCTCTCAACCTTCCTCTGCAGAAAATACATCACACTTACTAACTTATCTCCACGCCTACATCTGCAACTCCTGTATATCTTACAGATTGAGAAATAGACACAGTAGATAGATAGATAGATAGATAGATAGATAGATAGATAGATAGATAGATAGATAGATAGATAGATAGATAGATAGATAGATAGATAGATAGATACTTTTATTATCCCATAGGGAATTCTAGTATCCTTAAGCTTCCACAACATGGCATACACATGACATACATACATTATAAAAATACAAAGACAAATCCTATTACGTGTGCCATTTAGGGTACTAAGTTGTTTGGTGTGGAGGTGGAATGAGCCATAGGATGCTATGGTAACCCTAGTGCAATAGTATCAGTGCAAGCAGTGTTGGGCAGTAGCTTCACTACAAGTAGCCAAGTTACTAATTTAACTACATGTCTGGGTAGCATGGCTGTAGTGAAGCTATTTTCTGAATCAGAGGGAAAATCTGACATAATGCATAACCATCAGGGGAATCAGGCTTTTTCCAGGATCCAATAAAGTATACATATGCACATACTATTCGCCCATATATTCTGGGCACAGAATGTGGGAATAACAGCCAAATATTATTGTTTTAAAAACGTTTTAACAATATAAAAGTACCATTATTTCCTATTAGTTACTTACTATTCTATGTCTGTTGGAGAGACCTGACAGTTTGGTCACTAATAGAATCTTAGCAGAAGGTTGAATCAATTCATTTTATAGGCTTTTTTGTAAATTATAAAGTAGCTTCACATGTAGTAAACTACTTCTGCCAGTTTTTTGCAACTTAACTTACTACATTTTGTCTTCAGGTAGATTTAGTGTAGTGAATCTTCATCTGATGTGGAGTAACTGGTAGCTTAGTTACTACAACTACTATTTTTGGGTAGGTTGTCCAACACTGAGTGCAAGGACATTTCTAGTGCAGATTCTGTTCCAGGCAGAGTATAAGTAGGCTACGTATTACAAAACCCAGCAGTATAAAAAATGATATAAGCACTTAAGAGAGTAGTGCAAAAGCTTAATCCTTGATATATAGAAAAAAGTAAAACCTGATAAGATTTTGTAATAGAATGAGGTGGGGGTCTAATATAGGGAAAAGTCATAAGGCTGATTTAGACTGGTTATAGGAAAGGCAAAAGACTGATTTTACTGGCTCATTTAGCTAGTAAGAGTCCAGTCCAAGCTTGGCTTGAGTAGGGTCAGTAAAAAGAAAAGTAAAGAATAGACCAGGTGATGTCAAGGCATAGGACATGGTCTCACTGTGCGATGTAGAATCAAGCACACCAGTCTGTCTCACCCCTCCTCTGTGTAGCATTATAGAGCTTAATCACCCATGTTTCAAAGGACTTTCAGTTGAACATGTCAAGGACAAGAGTCTGCCACTGAACATATTCCTCTGTCTGGAGAGTGTGTTGTGCAAGGGGTGATGGTCATTGTCCAGAATAGATAGCAATCTGCTCAGGGTTCTCTTTTCTGCCGCTGATGTCAGTGACTCGTTTCATGCCAACAACAGAGCCAGCTTTTCTCACCAGCCTTTCTAGTCGTCCAGCATCCCTTGTCCTTGTGCTGCCTCCCCAGCACACCAAAGCATAGAATAGGAGACGGTAGAACATGAGGAAGAGTTTGCTGCAGATGTTGAAGGACCCCAGCATCCTGAGGAAATAGATCCTGCCCCTTCCTCTAGAGTTTGTCAGCGTTAGCAGACCATGTGCATACATGTTTGTGTGAGTGTGTGTGTGTGTGTGTGTGTGTGTGTGTGTGTGTGTGTGTGTGTGTGTGTGTGTGTGTGTGTGTGTGTGAGTGTGTGTGGAGGGGGAGGGAGGTGAGTTGACTGTGTATTTAGGTTCCGTATCAACCTAGAGGAGCTACATGCCCATCAAATTGCTTGTGGGAACACTTACAAAACAGTCTGCACTGTGATGTTCATAATGAGTACTTACAATGGGTTTCACTTAATTTTGTATATGAAAGAAAATTACAATTACACATGGAGAAAATATATGGTTCAAATATCAAATATATGGTTACTTTTTGTGTGCTTCTCAGAGGTGATATTTATATGTCTAATGCAGAGCTGCATATAGGTCACAGTCCCTCTCTAACTCAGGATAAGTCAGTGTGACTCTCTCAGGGCCTCACTCTTGGATTTCAGCTTGTATTAGCTTTGCCATGAGTCACATTTAGCCGCAGTTCTCTGCTGATTAAAAAGCAACCCCAAAGAAAGTAGATGAGGACGCTTTGAAGTCTGACTAGCCTCCGAAAATCATTTGCTCATGCTAGATGTCACATTTTGCGTTTTCTTTTAATACTCAAAACACAACGCCCTTATCCAGTGTCTCACTCCAACAAATATTAGAGCTAATTGCACTTTGCATTTATCCTAACGTGTTGACTACTACTTTTGTCTTTTTTTTTCCTTCATAAATGCTGACTAATATCACAGTACATGAGCACAGTTTTATTGCTAGCTGTAAAAAGAAGTGTAATGATCTTTTGTGCCATTCATTTTAATGGCAGTGAGAATTTAATTCTGACAACCTCAATAAGGAATATCCCTCAAGGCCAATTACAAGGTTCACAAGGTTGTTCTGCATATGCCCAATGACTTTTTAATGAGGCTTTTTCAAGTGCAGTCCAAACAAATGCACTCTTGTTTTGCTGCCGTCTGCCTGGTTAACAGAATATTGCTCTCTCATCAGGGAAATGACAACAAATTACCATTTTTCTGGCATCACCTATCTGACATAACTCATTAGAATACCCCTCCCCCTCTTTATTTTCACAAATTCTCACTATTTCAGCTAAGTATGGCCTACATATATATACTGTATTTGCAAACCCAGGAGTTACTATTTGTTGCTGGTAGAAAGGGCACTAACACAGTGGGTGAGTGTTTGCTTTGAGCATGTATGAACTGCCTCACGCTTGACTGCAAATCCCCTCACAGGACTGGAGCTAGCCGATACCACGGCAGCGTGTCTCCTTCCTGCTGTACCAACACAGGCTCCCAGGTTCACCCTTGTTAGCGGTGTCCTCTGGCGGGTTTGTTGCACCAGCACGACAGCGGGAGGGAGGGAGGGAGGAAGGCAGGGAGGAAGAGAAGGAGAGGAAGGAGGGGACAGGACTGTGCCGGCGACTGTGTACCTGGAATGGTTGTGATGAGATGGGTCGTGCTACAGTGAGCACGGAAATGAGGATCAACGCCTCACTCAAGGGTGATGGGATGTCACGTTTTAACACAGTACACTTACACACCCACCCACAGACCCTGTGCACACACACTACACACACACACACAAACACACACACTCACACACACGTTCTCCGCTTCAGCTTATAATCTTTCCAGATCTGAAGAGCCATCTCTGTACCTGCTGGAGCAACATGGGTTTATCCGCCATGGTTCCTGCTGTCTTCTGACTCCTGCTCCTTGGAATGAAGACTTTAATCTGAAGAGCTTCGAAAGTGTCAATATTCTGCTTCACCCCAGAAATCCTCCTATCTATCTAATGCATGATGTGGTCTGAAGAAGAGGTTTCATTTCAACAGGGTGGGGGATGTGTTGGAAGTGCTGCAGTCATAAATTTTGTACACTCTATACACTTAATGTTATTGGCTCTTTAATGAAATAAGTGTATGCTTGACATCATTAATGTCCTACTTGGATAGAATTTGTCGGAAATGCTAGCTGCCCCTTCCATGTTCATTGGGCAATCAGATAGGAGCTATTTCTCAACAAAAGTACAGGGCAGAGGAAGGAGAAAGGAAAAGTGAGGCCATCAAATTCACACTCAAATAGTTTCTTTCACAGGAAGTGGCCAGAAAAATATGGTCACCATTGCTACACGGAGGCACAGAAATTTCACTGTGGTTATCACATTTTTGATGATCATCAAAGCAAAGATCATTTCAAACATCTCTTTTAAGGTCTAATCAGTGTCCATTTAAAAATCTGGGGTTGTGAAGTATACTATTAGAATTAACATATTGCCATTTTTGTACATGTATAAAACAATCAAAATTCAATGCATAAAACACATAGACCATAACTTGCTGGAGCCCACTTTTGTGTCGACAAAACACACTCCAGTGAACTTCAGTTAAATTAATTTAAATCTGACACACATGAGGAGTTAAAATCTCTGTTTCCAAAAACATCATAGAAGAGCCTTCTCTAAGTTAAGCCGCGAGTCTGACCAAAGGTATCCGTCTCTTTTGGGCTCCTGAAGAGAATCATTAATTGACTGGAACTATGTAAAATGTATGGCCATATATAAACCATATTGTATTATATATTTATTTATCTACATATGTATGTATTTATGTATGTATGTATGTATGTGTGCATGTATGTATGTACATACGGATGTATGTATGTATGTATGTATGTATTTATTTATTAGGGGACACCCAGAAAGGACAGCTTGAACATTGGGGAGCAGCTCAGTGAATCTGACAAAAAAAGTGTATTGAATTAGAGCAGTGGATTGCATATTTAAGTCAGTCTGTTGAAAGCATTTAGAGTATATTTTACAAGAGAGACATGCTAAAGTGACATGGAAAGGACACATGTAGCAGCACAGTATTAAGCATGCTAAAAATACATAAATGAATTTACCACTGGCTCTCTAGGTTCACCTCAAACAGAGTGGACAATATGTGCAGCTGAGAGAAATTACTTTTGAATAGGAGCTGCTTGTGTTTGGGTGATTACCAATAAATGAAGCTTCCACTGGAAAGTGAACAGCATTGGCCAGGTGGAGGTGGTCGTGGGGAGCATGCAAGAGAGGATGAGGGCATAGGGGTTGGGGGGAGGTGGTAGGAGGTATAGGCTTGTCCCCTATAAAAGAGGCAACTTGCTAATGACTTTTCCAGAAACTAATTTTCTGCATTGAGGCACAGCCCATAAAATGAGGTTATTTCTCCTATCCAGGGATAAATAGAGATTTAACTGTCTTTTCTCTTTACATTCTACAACATCGGACTTTATGTGTTGTACACAGTACAATTTCAGGCGACTGCTTCTCCACCTGATTTATTTTTGTTTTGCCCCTCCAGTGCCCCAAATATTTTAACTATGGTTAAGTGTACCTCTGCACCCAGGCACATGTGGCAGGTCCCATAACACATGAAATTAATAGCAGTGATAAAATGTGAGAACCTGTAGATTTGCTTGTGTAAAGAGTTGTTATCCCGATGAGAATCTTTCTCATTAAAGCCTCCTGAACAGCCTCTAACAGTGTGGGTTCACTATTGCCTTGCTTTTAAAACTGCCAAGGATGGGGCTGTGTAGCATGTGTTTTCCAGGAAAATTTCTTTAAGTGGCTCACACTCAACAAGACAGGCCTCACTGCCCCTAAGCGTTCAGGCTTCACTTCTAATGGACCCCAATGTCAATAGCACTGATGCTAGTGATGAACATGTTATGAACATGCTAAATGTGGTCATCAGCGCACATTCACTTGCCCTTATTAATCTTTCTTAGTATTAGTGAAAGTCGGAGATGATTGGAAATAAACATGAATGCAAACTAGCCATACAAATGTTTTGAACTAAATCTTTTTTATAATTTCTCGAACAGCTTGTTTTGCTACCAAAATTTCTCAGAAGAGCTCCAAGAGATGTTTGTTTCATACCTAGACTTCATCAACAGCACTGCATGAGATTAACACAACCCTTGCTTGGTTCACTTTATACTCTATTAAAAGGATCCCTGGTTAGTAAGACATGCTGGCTTTCTAAGACTAACATTGGTATCCGCTATATTTAACAGGATTTAAAAACACAATTGCAGCTTATGAGTGAAAGGATTTTCTAAACTTTAAACAAATACATTTTGAGTGTTTTTAAAACACATTTATGTATTTAACAGTATATAACAAGTCTTACTAGCTCTAGCACTAGGATCCCTTTAAGTGGCAGTGAGCAGTACAATGATGATTTCCAAACCATGTTTCTATTGGCAACCAGAACTGTTATTTTCTTCAAGTCATATCAGGTGAATCATTATTAATATTTAAGGTATATCTTTATGTGAAAGGCGGATAAACATCCCTGTCATTCTGACTGGATGCTTAGGCTCTTGCTTTCCATTTCTGTGCTCCACATTGGATCAACACAAAAACATGATTTAAAAAAGTCTTCACACCACATTTTCATACACTACTAAAACTTTGTTTTTACCAACAACTGTGCTGTTGATGGTGTTGATAAGGATTTTGTTTGCCAGCTTTTAACCAAACTCCTTACCATTTCTGTACAGCTATTTCCCATAAATTACTCCTAAATGGTGGTTTAGGGCAATGTTAATGCTGCATTATGCATTATAATTCATCATGCCCAAAAAGGGGAGCTTAAAGGGGCACTGTGGCACAGTTTGATTTCTATGTGATCGGCCTGAATTACAAGGGATTGCTGATGAGGACAAGATTGTTGCTCAGCAAACGGCAGCTGCAGGCTATGCCTTCAGATTCAGATCTTCATTAGTGTAAAGAAGTTTGTCAAAGCCTATTCATTTTACATAACCTTTTTTATGTTCCAGTGACAGCTGGAATGATTAATATTCAGTTCATGAAGATAATGTGAGAATGAATGAAGAGGAGAGAAAATGTTTAAGGATTTATTCATGCACCTCATTTTATCAATAACATAATGTCTATTGGATTTCATTCTGGGATGTGGTGCTGAACAATTTTACAGTGCTGTAAAAGAAATTTTGCTTTTTCAGCCAGAAAAAAAGCTGTGGATGGTGTAACATTACAGTTCAGTACCATTGCCACACCGGTAACAACTGAGAGGTATCTGGTGAGTCCTCAGAACTGCAGCTATGGGAAAGAGACGTTCTGTACTATTGTAGAGTTTACCTTAACTGTTAGCATTTGTAAACATTGTTCACATAGACTTGGAGTTTTGTAGTGGTATTGTTGAATTGAGTGGAAATAGTGTAATAGTGTAATAGGAAATGGTGTAGTGGAGTTGAACTTCCTGGAGGTGCACATTTGATTACCAATGTGAAATGGTTCCCTCTGCCCCTCATTTAAGATTGAAGATTTATGTATGTATCTTAGAAGAAGCAATAACTTGTGTAAAGTTGATGAAGCTTGGCCTTTGTGGACAGACCCTAAATCTCACGGGTTGCATCACACTCTGCCTGATAGCTATTAAAAGGTATAAGTATGTACCAATCAAACATCAAAGATCATTGAGCAGTTTGGCAGTCATCCTATGCTGATAATATTGACAAGTGCAATGGTTTCACTGGTTTATTGCACACATGAATATGATTTACTGAACGATGCTCTAGAACTCTGTTAAAACTTGAGCTAGCAGGAGGGGATCCATCCGTGGCTCTGTAATGCCTTTGTAAGGCTCAGGACCATGGTAAGGGATGATCTGCAGCCAAGTCACAGAGGGAACGAGTAAAGCCTGCTTCAATAAGCGCGGGGGGGGGGTGTATACCATCCTGGGTGTCATCTGCTAGACCAGTGAGCATCTTGAGATGAGAGACTCCCACAAGGCACACAGCAATTCAGAAAAGCCAACAACTGGGATGTCGAATCTAAAGAGCTGTCCTTGAGGGTAAGTATGGGAGCTGAAGCTCCAGTGACTCTGGTGTGATTTCCCTGAGTTGATTTAACAAATTTGGGGGAGACACCCAAGAGTGCTACAAACGCTTAAGGGTTTTTGAAAAGACTATCACCATGAGGATAAAAGACTGTTAGTCATGATGGGAGTCTGTCTACAAGCAAGAAGAAAATCCTTTGTTCTCTTGGCGCTGTACTACAAAATAATAATTTTGATTTGAAGAAAACACAAATGACTTGAAATAATTTTGACCTGAAGAAAACCCAAATGATTTGAAGAAGACTCAAATACAGAAATTCTTCAGTGGCTCCAACGTCATTGATATTCATCTGACTGGAAACTCAACCAAAGAAGGGAAGGGACTTTTGATTATCAGTTTGTTTACCAATTCAAAGTTTGACCTCTTACTGAATGAATTCAAAATACTGGCTTTCCCCAAGAGCAATGCAATGCAAACTGTGGATTAAGAGGAACCTACAGGCTCTAATTTAGATGACAGGCAAAGTGCAAAGTCAGTCAATGAGCAAAGTGTCTAATACATCAACAACAACTATCACATGGTGCCTGGCTTTGAGCTGACCCAACGGCATGCTTAAGATTTTAATCATGTTAGCAAATAGCCTTCATTATTAAATTAGCTTGTAGTGAAACTTTACACTTAGTACTTTGTCTGACATTGAAGTTAAATCCCTAAAATCTCTAAAACTCTTTTGATGTTATATAAACTGATATTTCACTTGTTCTACCCCTACACTGAGCAAGCTCCTATCTACGTCTTAAAAGTTACCCTAAAAGTTGCTATTCAATAAGCTAAAGTTCAAGATTTCTTCTCTATGGCTTTTGGGGTTTGCAGGCAAATTTTACTGCATTGATTAGCTTTCATTTTGTGGCCACTACAGGCTACAGTCAGCTGGGGAATGAACACACAGAGAGTGCATAATGTAATTGTGAAATGTAAAAAAAAAACACATTTCCTATTAGCTGTAATGACTTGGTAGCTATTGATAAAAAGGTTTGATAAGGACTAACTTCCTGCATATGGCTGGGTGGTGCTACGCCTGCAAAAAAAAATCTCTGCAGATTTAAACCATGGACCAAATCAAATTTTCTCCATATGGCTCTGTAATAAGAGATATTTATAAATCACAGTCCTGGTTTGGATCTGCTAAACACATCCATAAAAGAGAGATGAGACCTACAGGTTGCTAGTCTTTGTTCAGCTGCTTGAGGCCAAATGAACCCATGCTGCTGACACAAGAAAATGTCAGTGACCTACCATCATAAAAAAAAAAAACATTTGAAGAAGCCAGTTCAACCTGAGGTTAGATGAACTTTTGCATGTTTGCTAAATTAAATGAAAACTGATAAATAACAGTAACAGCTTAAATTAAATGACAATTAATAAACAACAGTAAGAATGTTAAGATGATGCAGCTCTGTTGACTCTGAACAAACACACAAATGACAAGCAGGCTCTTCATTTAACAGTGAACTGTTGAAGGCTCAGTTAAGGCAACAGTCCTGTCTGTCCTCTGAGCCAGCACTCTCCCCCTCACTCCTTCCCTTCACTAATCCTATCAGGAATTCAATTTACTTCCTGCCTAATTATCGTCTTTTCCCATTGACCATTTTAAAAGGAGTAGATTTTCTTAAATCCCACTTACAATAATTAAGGCTTTGGTGAAGATAATGATTATATAAAATTATATATATATATTGTTTGTTTTGTTTTTATTCTAAGGATTAATTATAGAGGATATTTTGTATTTATTTTATAATATGTATATTGAGCTTTTGTACTTGATTTCATGTGAGTATTATTTGGTATATTATTATTAGGTCTTGTATATTGCTATGCACATATAGACATTCACACATCAGTACATCAAAGACAGCACTTTGTAAATGCAGAGCAGATACTGTGACATCCACCTGTGCCACTTTCATTATCCCTGCCCCCTAATAGAGGGAGATCGAGAGCCAGCTCACTTGTGTATTGCCATCTAGTGGAGCAGTGACTGGTGCATGATTACCCTCCAAGATTAAACATTTAAACACTTAAACATATATTTATCTATTTCCACACATTGTGGTCTGCCTTTGGGTTATGTTCTATTAATTAAGATAGTAAGACCAAGTTATTATTTTAGTTTTGATGTTCACTTAATTTGTTTGCGCAAGCCAGGCAATCTAGACCGCCTGGTATAATTAATCAGAACTACTATATTGAGCACAATAACACCATCTGTGAGTATGGCTGAAACAACAAAAATGCTAATACAGAGACAACACATTGTAGGCCTGTCTTTAAAAAAATTCACACAGAATTGTGTGGTGTGGTTGTCTTACTCATGACATTGAGCCTTGGTTTGACTGGCTGTGCCATATGCAAATGTTTGTGGTCCCTCCACACTGAATATGCACAACAGTGTTGACAAGGGATTGTCAAAACATTTTACAGTCAAGGCAAACCAAGGGTTGAGGCTATAGATGAACCTTGCCTTTAGGAATTACAGTTGTCAGGAAAATGTGAAAAAGTAGAGACGGGGATACAGATGGTATCACTGGAGTGTGTTTAATCTCTGATCCATAGGATTAGGGGGGCCGGGTGGGTAATTTTAAGAATACTTAGGAATGTTAAAAATTTACTCAACATAGAGTACTATCCTTGTAATTGCTATCCCCCGTAGCTTTCAGAATTCTGAGTTTTGCTTTCTTGTACGTAAGTAGCTAACGCGTCTTCACGAGCGTCAAATTAATTTGACAAGAAAATAGGATGTTTTCTATAGGCTACCACACAGACCAACAGTCGCCAAACATGATTTAACAGAGCTGACTTCAGCTGAGGAACGGCACAATCAGCAGCGACTCATTTGAGATAGTAGCCTCTTCATAAGGGTGATGCGCTTCATCCAATCCCCTGAGTTCAGAACGTGGGAGGTGCCCACCTCATGCCACTGCAAGCTCAGAGGCTATGTCGATATGATGAATGCACCACCGGCACCGGATAGTACAATGCTTCCTGCTTAATATTGCCTTGGATTGGTTTACATCGCCGTAGTTGTGTAGTGCTGAGTCCCAGCTGAGAAATTCGGTCCATTATATCTCTACCGCTTGGACAACCCAGAAGGGTCTCTTCCGCTTGAATGATCGGTTCAGTGAGAGCTTCGCCAAGATACTGCTCCTGTGCACCGTGCCAGCATTGCTCCAAGGAGGGGAGTCCAACTGATGCATTATAGTAAGTGCGTCTTTACTTTATGTTGTGGGGCGTTCCATGTTTCGTATCTCCCATCACTTTTCTTGCTTCGACCTACGTCTTTATCGCATGAGAGACATGTAGATATTCTGAGTAAATCACTGCACGTTTTGAATGTTTTCGCTTGCCAGAGACAATATCTTTCTCACTTTCTCCGGAAAGGGTAACCTATTTTTAGCGCTTTAAAATGTGCTTTAAAACCTCACGATTCACAACACACAACCTGCTATAACAACGATTCAATGCAAACACTACCAACTATATTATTATTATTATTATTATTATCACTACTGTTGCTTGATGTGTATTGGGGACTCAAGTAGGCTGGCTACTAAAGCGTCCAACACAGGGAAAAGTGGATGGCTACTCAATCATCCCCAAACTGTCAACGTAGCTTTGTAGCATTTAATTGAAAGTCTGTCATATCCATTTGTTGGTGACAGAATAACTTGAATTTCAAGTTTTCCTGAATTTTGTAACAACGGTCTTAAGGTCTTGACACATTTGAGACACCTGGTAAGGTGCAAATGAGGGATTTCCAAGATTTACTCGGAGGCTGAGTGAAATGTATCTGTGAAATCTTATTTGTCCTCGTCCTTGAGACTGTTTGGTAGGTGTCTGGGGGTTAAGTGGAGACTCTATAGCAATTCAGATCAGTACAGATGCTCTCTAATCTTTGGCTCTCACGCATAATCCGTGTGGATTTCGTGATTATAGTTCACCAAAACTGGGAGGGCATCCAGAGTAGAAATAAACAGCAGCAATCCGAGCTCAATCTATACCGCTAACTCCGACGTTGCTTTGAAAATCTTCATTTGGTGACATGTTCCCCATTTTCTTCCATTTTTCGCACTCCATAATTAGGCTTTGCAATGGCCAACTGTGTAGGTTAGGTTACCTCAAACTCTGACCAGTGAGATGGGTTGGGCTAATGTTCACACCAGCTCACAGCCGCTTCAGTAGTCGGTGCAACTCTTAATCGTTTCTGAATGGTGGCCAAGTTTTCACTTGAAATCACTGTTGTGACTTGTGAGCTATTTCAACAAATCCTAAATCTGTCTGTTTAGTACATGTCAGCTGGGTAATGCTTGTCGGAGACAGACCTCAAATGACCTTGCAAGAGGTTCTTTGATGTTTGAATTGGGCATTTTCTTTTTTGTTGTTTACTTGTGTAAAGTGTTTGATTGGATAGACATGCAGAAGCAGCAACCAGAAGATCTTGTATCACATTACCAGTGCTTTGGAATGATTTCAAAATGCAGCCTCCACAGAGATGACATGAGTGACTGCAATAAGTATTGTTATGCTAGGCAAGGCTTTACACAAGTAACTATTAAACACCTGTGTGACTTGGAAGTCTCTGTGACGAGTGTGTGGTGAACCAGATGCTGTGACCTTTGGGCACGTTGGGTTGACAGGGATGTCAGTTGCCACGCAAACACAGCAAACCAAGAAATGGGAGAGGGAAAAAAACATAGCTGATAGTAAGTGTGCTGCAACCTAGCAGTCTGTCAGAAGTGATGTAGTGCAAAAGTGACATTAAAAAGGTTCTGGGCTAGTTACATTTAGAGACATGTCATAAAAATTTCATTGGATGGGTTCTGCTGGTAGACGTTTTGAGAAAATGTGGCATCAAGGGCATTTCTGTTTTACTTTCACATTTTTTCCCACATCCTTCTCGTGCTCTGTCGAAGAAACATGTAAAAGAAATATGTTTGGAGAGGGAGAAACCTACAAATAATTTCGCACCCATTTGCATGCACTGTAGGCCATATGACAGCTAGAAGAAATAAATGAAGTTTTTTCAGGTGTGCTGTTGCACCATGGCAGGCTTCATAACTCTGACAGTAAAACTCCATAGTGTCTCTCAGCCCAGAAACACTGCATGGTGACAGAAAAATACGCCAGCAGCAGCAGCTTTTATCTCCTGGAGCAGCAGCAGTCGTGGCAGGGAGGATGGAGCAGGATGATTTATCAGAGAAGTTTTATCAGTGCCTCAGACTTCTCTTGTATAAAACTGGTAGTATTATTGTAAAACAAAAGAATGTTTCTCATGCTGGCCTCATTATGGCTTTGTGTGTGTGTATGTGTGTGTGTGTGTGTGTGTGTGTGTGTGTGTGTGTGTGTGTGTGTGTGTTTGAAGAAGTCCAGATGCAGCAAATGAAATGCTTTACTAAATATTCGTTATAATATTTCTCCTCAATCCCAAAAACCATGAGTTTGGTATAACATGCCCCTCTCTTTAAATGTTGTCCCAGTCATCCATCACATGATATCCTGTGTGCCCACTGCAAGTTAACATTTGTTTTAGATTAGCTGTTACTTATGGAACTAGGCTACTATATTGCTGTCTGCGTCATATTTATTTCTGTGTACCCTGAGCAGACTTGAATGCATTTGTTTGATGCATTGTTCAGAGTTTGGACAGACAGCTTTTTGGAGACTGGTGGAGTCTGCGTGTTAAAGTCTCTTATGGAAAAGGCTGTAGAGTAAAGTATAGCGAGGGGCCACAAATAAAGACAAATGCCCCATGTCAACCCTCAGCACCACAGCTGCTGTCTTTGCTCTTTTCCACTACCCTTCTCTGTTTTTAAAAAGTATACAGCAGCATGCAATCTTTCAAAACATCATTATGTGTGAGGGGGCTATGGGAAGGGGGGTGTCACCATAGTGCTGAAACTGAAGCAGTCTCTCTCTGTCTGTCCCACTGGTGTCATTCTAAGGAAACTCCTTGTTTATTTTGGCTGCATTATTTTTCTTTTCTAACGTTATTACTAGAAGGATATCATGTAAATCATGGCACTAGTCTGTCAGGTAGGTCATGTTCCATTACTTCATGTTCATATTGTCTTGTGCAGGACCTAACAATTTAAACACAATCACATATCTGCTGCTGTGCACATGTGGTTGTGGCATACACATGGTTCAGAGCAGCACTGGTAGTACACAGTGTGGAGATACGATATTTTTTGGAAGTTTTCTGTGATATTCCTACCATTTCTGCTTTAATAGAGAGGATTCTTACCAATGCATTGAGTGAAACTCCATCTTGTTTCACTTCAATTCTACTCCACTCAAAAAAAAGATCCACTGTGACTCTGAACCAGTGCCATTTTGTGGTGTAGAAGCACTCAAGCTGCATAAAGGCATTGTGGTTGCTCACCATAGTTGACGGCCATTGAGTATAAACACCAGTGGGATCAAGTGCTTTTAAAGTACCCTGCCAAAGAGTCGCTCATAGACACAGCGAGTAGCCTGCTACCCATATACTTGTAATCATAATTCAGATGAGTTAAATATGCAATACAGTATAGACTTTGAAAAGTTAAAAAAAAGAGGCCATCTGAGCTTGAAGTATCTTGAGCATAAAACCTAAAGACACTGGTATGTGTGTGTGTGTGTGTGTATGTGTGCATGTGTGGTAAAAGTCCAGAAATGTTCATAACCTTCATAATGTGTTAATAGAAAACAAATATTGGATTTACTTAAAGATACTATACAGCTATTTTATTGGTGTGTAAGAATACCTAACATTACTAAACATGCAAAAAAAAATTACATTTAAACATTATATGGCTATAATATATCATTTAAACATGTATGGCTGCTAATCAGTGTTTTTGCAAAGGCAAATGGAAATAGTTAGGTTACTTTGGTGTTTCATCTTTTGGCCTATTGTGCACACAATATTAGAGTATTTTGTTAGATAGATTCACTGCAGTAAAAAAACAACCCTCAGTGGCAACCCTACATACTTACCAACTTCTAGTCATGTTTTTTTAGTTTATTAGTAGTCGTGAAATGATCAAATTATGGCCAAAAACTTACTGTTAATTTCTTCAATTTAAGTCAATCTCATACTGAGTCAGACTTTGCAGAGAACACATTGCCTGAAGCAGCCAGGTACGCGCTTTAATCTGCATCATTTACCTGGCATGCTGACAATGACGTGCCAAATACAGTGAATGGTAGAAATGTGAGAATGATTTATCAATGTCATAGTAATAACATTATTTTTTACATCACTGGGAATAAAATTTGGGGACTTTAGTGCTTGTGCTAACAGCAGTGAGTATTCTTTTTATTTCTGAAGTGATATGAGAGACCTTATTATGAACTACACTATACTAAATTTACTACTAACTAATAGCCTTACTATATTAGGTATGATTGAACAGACAGACAGGCACATGCAGGCAGTACAGTTAATAATTAGCTTACCTCACTTCCAAACTGTAGTCTGACAGTTGAGCAAATTGTATTAGGCTATTCTACCAAAAGTGTAAATGCCCATTAATGCTCATTAAATGAGTGCTGGTAGGTTGCACTGTAGTCAAAGGTGAAAAATTCTGGCTTCAAAACGTAAACATTTTGTTATGTATTGGCTAGAGGGCTACCTCTGTATGTAGTGCACACGATTTCACAACCAGGATGAGTGTAGTCGGCTGAAGACTTATGTTAATTAGCATCAGCTGGACATTTATTTTCTGAAGCCTCTCTGCCTGCAGCAATGGTTTATTAAGAGAGGGTGTAATAGTCAAATATTCATTCAACAGTAACATTGCACATTGGATATGATATATTTATACATACTTTTGAATATGAGGACCTTTTTGTTGTATTTTGAGACTGTAATGCAGTAACTTACCATAGTTTGACAGGTAATTAGGCATCAAACAGCACTAACACATCAGGCCTGTTAGAAATGTGTAAATCTTGTGGAGATTGCTTTTAAAGGAGAACCTGGCAACATTTTATTCTGTTTTTAGGTTAATATACTAGCTTCATAGCCATGGTTCCATGGTTAAATGGGTCATTACGGGGTGAATGAAGGCTCTCTCGGCTGACCCTGCCATTTCTTCACGCAGCTACAACAGATATTCATTTCATGATAGCACCCTGATGTCAAATGAAATAACACTGAATGAAACACATAACTCTTCAGAAATAGTCAACACTGGTTCCTACTCTTTGGTTTGCAAGCAAACATAGTGGTAAGAATTTATGATGTTGCTACAACTGTAGGGGGAGCAGGCTTGCCTGGTATGTCTTTGATTTAGCGCCTATGTTTCTCAGTTTTAAATGCTACAATTCTGTAGTGGGCAGCAAGAAATATAGTAACCCTAGGTTTCTATTTTTTCTAATATTTATAATTTAATTTAACTAACAATTAAAGTGAGCACAGATGCTAGTTTCCATAATAGCTTACAATGGATTCTTAGCTGCGTTACTCTACTCAATGAAAGCATGGTTTGTAGAAGAGATCATACTTTAAACTGCAGTGCTCCTCTTTCTGCTTTCTTACATCAGCACCTAGCACACCCACGTAAAGATAAGGCACACAACTATTCTAAACCACCATACAAAACTGTGGTTAACATGATATAATTCCATCAGTGGCTATTTTAATGAATCCACAGGAAAAGAAATAAGCAGCAGAAGACAAATTATTACCTTGTGGAGACTTACAGATCTTACGACTGTGGAAGGTTAACAGAAACAAGCTTATAAGTAATGATGGCCAACAAAGCGTACACAAAAGAGGGTCAGCTTCACACTAGCATTTCATTTGTCCCTCAGATTTGCAGTCCATTATATCACACAAAGACACATCAATTCTGCTATCCTTTCTAGCACTTTGTTGATATCACGAGTGGGGATTATCTTGTTTTACAAATGTTTGTGAATGGATAATGGTGTTGTCTGGCAAAGCATAACCCAATTAGCATACCACAGTTGATAAGTGGCATTTCACAATTGACATAAATGCCCTCTAATGACATATAGCCAAGTACTGTATGTCTTGCCATATTAACCTCATCAGGGTTAGAGATTCTTGGGGGATTCTTTTGTTTACTTTATTTGTTTTGCTGAGATTAACAAGAAAATTGAATTCACATGGCATGGTAAGGGATGATGGGGTAGATGTTGAGGAGTTTCTCAGCTCTGTATGTACAGCCTAGAAATACCCTGTTCCGTTTTGAAAGATCAATAAATGTCTCATCCTAAGAGCTTGAATGCTGCATGCAAATTGAAAAATAAGCTTGTCTCAGTGGCTCTTTAAGAGATGAAAGGACCAGTGCTTTCTCTGTCATGCAAACAACAGTTCTCCACATTGTCTTTGCATGATTGACATTTTTTTTCAACTTAATTAGCAAGCTCTTGTTAGCTCCCTGAAATGAAGCTTCCTTGATATGTCATTGTCACACAGTATCATACGATCATGGTTTGATTATTCATTGCATCAACTAAATGTTTAATCACTAATAAACTTCCAAACAATTCAGTTTATTGTTTAAAACTATGTTAGATACTTTACATGTATTTATTGTTTTCTGTTTTTTTAGATTTCATTAATTCATCTAATAGAGCATTTTATTTGTTAGGGTTCAGGTACAATAAAGACTGTATTCCTTGTGAACAGTTGACCTCAATGTCATCAGTACTCAGCTCTACCATTTAGGGTACACAAAGAATATTGTGTAGATATATAATATACTTATCATTATTCCTGATAGTGTCAGTCTTTTTACAACTGAGCTGGTACAGTCATGTAATCTACTTGATACATTTGAGAAAGTTAAGGCCAGAATGGTATATTTTGTAATGCTAGACAGATCAGTTTTGCCACTCAATCACAACTCTATTGGGTGGGATGATGCACACTATACTGAAGTATATTTGATATCAAAACTAACTCAGCATGGGCGGTTTTGCTCAGGAAGGCATAGATTTAAATATGCTCTGACCGGTAAGGGATAACGGCTGACGAGGTGTGCTGTTATACAGAATTAATGAACGAGGCGGAGGCCAAGAACACAAGTGAAGTTTCCCCCGCCACGTTCATTAATTCCGTAATAGCACACCTCGAAGGCCCTTATCCCGCTTATAACCAGATTGCAACTCATGCTTGTAAGGAATAAACGTAAGTATAAAACATACAGAAGTGTGTAGCTCAGTTATAAAGAAACCTGTTCAGTTGCTGTACTACTTTCTTTTCAACAGTGGTTATCGCTAGTAATAGCTGTTTCAACTCCCATTTACCATGGTTGTTATAGTAACCATTTAAGGAGCATTGATACAGAATGGTGATGATGGTGGAGACTTTTTCACCAGATCTACATCATAGGTATACAGAATTAATACACACCCTGCCAGCCAATCAGAAATCAGTATTCCAGTATTTCTCTGGGTGGTAATCTGCATTAATAAATGGTCAACCTAAAAAAAAACAAGAAAACTAATTGATTCTTAACCTCATTTGACTTGCCATTCTTGAGGCTATCTTGTGACCTCAGTGGAAGTACTGTTGAATTCCAGGACCTCATTACACGAGAAAGAATTACCTTGCACTGTTCAAGTTGTTTAGTCAGTGTTGGATTTCAACTCCAGAAATACATTCAGCACCAGTGAAATCCCTGCACAAAGCATGGTTTATAAGGGGTGATGGTGTTAGAAGAAAGGATTTAGTGGTATCAGTGTCTGTGGATGATAGTGGGACTGTGGCACATAATGCAACTCCCATATCCAATTCATACTAACCCCTAAGACAAGGAGATTTGGGTGAAGCTTACAAGAGGGTGCCACTGAAACATCAGTTGTTAAAGGTGCCTGTATATTTTTTTTCTTCCTTCTTTCTTCTTTCCTCTTTTTTTTGTACAAGCACACTATTGACTATTGACACACAATAGCACTATTGACTTTTTCACAACTGGTCTATGTGTAAAATAAAAGTGTCACACTGTTTATAAATAATGTTTACATTTAGACACAGTTTTTTTTTCCACTATTGCCTGTGGCTTTCAATCTGTCAGTAACACAGCATATATATCTTCAGGTGTTGTCAATGTTGTTCAACAGTTGTAATCTTCTTCTCTTGCTCTTTTCCCAGTGGCAATGCATCTAATCCATTCCCACAAAACTGCAGTGTGTTAAACTCACACCAACATTTGGTTTGTTAAGAAAGTACACAGCACAGAAATGCTACATAGGTACATTTGTTGTTGTACTGCAGACTTGATTGTGTATGTTATGATTAAATGCCAAAGTGAAGTGACATGTTGTCCCTAAATTGTGGGTAATGGATTAAAAAAGAGGGTACCTCACCCATGAAGGTTACATTAAACATAAAGCGTGTTGTAGCGGAAGGGACTTTTGGGTGCTGAGGCTTTCTATGCCCTTTCTGTGTCATAGTACATAGAACATAATAGGTCATTACAGTTCTCTTTGCCACTATCCCTGCAGCCAGTACATACATTAACAAAAGAGAGGAATTTATTTTACGTTCTCTGATTTTTATTTTGATGAAGTCTTTGTTCTGAGAATAGGCAGCTTTAGATTGATTGAACAAGTTTCTCTCCAGCTGTTTATTTATCACATATGTGATCTTATGACATTATGTTGAAGGAAGTTTTATACCAGACCAGATGAAACTGAAGTTTTTACCCACTCTCAAATGAAACTAGCACTCCAGCTTTTTACTGGGGTGGATATATAAGGGCAATATCATGCACAAACATGCAGTTATTACCTTGCTTGTGTTTTTGTAAGACCTGAAACGTAGAATAGTGTGTAACATGCTTGGCTCTTCATTCCACTTGTAATTGCTTACAGGAGCCCTAATAAGGAGGAGATGTGTCAGCCTCTAGACTTTATAAATGAATTCACTTTTATGCTGGGTCACAGTCTTACCTGCAAATGAAAGGCTGAACCAGAGGTCTAGATTCCTTTGATGAGAAAGCCCTGTGGCTCTCTTCTAAATGTGCTTGGTGTCCTTTGACTTTTTCAGGAAATTGAATGCTTCATGCCCATAGAAAAATACACTGTTGTATTTTTAGCACTTTAATTTATGACGTACTATTGTAGTGTTGTGTCTTAATTGTTTGTGTTAGCCTGGGTTACTAGCACGTTTAGTAAATATGGGCTTGCGTCTTGTGACATATTTTCTTTTTTCCTGTTCTCCACTGCTTCTCAACTTTTGAAAAACATACAACACCTTAAAAGACATTTCTTAATATAGAGCACATAAAGTAACATTATAAAAACATTTTAACAGTAACATTAGTAAGATAAAAGTAACATTATAAAAAGCAAGTTGAAATGCCATTTTAAGTCCTTACCGTCTATCAGTATTTTATCATGTTTGGTTTTACATGTGACAAAAGATGCTATTTAGGATTCCAGTTTCAATTTCCATTAAAATTATTAATGCCATTATATATATATTATCAGTTATATATAATCAGTTTAGACTTGTTTGTGTCTGACTTCCTTCTCAGATGAAATTCACTGCAAGGCCAGCAATCTGTTTGGTGGCCAAAGGTGTAGTGCAGATTCTTGTGACCAATGAAAGTGTTTATCTGGCCTGTAATCATGGTGAGACGGAAGCCCCCAGTTACTGAATCACTGGTTGTCTGAGAGAGGATATTAATGCATGGCTGGTGACTGAAGTCAGATAAGATATTAAATGTGTTCAGCTCAGACAAATCCAGGCTGGAGATATCAAGTCTTGACCTCTCAGAAAAGGAGACTTGTCATTTTCACTACCAACTACACTTTGCCACTTAAATAAATATATAAATGAACCCAGTTGAGGGCACTAGTGAACCGAAATATGGTCATGATGAACCAACATCACATAGGATGATGCAATCATATGGACAGTGCCAAGCACTGGTCTTGGTGGCACAGATATTTGATGAGGTATGGACTCCTCACTCCTTTTCTGAGAAAGGAGAGACCTAATACATGTGAGACTGGAAATAGAGGCCACATCACAAGGATTAACTTTTAACTGCTACTTCCAGCGGGAAATAAATAAATAAATAAATTGTGATTAAATATTTATATATATATATATATATATATATACATATGTATATATATATATATATATATATATATATATATATATATATATATATATATATATATATATGTAAAACAATATTTGACTTCACTTGGCTATATGGCTATTTTTATGTATTGAATATCTGATCAGATACTGTGGGAGTTAAATTGATTCCTTGCATTGGATATTTGTATATACTATGTTATCAACTTGTATGAAGTATGTAGAAAATGATGCTCCTATATATAAGCCCCTTATGAAGATAAAAGAAAGCTTTGTCTTTGTGAAGCATCAGGGAAGTGAGTCATGATATGTTGTCTGTGCTACTGTCTCTTACTGTTAAATTGACCTAAGAAGTCAGACTGCCATTGGCACTGGTTGTCCTCACACTGAGATTGTCAAAAAAAAAAAAAAGTCAAAAGTCCCTTTTATTGTCAATTTCTTCACATGTACTTGACATACAAAGGAATGGAAATGACGTTTCCCACTATCCCATGCGTGTACATGGACAACAGTAAAGTGCAGATGCACAACTGGACAATTCTAGTCCTACGTTTGTATAAATGAATAAGTGCAATTACCTTAACCCTTTAGCGACTATAGCCCTCCTCAGGGGGGTGCTCCAAAAGCACGTTTGTAGCTCCTAGAAACATATGAGTAACACCACTGGAAGGCTTCAGTCTTCTAGTTTTCAAATATGTAGATTTTAAAATAAACATGTATCGAATGCGCTTTGTAAAAAGAATAAATAGAAATGTTATATGTTTTTCACCAGTTCAGACAGTAGCAGCCTGTTTCTGACATACCCCTCAACTTTTCAGATGGCTACTTTTGCCTAGTACTACTACCTAACATAACAGGTATGACAAGACAAGACATAGAGTACCCTAAATACACTACTAATGTAGCAGGGCATGACAGGACAGACAAGGCATGAGGTGAAGTTCACTGAGTGTTCCAGCTTTGTGCATTTAGAGGTAGTTGTAATTAGGTTTTTAGTGCATTGTCATTTTTCTGTTTGTTTTATGGAAAAATCTGCAGCTAAATACACTCTCCAGCCAACACTGATTCACATGTTTTATCTACACTCATGCTATATTTCACAGAAAAAAAAAAACATTTTAAATTAACATTTAATTTAATCCCTATTTCTCGCCATCTTCAAAGATATGTTGACATAAAACTTTATCAAGGGCTCTGTGCACTGTTCATATTTACATTTTTTCTATTTTCATGCTTTCATGCTTTTGCTGTGCCAAATGCCTGCAGCATACACACAGCTACTTTTGATTGTATTGCATGCAGAGCTCCATAGAACAGGCCTGTTGGTAGTGGCCGGAGTTTGGCCTCTACAAATACTACAAATTCAGACACTGCTTGTCTTAATGTTAATGTTGGATAAGATGATATGAGTTTAAGGTCCATACGCAAGTAGCCAAGTGTTTATAAAAACAGACACTTTTTTATGCATTTGCACCTCATGTAAACTCATATTTCAGAGGAGATTTCTGAAATCCATCCCTGGCTATTTCTGAGCATTGTGTGGACAGAATTATTTTTCAATGCAGAGGAGGAAAATATGCCTGTTTCATAAGTGCCCAGCTATGTGTGTACAAAGCCAGCAACTACCACCACATTAGTATAATAAAAGAATGTTAGAAAATGCCAGTGAAGTCAAGTTAAATGTACATTTATAGCACATTTAGTACAACATTAACTGGGTTTCAATGCAACTTATTCACATTTCATATTATTCACATTAGCAGAAATATGGCTGAACAATATGCTTGTCTGCCAATGTTTCCATCGACTGTGTAATGTGAATATAAAAATGACCATTGGGCTAATCAAGTGACGTGTTCTGATCCCAAGAATGATGCGTTCACTAGCACTTTAGTAGCATATAGTTGCTTCAATGAAATCCAGTGACATAACCACACTAACACATTTTGCTAAAATATAAGTCTATTAAGTATATATAAGACTATTTTAGTATTACTACTGCAGTAATAATTAGCAATATTTTTTTAGATCATCCAAATCCAAAAGGAATTCAATATATTGTGTTGTCTGTTTTCTGCAAATTCAGTTTTTCAGTCTATATCAGTTAGCATTAGATTTGTCCAAGATTTGTCTTAACATGATATGTCCTGATGTACTGACCCATGAATTATGGTCTATGTGATTGTATTTGGTGTTTTGAAACACTCCACAATGCCCAGCATAACACTAATAGTATGCTGTTCCCTATAATCAAAGCCAAATACGTTTGAGACTGATTGTGAACTGAGACCTCTGGTTCTAGATTGACCTTTCATCATGATTGTGTTGAAACAAACGTCCTTGTTTCCTAAAGTGTAGTGTGTGTGTGTGTGTGTGTGTGTGTGTGTGTGACCCTGATTCCAAAGAAAATAATGGATTTATTGTTATTATTATTAAAGTGAGGGTTTTTTTTTGGCAAAGTCATAGTGCGTCATATTTTACAGACTGGGAACTCTCTTCAGTCCCACACCTGCTGTTCAAAGAATAGAGGACTGATTTATGATGTACTATGTGAAGTGGGCCTGTCGAACAGAAACATCAAGAGTGACTGTATCTCTCATTCTCATGACCCTAATTTCTATCTGTCTTTTCCTCCCCAACAGAGTGAAGCCCAAAACGAGTGCATAAAAGGATTCCATACGTTTGTGATTGGATGTGAGTCTACTTTGACCCCACAAAACTGAAGATGATGTTGCTATGGAAACTGCTGGTGCTGCAGTCAATGATGGGGTGCCTTGCAGGTAAAGCATCTTATTAAGAACTTTTGACACACGCATGCCAGGCTCCCTTTGTGAAGTTTGTGTCCTTATTTCATATGTATTTAGGGCAGGTTGCAGGTATGAAAGGTAGGGTTTAAACAGAAGGGAACTGAAATACACAAGCCATGAGCAAATATGCGCTGGTTATATTTTCCCATTATGATATAAATAATGAGGTTGTGCAATTTATTCAATAAAAGAGGTGTTTTTTAAAGTAAATAGTTGGATATTAGGGGTGGCTGTCAGAAATGCTTGACTGCTGTTAGGTTAATCATTTTGAATATAAATGAGGAGATTGAACAGTTAGATATGAAACTAAGATGAGAAATCATAAATTGAATGCGTGGATTTTGAAAAAAAAGTGTGAGATTTAATCAAGAAAGAAAGAAAGCCAAATGACCTTGATTCTCTGGCAAGTTAATATACACTTTAACAACTTATCAGCTGAGTTTATTATAGCTTAAAGGATGGCAAAATTTTACAATTAATGCAGACTGTTTCAAAATTTGGAATTGTTTGGACACATCCTTTCCTAGTAGTTATAATCTCCTTACTCCTAACTCCTACAGCAGTATAAATGTACTGTACTCTGTACAGCAGTATAAATGTACTGTACTCTGTACAGTTGTGCGTAGCATTTTGCTGAAGTGCTTGTTAAGATGAGGAGACACTAACAAAACTGAAACAGCTGATTTCACTGATCAGTGTTCAAGCACCCCCTCCCCTGCCCGGAAAGTTCTGAGCATTAACGGTGGTGACTTTCATGGTTCTTATATACATTTTCCCACAAGTTTATGTTCTTCAACAAGGAATTCCCTGTACGTTTAATGTTCCTATTTTGTTAAAATAATAAAAAAACACAGTTTGTTTATGTTGTTGTTTCAACAAGAGGAGAATAAAAATGTCTCTCCAGGCCTCTTGTGAAATGCACACAGTGGCCGGCTCTCAACACACACAGCCATTAGCAAGCATTGAGAGAGCAAATAGCGACTCGTGGGAAGCGGACAAAGACTCCCTTTCTCTGTCTTTGAGCGGCTGTGAAAGAAAGCACAGGGCAGCTTAGCCTCTAATTAATATACAACAGAGCAACTGGAGGATAGGGGTCCGGCTGAACAAAAAAAAATAAAACAGAAAGAATTTCTGTTTCATGAATCGTTTCTGCCTTTACTGTTGAGATGAATGCCGTCCTCATTTAGATCTTCTTTATCCCCTCCGGTTCATGTACACTGATCATGATTTTAATGAAGACATTTCATTTGTCTCACTTAAAAAATGGCAGGGTCACATTAGTGCAATCAGTGAAATGGTCTCGGGGGTTTAATCAAAGACTATGGCCATATCTGGATTGCTAAAGAGGAAGCAGCTGATGATCTTTGTAGACCCCCTCCCTCCCTTCCATACCCAGCAAAAGACATCCTCCACACTCCTCAGCTCTTCAACCCTAAAAGAAGAGATGATATAATTAAAGGCGTGTATCCCCCTATGGTTGGTCTATTACCAAGTGAGTAATAATTTTCATGAGATTGGATTCTAGGGTAACATCATGGATGAGTTTTACAGGGAGGGATTATGCCAGGTCTTGCACCAAATTTCATGTCCAATGAAGATTCCCTATTATAGTCTAATTCAACCCAGAAGGAGGTTTTATCAGTCCTCGTTAAGACAAAGTCACTCTGACAACCTAAATTAAATCTGAACTGAAGTCAGGCACACTACAGTTTTATGAATACCTCTGCCTTTGTGCACACTGTTTTTGAATATGTAAGCAAATAGAAAAAAAATCACACTGTAATACAATCAAGCACGTTATCAAGCCGTTATCAGTCACAGTATAGAGATACTGGCATTTGTACTGTACATTCACCCTGATCTGCGACTTCATTACGTAAGCATTGTGTCCTCTGCGGCCATATCCCTAGTCTCTGTAAACCGCTTCTCTCGTTAACAATCAGTAAGGCTGAACGCTGCCACTGGAGCTGAAAGGAAAGGTCGTGCAACCTGGCGAACGCCAGAGAAAAGGAAGGTTAGCCCCCCTTGAAAAGGCAGGGATTCACAGGGAGAGGCGAGGCGACTGTAATGATCCCTGTCCTCTGGCAGGCGTGTTCTTTTGTTCTCCCGCAGCACAGTGACAGGCTAGCCTCCTGTTCTCCCCGCACGTCACTCTAACCCGCCCTGTTAGCGGCTGATTACCTCAGAGCCACACTTCCCGCGGACACACACAGAATGTTAATTTCAGCTTTTTTTCTTCTTCTTTCCTCTCCTCTCCTCCCTTCTGTGCTCCTTCTTTCCTTTTTTCTTTCTGCCTTTCTTTCTTTCTTTCTTTCTTTCTTTCTTTCTTCCTTTTCTCCTCTGGCTGCTTCTGTTGCAGGCCTACATGAAGCACATTAATGCAGGGCTCTCTTGCTTATGCAGTCAGCAGTCCCTCTCTCAGCAGACATTTTTTTTTTGTTCTCTCTCCTTCCCGTTTGGAGTTGTTTGATGCTGAGACGCTGCCTCCTGGAGATAAAAAAAAGGAAAAATCGTATCTCCCTTGATAGGTTTTGCATTTTACAAAGAAACTAACAAACACTCTAAAAGTCTCTGGTCAAAAAAGGAAAACAACTAAACAAAACTGAAAACACAAGAGATGCAAAGATTAGTGCATTAAAGGCACTGGGAAGATTTTGGTGGGCTTAACGTGAATAGCTTTGCATGTCAACGTGCAAGCCCAGAGAGAGGTGACCTTGGTGAGTTGAGACGTTTGCTTCGGAGCAGGGCTCCACCTGTAGAGCACCAAACAGCAGGCTCAGAGTGTCTGTCCTAGCTCTAAGGCGCTCTTGACATTTTGGTGGCAGGCTCCTTTCCAGGGCAAGAAAATTAATCAGCGCCTGTCTGTGTTTGTGTCTGCGGCCATGTCTGCCTTACATCAATGATCCTCGCTGTTGCTAATCACAGGCTGTTGATTGTGACCTATAGAAAATGTAAGCCAGAAAGTAAAAACTAGAGCAGTTTGTACAGCAGCCTGTCAGTTCTTAGTAACTTAGTTCTTGTGAGGTCTATACACTGATTGTCTATTAATATGTTTTGGTAAGGGAATTGGGAGAACCAAGACAAAACATTCTGCTTGAATGTCGATTTTGGATTTTGAGGTGTAAATGCATAGTATGATTATCCTGTTGTAAAAGACTTCCTATATATTCATCTTGACAGTGTGATGTCTTCCAGAATTTTCTGTTGAAGTATTCCACTGGCACCAACTCGCAGCAACTCGATTCACCACTCTCATAATCTAAGAAGCAGTTCCCTCAGAAACTTTTCTACCTCCAGATCCTGACATTTCGTTAACTGCAATGTCATAATGACATTATGAGTAAATATTTAGTAAATGTTATCTGAGATCTTTAACCTCTCAAACAAACAACACCAAGTGAAACATTCTTAAAATAGAATATTACATTGTTTTGGAATAACTTTTCACAGCATTTTGACTAGTGGTGCCCAAAAACTTGTGTGCATTTCTTCAGGACAAAGTATGCCAAAGTTCACTATCTCATTTGGAAAATAGTTGCGCGCCAATTATTATCCAAATAATGATTGTGTATTTGTGGTGTCTAATGAGACAAAAGACTAGTGATGTTACCAAAGATTGATTGATTGGTGGATTGATTAAATGATTAGTTGGTTGATTTTTTTTTGGCATAAAAGATGTGATGTCAGTGACGCCAAACAGAATAAGAACATCCTCTGGTAGGCTAGATGATATTCTATTGATATGAGACTCATTTCCATCACTTTTCTTCAATTCAAACAGCATGGCCAGCCAACACCAGACCCCTGTCATTCCAATGTATCTCCATGTTATTATGCAATGCTGCTGCTAGGCAACCATTTTGTTGGCTTTCTGTGTTTATTTATTTTGCTCTGACTACTTCATGGAAAGAGCTGCCAGGTGACGAACCAAAGCAGCAGGGTTCTCCGGCAGTCATTTGGTGACCTGCGTTATTCATGGCTTGCAAAGCCAAGCTAACCTCAGCAGGTATTCACATACAATGCATTCCCATCAAACCATTTTGTCTTCAAATAAATAAATATATATATATATATATAGCTGTCTTCTAAATGAGTTAAGGAACAAAGACCAAGCAAAAACACTATACACTATAGCCCTCTTGTGGCTTCTAAATGACTAGGATGGTGGTGTTTTAAGATCTTTCCCACTGTGGTTTAAAGAGAGCCATGTTCTTCCTACAGACCTGTTTTTGTCTGATCTCTGCATTTCTAGCATTGGTTTTCCCTTGTCTGTGTTCATCTGCAATAGAAATCTTAATTGACTTTGTATGTCATGGAGACCAGAAAGGGTACTCTATTTATTTCCTGTGACATCTTGTGTGGCTTTGCACCATGAAAAAGAAACATAACAGAAAAGTACTACTTGTCCTTGCTTAGGAATTTTACAATCTGGACTTCATGCAGTTTGGCATAGTGACAAAATAAGTATGTTTCCTGTGGGCAGGTGGGGATGTGAGGATGCCTTGGAAATAGTGGTTAGTTTGTGGTTGCAAAAAAAAAAGAAAATAAATTGTCCATTACAGCACAAAATAATTTGAAGTGGGATGCTTTTGTGGAGTGGCTCTGAAATTGTCCTCAAGTGTAGCTGTGAGCAGTGTAGCACTCTCGCTCTCTTACACACAAGCGCACATGCACGCGCACACACACAAACA
The DNA here is from genome assembly GCA_027481765.1 of Tenualosa thibaudeaui. Classification (NCBI taxonomy): domain Eukaryota; kingdom Metazoa; phylum Chordata; class Actinopteri; order Clupeiformes; family Clupeidae; genus Tenualosa; species Tenualosa thibaudeaui. The sequence continues at coordinate 4,918,373 of JAIFZK010000003.1, forward strand.
CACACACACACACACACACACACACACACACACATACTCACTCACACACTAGAAGTGATTGATTCTGTTATTAAAGGGACAGCCCTATAGGGTGTGGTCTGTGGACACGCTAGAGTAGGCAACCGAATCGCTCATCCTCAGGGAAGACCAGTTTGCAGAGATATGGTCAGAGTTAGCAGAGGATTCCATTCGAAAAATAAACACAAGCCCCGCACAAACACTTTGACACCATGCAAAATATCCATTAAACATCCAGAGGGAGTATTCAACTCACTTGCTAGGCTCTTATTTTCTTACTTTTAGGGTTTTTACATCAGAGTGACTGTTTCAAAATCAACTTTTATTCTTGTTTTCCTCACTTGATATTTACTTTAGTCTTTGTCCTGCCTCTACTGTTTTTACCTTTGAATGTAGATGGATGTCATGTTAAAAAAAATAGTTTTTGGAACAGTGAAGTCAGTGGAACAATGAAGTCAAGTCAAATTGCAGGACAGCATGGTTACTTCCAGAGCAACAGCAATAGACCAAATGTTATTGCAAATGCCATTTTCTGGCCTGATACAGGCAGGCAAAGGGAACGTTTCATTCCTGTCCCTGCCGCCCATAACTTCATAACACAAATAGATTTCTCCCTTCGGTTGCAGATGTCAGGGTTCAGCACAGTGTCCGTCCTCACGGTGATCTGACAGAGGAACTATTTACTCTATTCTACTGCCTGTCTGGGTGCCCCTCCTCCCCTACACACACCCTACAACCCTCCCCCCACCCACCATCTCCTGGCCTGTTTTTTTCCCATGTGTGTTTAAGAGTGTGAAAATGGGTTATATCAGTGGTTAATGCATTCCATATAAGCTGTGAGTATCTCATCTCCCCTAGATGAATATGGTCTTGTCCCAGCGAGGTATATCCATTTGTGTGGGAGAGCCGAGCTTATACTAATAGCTCCTTTGAAGCATAAAGGATGGGAGCAGCCTTCGTCTGTGCCTTGACCTTGAACCAATTTATATTGTGTTCTTCGCTGTCCATTTCTCTAGATACGTACCGAGATGACAGAGCAATGAAGAATACACAATTCTCACAGTTCAAATTTGTCCCACAGGGACTAAATAAAGAAATAAATCTCAGTGTTAAGAGCTCACGCCAAAAAAACAAACTTCAAATACAAAGGCACCATCACCTTTCAAGAGGTACATGCTGGTGAAGTGTTGAATAAACAGGAAAGGCAATGGTCTGTCAGACCTACGAAATTAATTTGGACATTGGAACTCACATGAAAGATTTTTCGGTTCTTCAGGGCTCCTCAGAGAGCCTTTGATTCCTGCTGAGGTAAGCTCAGCCGAGCTGACTTATTCGCTCTCGTCCAGTATTGGACCACAGATTCATTTTTTTTCTCCCCTTTGCTCAGGACAGGCAGAGCATAAGGCAGTGAAGTGGAGAGCTCAATCAAAACGTGACATGGCAGAAGGAGAGGGAGAGAGTGAGAGAGAGAAAGAAAAAAAGAGAGGGAGAGAGAGAGAGAAAGAGGGAGAGGGGCAGGAAGAACGTTTGGGACTTTGGAAGACACTAAAATTATTTAAACATGAAGCCCCTCTTTACCCAGAGGCTGTGTGGGTCCTGGCCTCACAGAGAGCACTTGCTCACATTTCTCAGCAGGTGAATAGTGAATATCTCACCTGCACAGCAGACCCAAGTGTGGCTTATCAGCCTTACCTGCAGCTGTTTGGGAGCTTGTTAACTGTATAGTCTGCCTCAAATGCATATTGCTTCAGCTCAGACCTTTGCAATAGGGCTAAAAAGTAAAAATGAAAATGAATGAATAAATAAATAAATAAATAAATAATAAAAATCACTCAATGAGTGAGCTTACTCCCACTGGCAGTGGCATGACATACAACCTGGTTTATGGTCATCACATTCTATCTCTGGTTGTTAAAAGTCTTTCATCATCTAGCAGGAAAAAAAATTATCCCTGAACCGCACAGGTAAATCTCCTGGAGAGTAGTTTGAAATCCCCTGTATACAGCCTGCAGAAGACAGTATTAAAGTATTCAGAAACACTTTAGCACCTAAACAAGAGCTTTGTACCAGTCCCTCAGTCCCTGGTAATAGCCTCTTAACCTCTGAATATCCTCATCATAAATGGCAAATGCAAATGAATGTGTTGGGGCTGTTTTTTGTCAGACTACATACATATTTTAGGAGAGTTTGGCCTTAGAGCTAAAGGAAGTCCCTTGTTGTTTTTCATAATACAGTGACTGGTATGGGAGGCCTCTCGCCTCATGCTGTGATTGAGCACTCTGGGTAGGGTTGTGTGTATATGTGTGTGTGTGTGTGTGTGTGTGTGTGTGTGTGTGTGTGTGTGTGTGTGTGTGTGTGTGTGTGTGTCTGTGTGTGTGTGTGTGTGTGTGTGTGTGTGTGTGTGTGTGTGTGTGTGTGTGTGTGTGTGTGTGTGTGTGTGTGTGTGTGTGTGTGTGTGTGTGTGTGTGTGTGTGTGTGTGTGTGTGTGTGTGTGTGTGTTTTCAACCCAGAGGTGTTGTTTCTCAGGTGCGCTCTCTGTTGATGTTTGCACCTCTAACCCCCCTGGGGCCACTAGATCTCTCAACACCAATACCCCCAACACACACACACACACACACACACACACACACACACACACACACACACACACACACACACACTAACACACACACACATATATATATATATACACACACACACCCATCTACTCCCCTGGAGACACCCTTGTCCCTTTTGGCCAGCCTCCCTGCCCTGACCACCGTGTTCCTCCCTCCCTCCATCTTGCCACCTTTGACCAGGGGGCTGGTAAGTTAGGAACTGAGGTGATTAGTACAAGGAGAAGTCGCATGATGTAATGGGGAGGTATCCACTGTTTCATTTCCTGTTTATTTGGAAAGCTATTAAAAAGATGCAATCTTAGCAGTGGGATTTTTGTCAACTGGAGTTGAGATCCTTTATTTGAGAAAGGCGTTAAGGTGTTGACAACCTTCCACATACACACCCATGGAAGTGTGCGCACACACTTGAAATGCTCGCTGTATGTGCCTTGATGACTAGGCACAGTCAATTATCTGTCAGCAAAAGCAGTGACCACACTCATATAAGCCTACCACTGGCCCTGTTTTCTCGGCAAGTGAATCTACATTTTTCCAGACACTAGCGGGATTTTGAACTGCCTCCTTAACTGATCTGTTATAGTTTGAATAGGCTACTGAAAGTCAACTGAACATTTTGACTGATATTCATCAAACACTTCTGTCTGAAAGTCAGTAAGGCAGGAATAACATCAATGCAAAAAATATCTCAGTCGCAGACCTGCCCTCCCTCCCACAGTCCATTTAAAAATCTACAGTCTCTAAACTCAATACATTCTCTACAACTCTGACAGCCTGGTGGAAAGCCAACCAACATCACTAAGACATCACTAGCACTTAATAGGCTCATCCTGCTCTGGCATAATCCAACTTTCACACGACCAGACAAACCCCTTCACTTCTCCGCATGGGATAAATAAGGGAATCACACGCCCCCGTCATTTAGTTTTCAACAACCAATTCATGCCATTTAATACACTGATACAGACATTTGGGGTTGGGAGAAACCACTTTCTTTACTACCAACAACTAAAATCAAGAATTAAAGAAAAAATCTGCTTATACAGTAATACACTACAGCCATCTCTGTAAATTGAAGGACTAATCCAAATTAATAATCATAAAAAATAGATCTCCAAATTATATCCACTTTAAATAGTACAATAACACTCCCAACAACTAAGTGGGAAAATGATTTGGAGCTCTCTGCCAACTCTGATTTATGGGAACAAATATGTAACAACACTTTTACCATGACCCTTAACTCAAACCTGCAGAATATACAATATATTAAGTTATTCACAGAACTCACATAAAACAAAATATTCAAAATGGGACTGGCCGACATTAAAGTATGTTCAAAATGCACTTTAGGGAGCACAGACAACCATCTTCACCCCATCTGGCTATGTCAACCTGTTCACTCCCTCTGGACCAATGTCACTGAAAACCTGTCCACCATCCTGAGTTGTAGAATCCCAACATCAGCACCACTCTGTCTTCTTGGCGAAAGCTCTGGTACACACCTCCTATCTAAATTCAAAAACCCCTTGCTGACTTCTTTAGCTGTTGCTAAGAAAGTAGTCCTCCAGAACTGGAAATCAAGGAATTCCTGTCACATCACTGGACCAGCTTCATTTCAGAATACATCATAATGAAAAAAATCACGCTCACCAAGGAAGGATATGTCAGCCATTAAAGATATCATAACCTTTTTCAAATCCAACCTAACATGGCCTATATCCGCCTATGGCCTATATGTTGCCCTTATACTGTTTTGTAAACAGAGCAGCAACTATATTGACACTGATCTATAATTGCACTGGGAATGAGCATTTACATCTGGTTAAATTACATAGATGTTACTAAAAAGGTCAATCACAAGACACTTTAACCAACTATTAGCCTATGCATTGCATGGTTTCACATGCATTCCAGTTGTTTCACAAGAACAATCTACACAGATAAGTGTGCACAGGCAAAATAAATATCTTCTGTATGTCCTGGCATGTGTTGGCTCATGGTTTGTGTGTTATGTAGGGACAAGTGGGATTGAGTGAATTTGGATAGATTAGCATGAATTCATTATGGGTACAAAACACACTAGACTGGCCGAACAGTTTGTTCAGCGTCGCCTCCTCTGGAGTGGGGCTCTTCTCATGCACCATCCCCGCTCACTCAGTCTGCTCTTGAAAACACGGTCAGAACATTGTGGATGCGACACAAGCCGTGTTGATGATGCAACTTTTCGTTACGCAGTGCGCACAGACTGTTGACGTGAGACCATGCCAGCAGCCTTACTGAGGCTCCACAGAAGGCAGACACACACACACACACACACACACACACAGAATAGAACCAAGTTTTGAGTTTTGTCAAATACTGTACCTCCGGTGTGTTTGATATTTTAAGATCTCGTCAGCTGTGTGATAAATAATATCACACAGAACACACAGGCTTCCTAATGGGTGTTGCTTCCTGAATGCCAAGTATGTGACTCCATTAAGGTTTTCATTAGCACAGATATCATGTTGATGACAATATTAGCCACAAAACTGGAGTCTTGTTGATGAAAGACAGCCAACACTTTATCTGAGTAACTGCAGCCAGCATCTCCAGGTGGACCTACCTGCACACACACACACACCCTTTCTCTATCCTTCCCTCTCTGTCTCTCTCTCTCTCTGGAGAAGCAATTACTCTTCCTGTGGCAGGATGAAGGAGTGGTAGATCTCCAGGGGCACACACTGCCAGGCCCCTGCTAATTGGTGATGTCAGCAAATAAGAGGCACAGAGCTGCTCTCTGCTCTCCCTCTCTTCCATTCTTTTTTTTTCTTCTTCCTCCTCTTCTTCACACCCACCCCACCCCACCCCAACCCAACCCAACCCAACCCAACCCAACCCAACCCAGGTCCCACCTCTTTACCCTCCACGTCTCCAAACCAACCAAATTTGTTTTGTTTTGCTTGGTCAACACATTCCTCAGATATGCATATCGATATATGTTTTATTCATATGATCCGTACAGTCAGGGTCTGGTGTTGCTCCTTTGTTGCCCTTGTTCTTGTTCAGCAACCTGGCTCAGACCCTTGTGTGTGCGTGTGTGTGTATGTGTGTGTATGTGTCTGTGTGACCATGCCGTGTGTGTGTGTGGTGTGTCCTTTTTTTCTCATCTGTTTTTGAAAAGGCGTTGCAATTAGGCAACTTGGCCAGGGGGCAGAGCCAATGATTGTGTTTGCCGCTGTGAAGTGCGTGACAGCTGTAGATCGCACTCACAGCGCTTCAGAGCAGCTTTGGATGGTGGCGGGTCCCTCTTTTAATGAGCCTCTGATGTTAACACAGTAGACGAGAGAGATAGAGAGAGAGAGAGGGATTGATCAGTGCCCTCATGTGAAGGAGACGAGCAGAAGGCACTCTCTCTCTCGCAGTGGCGAGCAGACACGGCCTCCCAAAGGGCGAGTGCACCTGTTCAGGAATAATTGTCTTGCCTCCACCATTTAACATCCCACTAAAGATATGAGGCCAAATTACCATTTTAAATGTGGTCTGTCCCATCATGTCAACAGCAAATAATGTCTGTATGGGCCATTACAACAGAGGACATCCTCTGATATAAAACCCTGCATTACATGTGCATAGTATATATGATTATATACAGTATATAAGGGATAAGGTATTGTTTGTTCTATCAGGAGAAACATTATCCCGCTTATTTTATTGCTTCCTGCTAAATGACCTGACAAATGAAAATGAACATACTGGGTGTCTTTTAATTAATTTGTTATAATTTCCTTGCCTCTGCCGATAAACAAATAGTTTGCAACACAAATTGAACTTGAAGCAAAGATTCTTATGAAGGCACCTCATTAGATGTCTCTGCTTCCTCTTTAAAGTTGCATCACAGATCAACAGGCACAGACTGATATTAGTGTATAGCCAAGTAGTGTATATATACACATCAGTGCTCACTGTGCACATAGAATACATAAGCCTACTGTATACAGCTTTATACATGTGCACAATATCAGTCTGTACAGTTTAAAATCTCCTGGGCACAGGATGATATTATTATGCTACATGAATTCATCAGGGCTCAGTTGAGGTTTGTTGCTCTTAGTGTTGTGTACTCAGCCAGTTCTTGAGTTACCAAGGGACGTACCATGATGCAAGCCTTTCAAATAGGTGAGTAATCCACTTGTGTGGGCTGGGGAGGTAAGAATGTGTGTGTGTTTGTGTGTGTGTTTTGTGTGTGTGTTCAGTATCTGTGGCCATGTTATCAGCTAATGTTGAACAACACACAGAGCATTCTGTTTTCATTGTAGGGCTTCCTCAAGGCCCCTGGTCACCCGCTTGCCTTTCTGTCCCCTCGGTATGCTTGTCCATTCTTCTGGTATCGCGCTAAGCTCTTTTAGCTTCCAAGCGTAGACTTCCATCCTGGACCTGTAGTGCATATTCAGTGCACTGTGGCCCCGTCCTGGGCAAAGATGAGGTGGCTCAGACGTAGAAGCAAGTGTCATCTCACTGAGGGAATTAATCCAACCAGTATGGACACGTCTGATGCGCACGCACGGGTGGAAAGAAAACAGCGCCAATTATTCCACCTGAAGTGTATGTTTTTACTGAGGCAACAGGCTTGGGGGAAGGAGAGCATTCTGAATTTTTTTCTTTGCTTTGTTACTCCACCACAGAAAGAGAGAGAAAGAGGGAAAGAAGTGGCTGTCATGTCGCTCTGGCACTCGGCTGGGGGAACTGACACATGCAGAAGAAAACAAACAAAAACACTACACATAGGCACAGAATCACACACACACACCACACACACACTATCACACTATCACGCACAGACTATGTGCACAGATGCCTTAGTATTAATGCACAGCCTAGCTACCTGTTGAAAAGCCTGTGAAATGAGTCACTGAATTTATTTGCATCCTGCACACCGCAATATTTCAACACCCACCAACCTCTCAAAACATATAAATCACCCAAAGAGAAATAATGCACACACACACATACTGTACACACAAATATAGATGTGTCTTCATTCTCACGAATACTTTGTAATCTACAAAGAAGCATAGTGGGTGAGCAAATCTTTGAACTTTATAGCACTTTTATCAGGAGTCCTCTGATCATAAGACTGATATTGACATGCTTTAAAAACACCTTTGGCTGATATCATTGTTTGTTGTTGGTTGTCGTTTATTGCACAAGGGTACAATGTCATATTAGCATTTTGTGTAATTGCCATGTCAGCTCTCCTAATGTTATTAGGCTGTTACAGTATGAAATACCATCAGATTGTTATGACATTATCCAAGGCATGTTTATAGAACAGTTTTGCTCCATTACTGATTACATAATTCAAATGGAAACATGAGAGAAATATACAGTTTTATCATTTTCTTGTTTTACCATTGCACTGTAGTATTTTTAGCAGTATAGTCTGTCCTTCCTGACCCTTGTTCATTTGGGAATTACCGTTCAGTTTTTGCAGATTAGCTTGATTTGCAGTCTGTTCCATTCTGCCCTTGCCATTTCACATATTAAAACCAAAGCCAATTTATGGCAATGCATTTACATGAAGGAGCCCGCATTAGGCTCATCTCTGTTTAACTTGTTATTTTTCTGTGTTGGGCTCTCACATATGCTTCGACACTTTCGCTTTCAAGTGACTACCCTTTGCTGTGACCCCGGTGTCCTTGAAGAGAGCGGACTGTTGCTTGTTTCAAGCTAATTGAATAAATCACAGAAGCCAAGGGTAATCCCTTAAAATCAAAATCTGATTATTCATTTCCTTTGGGAAGCAGGGATTATGTCTTCCTTATGTCTATGAGGTCTTAGCTGTATTTACTAGAGTGTTTGTGTGTGAGTGTGTGCGTGCATGCGTGTGAGTGTATGTGTGAGTGTGTGTTTGTGTGTGTGTGTGTGTGTATGTGTTTGTGTGTGTGTGTGTGTTGGTTGTGCCTCTATGCAGAACTTCATCTGTTTAGTCCAGCAAGAGCAGATAGTGGTATCTGAGCCTGGCCTCGCTTTGTTCCAGTGTTCTGTTTATATTTAGAATGTTCCGTGGTTAAATGGAGCCACTGTGCTCGGGCCTCTGCATATGCCTTCTTTAGATCCCCAGTAGGGCCAACAGATGGGCTAAGGCGCACTGCATGGTCACACATATTGCCCAAATAACATCGTGAAATCAATTGTAGGACAGCACAATTCTGGAGTTGTTTTTTAACTAAACCAGGCAACATTTAACTTAAACGCAAACCAGGCAACAACCAGCTTTGTAGTCACTTTGATGATTAAATGGCTCATTACGGGATGAATATAGGCTCTCTCAGTTGCCTCTAGCATAGATTGCACAGTTATTAAACTTGCAGGATCTTGATCAGCAAGTCTGTGGAAACAAAACTGAAACTGAATGAAACCAAAATCATGTTTATTACATCAGTGTAACACTATGAAAGGCATAGGCTGGTTCCTATTCTTTGGTTTGCAAGCAGATTCACATTTATTGCTCTATGATGTTTTTTTACTGTATGCGAGGTAAAAAATCGCTGTCTTGCCGGATATGCCTTTAAAGTAGCATCGCTTTTAAACTGGCTACACGTTTAGTGCTAAGGGCCTCTGTAATTTGTAACAAAAAGTGTTATGCTCCTGCATCAAAATTAGGTTGAAGCTGTTGTTTTAAGGTAAAAGAACTAAATAGTCTTGCTTTAATGCAGGGTTTCTGTTTTTGTCACAGGGAGTATGGTGTACCATTTTTGGTTGCTGTTTTTTTTTTTTTTTTATCAGACAAAGCTGCAATTAGACAAGGAACTCTGAAATGTCGCATTGACCACTTTGTGCATATGAGATGAACAAAGATGGCATCAAGCCAGCATTGTTTGTCTGTGTCGGAGTGCTCCTCCTGCTTCACATGCTTGTCCTAACTCACCTTCCCAAGGGACAGAGGCCTGGAATCAAGCTAAAATAACAGTTATTTTCACATTGCTAGTACTTTTTCTATATACAATCCTATGCCCTTTTACCACTCATGCTTTGCCTCACCCTTACTACCCCCAGTAGCATCACACACACACACACACACACGCTTGTTTAAAAAAGGCACTGTGTAATTTCAGGAACATGCAATTGGTCGGTGCACAACACAGAAAGGCATGGGCAATTTCGAAGGGCAGGGGCGATTTCAACAGCCTGCTTTTACAACCAGCTTAAACAATACCACAGAATAATGCAAATTGTAGCTGTGTATTTTTTAGGGGTGTTGGTGGCTTTGTGATCTCCTGAAATACATGTCCAATGGCAAGGGATGGGGCCTTTTGTTGTGTTGCCCCGTGGCGCTCCAAACCGGGCTGTCGGTGGCATGGGCACTGGGGAATAGTGCCTGGTGAACAAGCTGACCTCTGGTGTTTTTTGTCCATTTTAAGAAGTACCTACACTCATTCCCTGACAGACTTCCCTGACTTACTGTGGACATTTTGGGGAGTTGTGTCCTGTGTTTGCTTTATTTTCTGAAAATATTTTATTTTATTTTCATTTAGATTTTTCTAATGTCATTTATCAATTTGACATGTCATATATACAGTATTTAGCATGCTGAGTATGAGTACAGAGATATTCTTCTCAGATCTCAACACATTAAATTTAAAAGCTTTGTTTACTGTGCTTGCTGATAGTAATTGGTAGTGCTTATTTGTAATGTGGAACCAACCGGTTTAGATTGATTTTCTCTTGTAAGATTTTCTTGTTAAATTCAATTGTAATTGAATTTAATTGTCTTTTGAATACATTGGTTTAATTGTGTCATGCCTGTTTCTGCATATGACCAAAAGAAAATATTAAAGCAATTACTTTGTTTTTTTTTTCCGTTGAGGCTTTCCTAAGTGATTTGCCAAGCCATGCAGAGCCACTGTGATGCTGGCAGGGCCAGCAGATGGACAAATGAAGATTTGCTGTCGGTGTATCACGCGGTGGCGAACACAAACCGCAATAGAGGAACACTAACCACCCACCTAATTGCCTTGCACCAATGTCTCCTGTGGAAAATAGGCCACAGGTTGACAAAAGGCAAATGAATACACATCCGGGGCTGCTGTTCGTTATAAATCAGAGCCGGTCCTATTACAGCGTAAATGGCTTTTGAAGACACGTTTGCACCTCAAATAATTCCTCTCTCGCCAGCAGCTTGTTCTGGCAGGCGGAATTAATTGATAAGTTTGGTCTGCTTGCGGTTTGATTCTCTAATGGTTGCCAGTATCCCTGGCCCCCCTGCTTGCCGGCCCTGAGTAATTGCTTGTTTCCGTGTGTAAGTGGTGTCTGTTGTTGCACAAGTAGGGTCTTGGTGTCGGTGAGCAAGCGTAGCAACCTGCGTGCAGACAGGCGAGCTGTCAGCATATCTAAATAGAGTGAATATCTTTGGCGAGGACATTTGCAGTTCATGCTTGGCTTGCCTATGTCTATGTTTTATGTGTGTGTGTGTGTGTGTGTGTGTGTGTGTGAGAGAGAGAGTCGATTGTGTTGTTTTGATCTGCTTGTTTGGTTTGGTGGATGTGTGCAAGCGGAGTGAGCTGCTCTGTGTTGATGAGAAGTATAATTTTAGACCCTCTAAGGGTAGGAATGTGTATGTGAAAATGGAGAGCATGAAAGTGTGTGTGTGTGTGTGTGTGTGCAGCTGTGATAGCTCATATGTGCACACATATGATAGTATGTTCACATTTCCACACAATGTGATGAAAAACCGCCATATAGTCAACATGCTACATCACTATCGAGTTTTTGTCAGATGTGGTGTGCACTTTAAGCAAGCTTATGTCACAGTTTAAATGACTTTGTTTGTTTGTGTTTGTTTGTCTCCTGCAGCGAGCAGTGGCCTGCAGAGCCCTGTCTTTACCAAGCAGCCTGGCAGCATTGTGTTTCCAGTGGACTCCCTGGAGAAGAGCAGGGAGGTGGTCTTCAGCTGCGAAGCACAGGGCAGCGGGCCTCCATTTTACAGGTCAGTCTCTCAGCTCCTTCATGTCCCCTCCACATTCACCTGTCTGCCTTTTACAGACGCTCACCAGAAATTCACTTTAAATGTGAGCTACAGGTTTGTTGTGGATGCTTTTGAGTATTTCTCTTTTTCTCCAATACTCTCCCTCTCTCTCTCTGTGTTCTCTCACTCTTTCCTTTCCCTCTCTTCTGTGGACCTGCAGTGCTGCCTTACCTCAATTACACCCTATGTTCACTTGCATACGCCATTTCTGGGGATCTTTGATGTTTTGGCTTTAAAGCATTCTCTTTCAGCGAATCCCCCCCAAGCCCACCCCCACAGCCCCAAAAATCCCACTGCTGGCTACTGCAGTATCTCTGCATCTGACATCAAAAATGTTTCCATCACTACTGCGCCTGTAATTGAGCCTCATTTTCAGCTGAGTGTGCAGCGAAAGGCCACGTGTAGCTGAGGGCATGCTCATCACTCATTGTAATATATAGCGCCGTGAACATTCCTTTCGAAAACAATATCTTTTCCAATGGAGGAGGAGACATCAAGAAATGTAATTACTTGTGTTTAAAAAAAAAAATTACTTAGGGTACATTGGAGGTCCAGAGTGGAGCCTCCGATTATTTCCTAGAGTGTTGGCAGAAGACAGGATGAGCTATTGTCTGAAAAGCTCTCCTGAGAGAGAGCATTAGCAAAGCCTTTAAAGTGCTAACTTTCTCCTGCTGCATCATTGCTGCTGCTGCTGACATCTGCACGCTTGCTAGTGTAAGATTATCCTCACGGTACATCTGATAGTGTTTTCCCTGAAGAGGGATATAAAGTGTTATAATCTAGCATAAAGTGGAGCCTCTGCCTAAGTCTAGCAAGGGTCTTGCTCTTCCCTGCCTCTATGGTTCATTAGTCTATCGATAGGTTAGTATGTCGTATCTCTGGCAACTACAAGGTTCAAATCAATCATGTTTGTTCACTGGAAATTGCAGCGGTGAGATTTAGAGGGATTGAAACGTTTAATACTCTGGATTCGCCCGGCTTAACGGATGACCTAATCAGCTGTTTCCTGTCAAGGTTGCTTCGCTATCCTGTCAGGGTCTCCCCAATGCCTCTGGTGGAGGATGCCTTCCTGTGGGCAATCACCGCCTGTATCACCTTCAGAGTTCATTACCAACCTATCACGCTGTCTCAGTGGCAGATAATATGTGGGACCCCAGCAAGCTGGCCAGGTGACTCCAAGCGTTTGTTGTCAGTTGATCCACTGTGATGAGCTTTCTCTTTTTTTTTGTCTTTTTTTAAGTGAATATGCCCACCCCCACTCACACTCACACACACACACTTCCACCATCATCACCCTCACCACTACCTCTTTTGACATTTCAGCAATGGATTTACATCACAGAAGGCCTAAGATGTGGAACAGATCGTGAAAGAGTTTACAGACTGAGGAAGCAGATGGTTCTGTATTACGTACTGTAATGCCTGTTAAAGCATGATTGCATAAAGCATGTGCTTAACAAATCAGGTCTGTGTTAGCAGGGCGCAGTGCTCAACAGTGGTGGGATAATGAGATTATCATACATCACACATTTTTTTATTAACTTGATTCAATTAAGATTGTTTTTGCAGTCTGTCTGGTACACATGCCATTTAGACATGTGTTCACCTTTTGGCAGACAATGTCTTTGCATATTTGGCTTGGTAGTTCTCAGGAGAATGTAGCACAAAAGGGCTAAGAAACAATTTAAGCACGATCACGTCAGTTAGGAAAGCTTGTTTAGACTGTTGACGAAGTTGAACCAGTGTGAAGACGGACCCATGAAAACGCAACACTTTTTGACTGTTTTATCACAGGATGAAAAAAATAAACATGTAGCATTTTGCATGACTTAAATTGGGCTCTTGCTCCATTTTACACCCCAAAAAACTCACCACCACATGGTTACATTTCTCGAAAAAAAAATTGATATCCATTAAAGTGCCTCCTTAATCAGCTAATGTATGATGCGTGAACAAATACATTTGAATATTCATCCAAAACTCAAAGAAAGAAAGTGAAATAATGTAGACCAGACAGCAGATTATCAAGATTTTGCTAACTTTTCTTTTCAGAGGTGAATGCCATTTGAGTTTCCAATTCTGTAAAAGCAATTAATCTCTGATGACCTGAACTGAACAACGGGGTCAACAGAAGTTAATTCCTTATCTTGTCATAGAAAGGCGATGCTGCTGTCTTCCATCAAAGTAATTCTCCACCTCTACCCTCACTCTGATCTTTAAACATAAAATTGTATTTTATGAAAGAAAATGGATAACACATAACTACTTTCATTCATTAAATGTGTGTGTTTGTGTGTGTGTGTGTGTGTGTGAGTGCTGTGTGACTTTGTCTCTGACTGTGAGTCTGCGCTTGTGTACAAAACAATGCCATCAGTGTGACCTTAAAGGTCATGTCCTTTTGTAGTCACATCACATCAACAATTTGCACAATGGCCATTCTCAAGCGCTTGAGTCTTTGAACAGAGGCTTCAAGCCCAGCCCATTTCTCCTATAGCGACCACATCATCAGCCATTTTAAGCACAGTGTGTACATATGCATCTGTACAACAGCAAACAGTAGCCTATCTTATACTACATTACAAGATATAGCTCTATGGACACTCTGAGATGCATCCTCAATAATATGCTTGTGGTCAGCAGAGGACTCGGGTGACCCAGCCAGGGTTGATCAGGTCCTGGCTTGACTAATCAAGCATGTAAAGTAGAACATGTACACTGTAAGATGTTTATTATACATGGAGCATGCAGTGCCAAATATAGTGTTCAGTATCATTCCATATGATAGACAGCCTGTTTTGACAGACAGCTGATTGTTGGCTGTTTATCCAAACTTGATTACTTTGTGGGTGTACAGCTCCTCTTTCTTGACTTTGGTTTAAAGTAACAGTGTGCAAAACTTTGCTGATTTCTGAAGTAACTGTCTGCTTCAAATTTATCTTAATGGTGTATGGTCGTGTTTAAGAGAGATAAACATACATGTGATTCCAAAAAGACACACAGATTATGCACTTTGGTGTTTTGCAGTGTATTTCTGTATCATCCTACAGAAAAAAAACTGTGGTCAGAGCACAATATTGCCACAATATTTAATCGGCATGAGACACAAGTTAGCCAGCTAACAAGCTGTGCTGTTCCAACTGTGCTGTTCTTTTGGTGTTTTATGGTTTTTGCATGTCCTTCTGATAACTAGATTGCTTATTTTTTTTACTAAACTCCTCATTGCTTTTTTAAATGAGATAAGCTTCGTCAAAATGTGAATTTGCAGCTGGATAGGCTACATTAAAACCCTATTAGGATATTCAAATTGAGTTCCAGAATTATCTGTTTTTCCTTCCTCACTCAACAGGGATGGCTAGTGAGTAGACTACAGCTGATGCCTCATGAACATGTTGTAGCTTGAGACGGCTCCTGTTAACAGATGAATTGGGGGGGGGGGGGGGGGTGATTATGAAGATCTAGTCCCTCATAAGCACTGGCTAATGGTGAATGATACTTTTTTCTGGAGCTGCTAGCATATGATGCTTGACAAAGCATATGTATAATGTTCTGCTACATTTCACCTCACAAATGGTTTCCTCAAATTGACATTTCCTGTGCTGAACAGCAGTTACTGATCATTTAAAACATAATCCTCCAACAAAAATGTCTGCTTTAACCCTGGAGCTCATAATTAGGCTTGCAATGATTTAATCCTATAGTGTAAGATTCTAGAAGGTGCCATTACTTTCTTTTATAATCTTGGTTAACCGTATGTATGTCAAACCTCCTAAAATCTGAAAAAAGGCTTTTGGACAAGAAATCTTTTTTTGCTAATCTTTACAGAAACCCTGTGTAGACCAAGGACTCCTGGACTTATACAGCCCAGAGTTGAACCTTGAAGGATAAAATTGATGTTCTGCTCCTCTTTGCCAGAGTGGAGGGAGCTGGAGGTTCTGATTAAATGCATGTGCGCCGAGCAGCTGTAAACTGCTGATTAGTCAGTGATGTATAGTCACTGGCATTACTCATATGTGCCTTCCTTTTGATGGCCCAGAGACTGGGCATCGCCGACTGCTGACAAATAATAAGGTGAAGTGAGGAGGCTGCCTCGACTAATTTGTTAATCGGTTTTGGAGCCCATCATGAAAATCAATGCTTTCACTCCCTCTGATTAAATAATCAGAGCCAAGAAGGCCCTGGCATCATGCCATTTCTGGATTCCTTGAAGATGCTTCTTGCTATCATGTTTTTTTGGGAATAAGCCCATAAACTATCTGCCTAATACTCCTTTAGCTGTATAGTTAATGGGGTCATGTCTGTATACTTGAAATGATGAGCAACACTTTTAAGAGGTGTGGTGGAATGAAATCTACCAGATGCCCTAGGGGTACTGTGCTGGTGACCTTTTAGGATTTACCGTTTGTTATAATATGAAGGCCTGCTCTGTGCTATTTAGTGAATGTAGGGCATATGTCACATGGGGGAAAAGGGGGTTTGTGTTCAGTTGGATAATTTTCTATCACAGCATCATTCACAATATGTTAATAACATATCATCATTCACAATATGTAATATAACAGGTAAATTATAAAGGGAACCCTATTGGGCAAGGGAAATGTAGAAACGCAATAGACTGGACACTTGTTAATGTTTTAATTCGCACATGCAAATTTGATGTTGTTTATCGAAGCATTTTGCTTGATGGATTGCAGAATTGATGTTTGCCAATGGCATGCTTTTTTTTCTCTTATTTTTTTCTAAGCTCTACTTAAATGAAACCATTACCAAATGTGATTTGAGATCATTAAAAATAAAAAAAAGCACTAAAAAGCACAGATGCCACAGAGGTAATATTATTTTCTTACTCAGGCATGTGTTCATATGATTCACATGATGCTTGGGAGGGGAATCAATGCTTATGCAAATATTAGTCCTCTCTTTGGCAAACCATTGCCAGTCATTTGCATCAGCTGACCCAAAGAGTGTAATTGTGTGTGTCTGTGTTTTTTCTCTCATTTATTTATTTTTTTTTAAAAAAGGTGGAAGCTGAACGGATCCATTATCAACCCGACTTCAAGCCCCCACTACACCCTGTCTGGAGGGAACCTACGCATCAGCTACCTGAATAAAGACCGGGACGCGGGGACCTACCAGTGTCTTGCCTCCAACTCTTTCGGGACCATCATCAGCCGAGAGGCCAGCCTAACCTTTGCATGTGAGTCACAGTCCTTATCACAGCCTCATTTTACCCCATCCCACCCCCACCACTCTGCTGGCCGACCCCAGACTCAGACAAGCTGAACACCAGATGTCATGGGTGCATGGTGAGTGCATGTGACATGAGCGATGTTGCCAGTGGAGTTTCTGATACCTCCCTGTGGCCCCCCTTCCCCCTTGTCTGATAACGTGATCAAAAACGAAATGCTTCCCTGCGGGCAGATAGCTTGCAGTGTCGGGGCTCACAGTCTGACCCCTTATCGGCATGCACATCTTCGTCCTTGATAAAAACTAAAATACAAAAAAATAAACACATTAGACACATTTTAGACTCACAGTCACAACCTCCCATTTTTGCTTTTCATCTGAAACAGTGAAACAGTGTACAGTGCATTGACCCCACTATATTATTCTATATGCTTATATTTTTCTTGCATAGCTCTTGCCGCCTGTAAAAGCATGTTTGCCGTAAAGAGGAGAGTGCCCAAGCTGTCACGCTGTAATTCGATTTTAATGTGGTCTTTAGATTAGTCAGCGTGGGTGTCACTGATTGACTTCAGACAAAGGCTGACACCCACAGCACAGCAATTCCTTTTGTCAAGATTCTCTGTTATTATTTAGCAGTAGATATCGTGCTCACTGAACACTAGGAATGAAATTAGCCAAAGTGTCATTACGAAACAGCTGAAAAGGCCTACAGCTGACTGCTCCATTAACGGATTACAGTCCCTTGGATTCCAAAAGTGTCCTTTGGAGTCTCTTTTTTTTTGCAGTGATGTATTTTGTTCGAAGTGGCTTGATGCTGCTTAACTGACTGGCGTATGCTGACTCTGAGATCACGTCATTGACAGTGGTTTGAGTGATGACCAGCTCAGATTGAATCTTAAGTCCATATGCACATGTGCGCACAAGTGCGCACGCACGCACACACACACACACACACACACACACACACACACACGCGCACTCATAGACCAAGGCCACTGGATCTCTGGCTGGCCATCTGTTTGCTCCCCCGGTGCATGCTGGTGACGTTCCCTCTTCGCCAGGTCAGATCAATCCGAGTCCGCTGGGGACCCTCCACTGTCACCAGCGGGCAGGCAGATGGACAGTTCCATCAATCGCGCTTCGGCGTCCCTTAAGCCACGTGCCGCGCCTAAGTGCCATCCATCTTCTTTATTGCTCATGGTGCGGCTTAATTAAGTTATGCATGATTGAACGGCACAAGTTCAACAGACTATTTTAAATCCAAATGTAAAACTAGCAGCTAATGTTGTATGAACGTGACATCAGAGATTTGCAGGAGGATTTCTAGGGAGTGAGGATCTCCTGTCCATCTCCTGAGGAACTGCGACCAAGTGCATTATACACAGAGACTTAAAACTCAGATGAACTTAATTGCTTTACGCACACCAGATTGTCCATCTGCCTGGAACGTGCTAATCAAGAAAGCCATTCTCTTTATAAATCAGTGAGCAGAACTAGTCATGTGACAGGCCCCAGGAGTTTGCTTTGCTTGCGGAGGCATTTCCAATATCTATAAGTAATGCTGAGCATTTGATAAAATCAATAATGTATTCAGACTTTGAAGAGATTGAGTGGAAGCTGAAACGTGCAATTGCTCTTCTCATGCAGTGTGGTATGCTTACTTCTCCAATTGCTCTTCTCATGCAGTGTGGTATGCTTACTTCTCCAATGGCTCTAAAGCAAAGGGGTGGGACAGAGATAAAAGCAAAGTTAATAATAATTTTTCATGTGTGTGACCTTGTCAGCTTGAAGTGATAAAACAGGACTAAGAGTAATGAACAAGAGATATGTTTTATGTCCTTGGGAGAGATATATTTTCACTGTCCTGTGTGAATTGTGTTGCCATAATTGCACTGATATTGAAAACCTTCAGTAGATGCATAAGAAATGAGCCTGTCATAGACAATGCACTGCACTGATCAGACAACGCAGACCCAAGGTTTCTAATGGCATAATTAGTTTCTGCGTATTGAAGACTGTGTTTAATTTAAATAACATTGCTGCTGGAAATCATGCATAGTTTCCTAATCATGTTTTTTTATGTATAATTGCTTCAGTGAAACAGCAGATAAATTAGAAAGCACACTGTCAGTCCTCACTATTGTATTCCTGCATTTTTTTTAAATACGTCAGTAGGGTGAGATGCTTTAAAATGAGCATTATCTTTTTTTACAGATCATGTACTTCCAGTGATCAGGAAGATAACCCTAATGTCTCAAACTCCATTACCTTATGAATTGAATACTGTTAAATCATAATTTTTACTGACATCCATAAGAATACAAGATCTGACTTGAGATTCTTGTACAATAACTCATGTTATTGTTAATGTAACAGCTGCACCTCAACAAATGTCTACCCTACGCAGTCTTTAAGTATTGCCAAGGACAGTGCCAGGACAGGAACAAATGGTCTTGTGCAATTTTTTTTCCCACATCTTATTTTCTCAAGTTTTCTAAAGGCACTGTCAGAGTGCCAACATCATTCGTGTTTTAAGGCCCTTTACGGTGACACGTTTACTAAGCCACTCTAGATGAGTTTTTTTTTTTCAAGCACCATCCACTCTCCTCACTCGTCAGGCGAGTGAACAAACCCGTCTGTGGTGTAGATTAGTGTGCAGTAAATCTGCGTCTTGATGTGGGTGGATTTAATAAATCACACATCGTTATGGCATGGACAGCTCACTTGAACTTTTAATAAGTTGTGCTGCATGGCATTTAACACACTCCTCTTACACGGAGATGCGATCATCAGGTTAATTTAGATTGCTGCGTGTACTTTAATGTCATGTCACTTAGGCAGTGATGGACAAGTTTGGTGCCATTTTCGTCTTTTGTTGGGGTTGATTTATAGTGCATGGGTGCAGCAATTTTTCATGGCATTGCATCCCTGACGAACTTCATAAACAACGCATCCCTCTGTTTTCAAATATTGACTCAAGTGTGGCACATCAGTTTCAGAGTACAGAGAATCAAGGGCTTGGTAGTGATCATCAGAAGCCAGTGCCTTTTATAAATTCTATTAAAAAAAAAACTTTTTAATGAAGTTCATTGAGCCCTATCCATTGCTCACCATTTTCTTTTGTTCATGGGCAGGAGGGTTCTGAGAGGTGTCCTTTTGGAGCCTGCACTTGACAGGGTGTGCTTTTATGATCTCCACCAAACCAAAGGAAGGTGCACACTGGCCCGGTGTGTGTTACAGTGGAGTGGGAGGAGGGTGGCTGGGTGTGTGTGTCTGTGTGCGCATTTGGCACAAACTGGTCCTCCCTCTCCCCACGGGTGCTTTCTGAAAGGCATCAGCTGCATACAACTTAAGAACCGCTGCTGAGAAGAAGGGCTCTTTGAGCTTTTTGTTCAACAATGGTTGCTTTTCTTCTTCTTTTTTTTTTTTTGGTAAAAGGCGGGCTTCTGAGGGGTGCATTTTATCTACACGGAGTGTATTTTTGGAGGGGAGGGGTGGTTGGAGGGTGGTTGTGGTCCATCTGGATGTTGGTTTGGTGTCCATAAATGGGTTTTCCTGCAATGGGACGGGGACGATCAAAAAATGTTCTTTGGCCCACTCTCTGGAGTGGCGTGTCCCCCCTCCCAAATGCTTTTATCTCAATCCAAAATGACACCCCCCCACCCCACCCCCATTCCCAAAAAAGATACTTCATTTTAATTAATTCACTACCTCAGATGTCTAATGCCTTTGTCCACTTTGTTCTCACTGGCTCACAATTTTCTGACTTCTGCGGGCCTTTTATCTAACATACAGTTGTCCGATCACATGAAAGTGGGTTGCAATACAACTTCGTACCTTTGTTACCATGCCCAAATAAGATGCTGCTATGTGAGTGCTACCTCTGGAGCTGACATTAATGGGAAATTTGGTAGGAGCATCTTTGTTCTTTCTTGAGTCATCTCGTGATTATTCTGGCAACTTAAGTACAGAAGGAAAATCTGTACTGCCTTTGTGATGTGACTGGGCGCTATGGCTCTGTCTCGACACATGGAGTGCTTTCATGGAACATGAAATATATTTCTGCCATTGTACCTGTACGGTTTCATTAACAGCCTGGCAATATGTTCAAAGGCACAAAAAATAATCATGCAAGACCTTTGAATTTTGGAAAAGTGAAGCCTTTCTCTTGCACAGGTGGCAATTTTTAATTGTCCTTCCGACTGTGATTTGAGCTGATAATTGAAGCTCACTGGAAGTAGAGAAAGAAGCATTAGATCGCGCACAATTATTTTTTTCAGACTTTCTCATTGCTGAGGTGGATGGACAAAATTGATTTTTTTTTCTCATTGTGGGAATCTCATTTTAATCTGTGTGGGAATGCGAGAAATTGCTTTTTCTAATAGGCCTAAATAGCCTCAAATTACCATTAGCAAAACTGGCTTCCTGGGATGAAAGGTGATTTATGTTTTAAGGAATAATTAACGTCAGCCTCTTAATAGACTAGTCCCTTGGCCAGTATGACATATATTAGCTGACCTTACAGTAGTCTTCATAAATCAGTGAAGGGCCAGTCCTTTTGCATTTAAATCTGCTGCTAAAATAGATCCAGTCAGCCATCTAGTCTCAACAGCTAACAAGATCTTTACTACAAGAGGCTTGCCATTGATCTTACCACATGGAGCCCACTGGAGCTTAGAGTGAGAATGGAGGATATAGTGGGGGTTAATTAGAGTTAATATTTAGGGGGTTTATTTGTGCTCCTGCTTTAAATACTAGTACTTCATCCCCTTCACGTGATGAGTGCACTGTCTCGCTAGTGCTGAAATAGACACTCTTTGTATGATTCCACACATTTTTTTTGCATAATTTCTAGTTGGTTCCAGTGCTTTAAAGTCAGGTTACAACTACTTATCAAACTGTTTTCCCTCCCTGTTGTGATATTTGAATAATTTCTATGAAAGCAGAGTTCAAGATCTGTGGTCTATGTGGTTAAGCCAGTTAAGTGAACTTACTCTACTTCCATTTTTTTTCTCTGCTGCAGGACTGCAGTGTTAGCATGACCTTTTAGCTTCCTCTCAAAACTAATTTATAAGTTTGCTCTCTGATCTTTTCATTTAGATGCTTAGATGCTTATTTTTTTTATATCTAATCGATATGCTCTGGCTGCTAAAGTTTCTAACTCCCTTGGTCAGTCTCAGGCTGATATTGGCACATAGCGGGTGCATGCCGTCACACACACATACATTTTTTTGTAAATTGGTTTCTCCCTCACATTAAAAAACAATTCCATCAACAGGGATGCTCAAAACAGCCAGGGAAGGCTATCACACAGAACACATTGATCATGTGTCACGTCACAATGCTTTAACTCCGTTCCGTTAACACAAACACTGAAACAACAGTTTTTTCTCCACATTTCTCTTACTCTGGCTGGAGATTTTTATTTTTAAATAATCCTTTTTCAGTGAATTTGCATGTGTGGATGAAATTCCAAAACTCATAAGAGGGTATTCATTTTTGCAGATACCTTCAGAAAGACTCACCGGGGCAGTCATGGGGGTTATTGAGGTGTGGGTGTACAGGGCACACAGGAAACTGCTGCGACATGTTTTTTGTTTTCCATCAATTGTCAAACATAAATTAGTTTCAATGAAAAGGTAATTTCAGTTTCTTAACCATTCTGGAATGAGTTTGCGATGTTTTTTTTTTTTCTTTGTTTTTCAGCAATGAATAAAACTCAGAGGAAACCTGATAACCACCGGAGCCATTAAAATCATTCATGTGTGACTTATGCCTCGCAGAAATACTCCCCGCATACCAAAGGGTGCGGCGAAATGCAAGAGCGCTCATTTTGTTTTCTAACTCGTATTGATTTTACTCTCATCCCTCCCCTGCACCCTATCTTGGTTAATCCAATGAAGCCACACTGTATGCCATTAATGTTTCCATTTGCTTGTTTTGATCACAAAGAATTCATCAAGGGGTTGACAAAGAAGAATTTTGTTAAGGTGCTCTCACCATAACAGTTGTATTTTCACACAGTTCCATCTCCTTTGTTTATGTATATTCTTATTTTTTCACAATTCACATTCTCCTTTTTTATCCATATAATGTAACTTTGTTGACATTTAATTGTTTTTTTTATCTGTCCGGCATTTAAAATTTAGCAAGAAAATAAGAAGCATCTTTCATGTTTGTTTTGATTCATGTTTTCCCCTTCTGCTTTTGTTTGTGATGTATGCAGCCTCGCAAAAACACCGACCACATGGGGCTCCACAGATGCAAACGTGTAAAGCACTATTCAGAGAAGATGCACACTGCTATGACTTGTGCCATGTTTACCTCTACCTATGCTATGAAGTTTCAGACCTGAACCCAAGGTGGTTTCCGATAAGCTTTCCAGCAGCCGGTTTATTTAATTTTTTTTTGTCACTTGATGAAGCTGGGGCCCGCTCGAAATACTCCCACAGTAGGGGGGCAATATAGCCAGGGGCAGAGCCTTGAGCTGCTGTTTTTTTTTTTTTTCTTCTTACCCCTCCTTGTACACAAAACAGCAGCCAGCAGCCACAGCTCAGCATGGCTCATAGCATGACTTCTCATTGGCCTTCAGAAAATGCTAATTGCCCGATTTCTCTAACTTTGGCAGTGCTGTTTCAAATATGCAATGTTTGCCACACGACTTGTGAAAAGATTACATTACATTCAAATGTATTACACTACATTACATTACATTACAATGTATGCCAGAGGTATCGGTTTAATTTATGCAAATCACCCATCAGCTGTGTGTCATGGTAGAAGTGTGTGACATTTCTTTCAGTGTGTCTCTGCGGCTGCACTGCTGCTGTGACTGACCCACTTCTATTTCTTTGTCCTCCCCACCGCTCCCTCTTTTTCTTCCCCTCCTTCTTTCTTTTCCTTTCTCTTTCTTTCCTCCCTCCCTTCCTTGCAGACCTGGAAAACTTCAAGACTCACAGACGGAGCTCGGTGTCGGTGCGTGAAGGGCAGGGCGTGGTGCTCCTGTGTGGGCCACCCTCCCACTCTGGAGGTAAACACAACCAGAAGTAGACATGATTTATGAGGCCCTGACTCCTGACTGCCAGAGCCCTCTGCCATATTTCTAGGATTTTTTTGTTTCATTTCAAAAATTGCATCTCAATTTTGGAAGAGAAACTTTTTTTTCTTCTGAGCCAGACGCACAGGAAGTAGCCAAGTTGCAGAGCTAAAGCCTGGCAGGCTTGCGAGTGTCATGCTGTTACTGCATTCACTTGTGCACAGAGTTGCCGGGGTTTTTCAGCTGGGGTAGGCTAGCCCTTGTGTCAGTGTGTGAGAGTGTGTGTTTCTGTGTGTGTGTGTGTGTGTGTGTGTGTGTGCGAGAGGGAGAGGGAGAGAAAGTATGTGTGTTGGACTATGAAAGGCAGAGTCAGATAGACTGAGAAAATGAGAGAGAGAGAGAGTATCAATGTATGTGTGAGTGTATGCGTATATGTGTCACAGTATGAGTGTGTGTATGTGTGTGCATGTGCCACAGTATGTAAGTGTGTGTGAGAGTATGTGTGTGTAGATCTGCCTCTTCACTCCTGCTCCTTGCTGGTGGCAAGAGAAGTTCTCACACCACACCATTTGTGTGGCACGACTGAATCACAGTCCTCCTCTCCCATTAGCCTGTGTGACATGGCAGCAGCGGCAGCCGGCGGTCATCTCAACACCCTGCCAGAGCCTGCAGCTCCTGACCATGTCCAATGTGCGTCCCCTATCATGTTCCCCTTGCACCTAATTGGCTTGCCACCACCACCTCCCAAACTGGGTTGTTCATTTACAGTACGGTCTTCTATCTGTTTGATAGCCTCAATTAATTAACACAGCAGCATGCATGCATGGATGTGTGTGTGTGTGTGTGTGTGTCTGTGTGTGTGTGTATGTGTGCATGTGTGCACATGTGTGTTAGCTGCTTATTAATGGCACCAGCCATGTGGCTCGGTCAAAAACGCTTTATTAACTCCATATGGAGATGCAGCCCTTGAAAAGCACAACGTCCCAGGGTTTGCGTTGTGTATTAATGCACTGAAACCCGAGCAGGAAGCTGCATTGGGAACTGGAGTCTGGCTGGGTGCTGTGAAAATGCACAAATCAAAAGAAAATACAACTTGTTTCTCCCCTTTTCCCCCTGCTATCAACAGTATATTTACCAAAGATTAGACATATGTTGTTAACAAAAAGTGGATTCCTTGTTCTGTTATCTTATAAACATATTTTGTTGACAAAAGAGGGTTTCTTGTATTGGGTAAGTTTTATACCTTATTTTCACATTCACTGTAAATGTGGCTGTTGCATGTTGTTACTGAGTAGTGATAGAGCGTGGTGTTGATTTGTCCAGGGCATGGGAAGTCCTATCAGCAGAAACAAAGCATGTTTGATGGATGAGACCTCAAACGTTGAGAGAGCGCATAAGCAACGTGAAAGAGACGAGGGAGATAAAAGAGTATCTGATTAGTTTCTGGGCTGCTCCAAAGAAGAGGCTCTGTAATTTTTTTATCGGCGTGTTGCAGAGCACCACGGGGTTGTCATCTCCATTTTGCACCGAGAAAGATCTCAAGAAAAAAGGGAGAAAAACTTTACATGCGAAACGCAAGTCTTTGCATGCATTTTTATGGAGGCAAGGCGACAATGCGAGCTTGCATGTTGCTTTGGGGATTTTTCTTTCCCCCTTAGAAATATTTGTCCTCTCATTCTCTTAACACTGGAGAAACTGTGCAGCAGAGACGAACAAAGGCGGGTGAAAGGGCTGCCTGAAAGGGCTGCTTCTCCTCCATTTGTGTTTGAATATATCTCAAGCAGCCCAAGCCCATGGTAATCTAAAGAATTGCCTGAAAGTTGGGCTGTGAATTAGTGTGCCGACAGCTTTGAGAGAGAGATAGGAGGACCCCCCCCACCCCCACCCCCAAGGCCTTTGCTCCATTACTAGGTCTAAACAAAACATTTGGGCTTTCACAGGCTTTGACGGTGATTGCCACAGTTCTTCAGACTATTCTAGAAAAAAAAAAGTTAGTGACATTGCATTGCATAATGCAAATGGTTGCTGTCTCTTGCATGTTGGGATAGTGCCATGTTTTTTTTTTTTTTTTTTTTTGAAGGATTACACTCATGGGCCTGAAAGGTTTAGGTATTCAGGATAACATTTCATCTAATTGATCTGGTTTTATCTGTATCTGGTTTTCTCTTCTCAGCTATGCACATCTATATTTTTCAACACTCTGTTTATTTTTATAAAGTTTCTTGGCTAAACTTTAGACTGTTTTTGGTTTTTGGGGGTGGTGATCCACAATGACTTCACTATAGCTCCTCTCCTATTCACTCCTCTGATATAGACATTTCAGACCTTCCTGGGTTGGATCTGTGTGCTGCATTCAGTCCAGTGTGGTGACACAAAAGAGAGTGAGGAAAAAGAGAGAGAGAGAGAGAGGAGGGAGACTTTTGAAGCCGTCAACTAGGAGAATGTTTTATCTTGAACTAAATGAACCTTTGCATCATATTATACCAGATCCAAAATATACAGTGAGTACTAAATAGCAAGACTGTTATTATGAGCTTGTAAGAGCCATACTCCTTAGAGAGTAATGAGTTTTCTTTATTACATTTGAAATGCAACATCATTCTCAACATCATTCTCTTTACTTAGTAATATAATACAATGAATAGCCAAGTATTTTGTTGTCTTGCAGTCTGGAGATGATCTATATTGATCTATATTGTGTAGCCTGCAGTTAGGGATGCAGTCTTAGTATTAGGTTAATGTATGCATATGTTACCTACATTTTTCTTTTGAGCACAACCTTATACTCACTCCGAAGTATCTACTTGTAGGTGTGATTTTTTTTAAGGCTTTTTTTTACAGTTCTGAACTGCTGTTGGTGGCAGAAAACTCTGAGATGCTGTTTCTCTTTCCTCCTACTTTATCAAACGCTGAGTCACGGAGAAGAAGAGCAAGAAAGCTGTCAGCAGCACATTTTGCAAACGTTAAAATCAGCCCCTGACCATCCCCTCCCCCACCTCCTATAAGAGGTCTAAATTAGAGAGCTTGAGATTCTGAGCCGTGTGCACTAAAACATCAGCTTCCTCTACAGAGCAATCATCACACATGTCACAACTACCCACAGCATGTCTGCCAAGCGGAGACGGACGCTGGCGAGTTTGACGTTGATGCTGACCCTCCCTGACATTACGAGTTGCGGCAGCAACTCTTTCATGGGATGTCTTCACTGCTCTAATGAAAAGGCCCATCTACGGAGTCTAGGCGGTAGCCAACATGTCCCTGTCTTCTTTTTGTTCTCTCTGTCTCTCTTACATCGCAGCAGCAGTGCTGGCTTATTCATTACCATATGTTCTCAGGTCTTAAGTGCTAGAGCTCCAGGCTGGAGAAGGTGGAGGAGGAGAGGTGGGAAGGATGAGGAGGAGAGAGGGGTGCCCTCAGGATGTCCCCCCTGAAACCACAGCTCGAGGGCTGGGACGGGATGGAATGGGATGGGCAGCCAGACAGTCTGGCCCGGGGATGCGTAATTCCTCACAGGCAGCCGAAGCAGACAGCTGGCCAGTCACTCCCCCCTCTCTCTTTCCCTCTCCTTTCCTCTCCTCTACTCTCCTCATCTCACACCCCCCAACACACACACACACACACCACCGCCACCACCACCACCATGCTCTGAGCCCACTCCAACATGCAGATTGAGCTGTGTATAATCTACAGCAGGCCAGGGTCCAGAATCTGGGGTGAGAGAAAAAGAAAGGGAGAGTCAGAATTGGAGAGAGAGAAGGATACGAAAGAGAGAAGGATGAAAAGGAATGATGAAAAGATGAGAGAAGCCTCATGAGTAGGTTGCATATTGCAATGTTTTTATTTTTTATTTTTTTTGCGAGAGTAATAGTTGATAAGCTTTTTAAACCAGGGCAGGAAATCTTGTGGGGCGAGTGTGTTTGTGAGTACTTGTGGCCGCACGGAAAATCTGTTTGCTCGTGAGTTTACACACACACAAACACACACACATGGATACACAATAAAAAACCCCCCCCCCCCCCCCCCCCACACACACACACACACACACACATTTTCCTTTTTGTTCCGTGTGTTTGTGTGGCCCACACTGTTTGCACATTTAAGATGGGGCTGCCAGAGCTTCATGCACAATTAGATGTGGGGATATCACTTTTCATTATCTCTCTCCACACCCTGAAACAACTCTGCAGTCCGAGGTGCACACACTGATTTCCACGCGGTGCACGGCTCTCTTTCAGATTCAAATCTTCAAAGATGGTAATTTGCCACACCTGTTTTCTGAGGCCGGTCGTGCCTTATTCACTGCCAGCAACGAGCGCCGTGAATAATATTTCTGAGGGGATTTTCTACTGACTCACCTCATTTAAATGGTGCTTATGCTCAAGTGAGAGGCACTCACAGCATGGTCCGGCATGCTGTGGCAGTGGCCGTGGCCATGACCGTGCACAGCTCACTGGCTTTACCGAGGCTTCGGTCTGGACATTATGATAAACAGAGATTTGGAGGGCTTCAGCTGCATAATTGCCTCCTGAGTTGCTTCAGCTGACTAGTCCAACAGCAAGGGTGGCTAATTCAAAGTGGTTGCCAGGGAAATGATTAAAGCACCATTATAAAGGCTTACTGGGGAGGGGGGAGATCCCTTTTCAGTATACCTAGTGTGTATACCTTTTTTAGATGAAGATCCTCTGAGGTTCAACAATGTATGACTTAAGTCACTAGTAGGGAACAGAAAGAAGAAAACGGATTGAAGGCACTCTTCTCACGTACAAAAATACCACCCCCTATTTTTGGTGGCTACTTCAAAGCAAGATTCACACAGAAAAATACTGTCTATGTTAAAAGAAAACATAGCAGCAACTCATGCATAGTGACATATGTAGCCTTCTCTGATATATTTAGGCATACAGGTGGAAAATTAGCTTTGTAGTCTCTGAACAGTACTATGAAAACACAATAATATCTGCATGTGTCCAACACTGATGCAGGAGCATAGATTTACCTTCAAAAGTGGCTAAAGTATGGATACCAGAGGAGCTATTGAAGCAAGTGGTGGCAAAGTCTGTCGTACCCCCATGCCTCCCTGGAGATAGGAGAACATGCCCAGTCTATGACAGCAGGGAAGCCTAAACTTATCATCCTCATCATCATGCCTGGTGATTCACACCTGTTGGGTTCAGAGATTATTGGGTTGGGTTGAGAAATTCATTTTATTAAACTATTTGAGATACAGTGACTCTACCATATTTGATGTATTTACAGACAGAAGTTAGATTTTGGTGTGAGCTGTTATTATGGTAATGATTGGCTTATTGGGAGAGTGAATAGTGGCTTCAAAAGTGGAACCTTAAGGATTACTGTGTCATTCTGATCTTTTTAGATTCATGGTTTGACCGATAGTGGTGCCAGCTTTTCCATTAGCCTGGGCGTGGTCTGGAAATTAAACGTTTTTAGTGGAATCTTTCAGGTAATTATTGCGGTAGTGTTTGGGTGTCGTGATACAGTGTGAATGGTTATCTCTGTTGATATAAACTCTATAATCCTAAAGACTAAAGAGAACACTTAATGCATATTGAGCTCTGTAGGCTACATGCAATGACATTCTAGCACTGTTTCATGTCCATTTGTGATATGCCTTCAGGTCCAAGTTCCTCATTGTTTCAGTCATTACCGAACATTTTGATGGGTGATAGTGGATGGGTGCATCAGTAACTACTGTAACAGAGCGCATCTGTGGCCGTGTCACTCTGCTTGTCAAATATGTTTACAGAAACATTTAGATTTCTTTGTTGAGCAGACAGGTTTACTCCAGTGGCAGTGTTCCACAGGTATACATTTATTCCATTAGGAAGTGCTCCAAATGTTGAATCCTTTGCCCTTCAGTTGCTAGTGCCTGCCTGTGCTAATTGAGCTCATAAAAGTTTTGTAGTTTTCTAAGCTAATGTATCCAGTAATGGAGTGAAGTGAAGGGATTTTGCAGAGAAGGGCTCATACGGTTCAGTGTTAAACCCTGCTTCATCTTTTCTCAGACAGCAGTGCTGCTGCTGCTGCTGGTGGTGGTGCTGGTGCTCCAATGTGTCTGTATGCATGTAATTATTTATGTCACCCTTCACAATAAGACACTGTATCAGCTGTATGCACTGCACTCCAACACTATATGACTGGAGTCTGGTGAGGGAGTAGCTATCTCTTATGTAATGTAAAAGATACCTTCGCAGAGTCGCCTACCCATGATATTGATTTATGATGATGTCTTTGCGTTCTCCTTGCCTATAGAAAATCACCCTGAGGCCTGAAGCCTGCAGCAGTTGCCCCTGTGTCTGATTCTGCTCTCATCTCACATAGTTTGCCCTGTGTTGTCTGAGACATGTCAGGCCCATACCCTAACCACAAAAAGGCCATGAAGGTTGTGCTTTGAGAGAGAGGAAGTGAGCAAGGTGTCTCCTGCTACCAGTGTGTGTGCACTAGTAATGCAATCAATATCACTCTTTTAGATATTAGACTGGTCCTGGTAGTCCAAAAAATAATATGTATCGCATATCTGTTTGTCTTGCGGTGCACATACATCTCAGTCTTGGCCAAATATACTTTCATGTGTGTGTGTGTGTGTGTGTGTGCATGCTTCCCTTGTCCCCCAGCGTGTCCCTGGGCCCTCCTGTTCCAGCGTATAAACACACATCCTGCATGCCTGCGAGACAGAAGCCCATGGGGACAGCCTGCGCCACTGCCTCCAAGATGGAGAGAAAAACAACCAATCATGACTCAGGGTCCAGAAGCATAGAGCAGGACTCTACTTATCTCTCTCTCTCTCTCTCCCTCTCGCCTGTGTGTGTGCATGCATGCATATTTATATATATGTGTGTGTGTGTGCATGCATGCGTATTTCCGTGTTTGTGTGCGGCCAAGCACTATCCTCCTCTTCTCCATTCTCGGGGCCAGCATTTCCCAGCTGCTCTAATTACATTCAACACTCTCCTAAACAGAAAATAATTGCTTCTCATTCACTATTTGGGGAACGGGTGTGAAGCCTGCTGCTCAATGGAAAATGGGAGCGAGTGAGTTCCCCCGCAAATAATGCGTTGCGGTGCGGAGAGACAGAGGGTGAGTTTGCTCGCAATCTATCAGTTACCAAGTGACAGAACCTTGTGGTCTGATTAGGGTAGCGCTAGTGTCATGGGAAGGGCAGCCACGATTAAATCAAGCCGTGAAATATTCACTCGAGTGAGTGATTGATGAAGATGAGGAAACATAGCCTCCTTCGAGGGGCAAAGCTTGGCCAAAATGTTTGAAGGTATATGGAGCTAGTGCTTTATGTTGCAAGTACAAGTCTTTGCTATTCAAATATGTTTATTATATACAGTCTATTAAACATAAACATAAACATAACCATAAGTATATTTATTATGTATATTGAACATAAACATAAAAAATTTTGCATTTGATATATTGTTTCATACAGTAGGGTCTTTTACTTGCTGCCAATATCAGAGATGCCGGGTTCATTCAAGGTCAAAAGTTGTTGTAATAGCAGTCTATGGCATAACAGTCTAACAGCCTTTTTAGTTGAGGTGCAGAATGGAAACGCAGCCGCTGTAATTCAGGCTCTCCCTGAAAGGATGAGGGCCGCTGTGGCATATGATCCCCCAGACAGCATAGCAAGTCAATACATCCAAGAATTGCTTCACAGGCATTCAAAGCTGTGGCACGGGGGTTAGTTGAGGTGGGGGGTCAGGAGGAGGGTGTGTAGTCCACCCTGGTTTTAAGTTACACATGTTCCCTCCACTGTCCCTGAACGCCATGGATGCCCCCCACCCCACCCAAACCAACCGCACACCCCTCCAGCCCCCATCCTTTCCCTCATTGATGTAGGTCAGTTCTTGGTGGCTCATCCTCTTTGTGTTTCAGAGGTCGAGTACGAAGCACAGACCAGGGCTGACATGTTCTATCACGCCCGATGCAGACCCCGCCAGCCTGATTGGCTCGGGCATTTCTGTGGAGCTCACTGGGTTGTTGTGAGGCTCCGGGGATCTAGCGGGGGGAAAATGTTATTTGGGAGCATTCTCATACTGTCAGGTAATTACTGTGATGCGCTGGCATCTGAAGGTGGGCATACAGAGACGCGCTAAACATTTCTGTATCAGTGATGCGCTTGCAATAATGGATTTTGGACAACATATCTGATTGTGTGTGTGTGACTCTGTGTGTATGTGTGTGTGTGTGTGTGTGTGTGTGTGCGCGTGCACGCATGCACTGAACATGTGTGTCATTTTCAGTGCACTAGAGAATCAAATTATCTTCCCTTAGCTCTCTCAGTCACTTTGGATCAGGGAATTGCAGGGAGCTGAAAGCCTGTCACTTTCTCTTCCTCTCTTTTTCTCCCTCTCTCCTTCCCTCCCTTCCTCTCTCTCTCTCTCTCTCATTCTCTGCCTCCCATCTCACTGCATCCCACATTAATGGGTTGCCTGTGTGACCCAGCAGTGGTCTTTGTATTACTCAATTACTCTGTTTAGCACTGGACCTAATGCAGCTGACCTCCATTTCCTAATGGAGGGGGAGACCTTTTAGGTGCACTCGAGACAGAAATCGCCCCTTTCCCCCCGCCAGAGACACGCTAAGAATAGAGAAGTGTCCTGTGGGCGACTTCTTACTCCTCTTCTTCTTCCTCTCATCTTTCTACCCTTCTTCATCTTCCTCCTCCTCCTCCTCCTCCTTGGCCTCTGGCCCCTTGGCTGTGAAGGCACGGACCATGTGCACTCTGTCTAGTCTTGTAGAGAAATGGGAAGAAAAGAAATGGAAAACAGAGAGGAAGAAAAATTTCTCTGAGCCTGGAGCAAACTTAGCGGAAGTGCGCTGCACTCAGTGGCATCGTCAGAGTGCCAGTTTGGCTTTTTTCATTGTTATTCCTTTTTTGATTCCTTTTTGATTCCTATTTACTGTTTTTTCCCCCTCATGAAGACCTGCAAATTCATCTTAGCTGTCAGCTAGAGTTTGTTTGTGAAGGCCTTTGAGTGTTCCGCAAATTAAATATCTACTACCTGTTCGATGTGAACCCTCCCTCTCCCACACCCCCGTGGGATCCTGTGGATAATGAGTTCGTGTTCACTCGACGCTACTTTAGGTTGTTAAATTTTCAACACAACAATTAGTACCCTTTTTGTTTCTTTTTTTCCCCCATATAACGCTCAGCATGCGGCGTTCAAGAAAGTAATTAAGAATTCACACAATGTTGTCAGATGAAAGTTTTTGCATGTATTATTAATACTAGATGATCATGCAGCCGCATCAGAATAAATATTTATTAGAAGCTGACATTGATAACGCATAATCAGGATGAAAGGATTTTCCTCACATATACAACCCCAGCCTCTCCAAAACATGGCCAAACAAACTTCCCAATAGCTTTTGCTTCGCTATTGTTGTTGGACCCGCATCCCTTTCCCCTTCCCTGTGTCTTTGATCGATGGGTTGTTTTGTCTGTTGATGCAGACCTACTTTGCTTTTGTTTCTAGTAATTATTCTTGCCGTTGAGATGAATATGTATTGTGTTTTTAAAATGCTGGCTCGGCACAGGTATCCCATGGGGATTTGCCACAGGACTGAGCCAGGGGGGTGGGCGGGGGTTTGGGGGTTGTGGGGATTTGTGATGTCCCGCAGAGTGTAGATATTAATCGCTTTAGATGCTGTAAGCAAAGCCAAGAAGCTGCTTTTAATTGTTGGCTCAGAACACTGACACTAATAGACACGTTAGGAATGCTTGTGCAAGCATTTTAAATCATTTGTCATTAAGCCGAGATCTAACAGTTTGCCCTGGTCAGGACACTCCTTTGTAGAGATATTGCTCTGCTTGTCTCTGTACTTTGATTAGACTTCTAATGGAAAAATAAGAAGTCTCTCTTCCAAGTGTTCTGATTTGCTCATGCATTCAAAATTTGGCCTCCAAGTAACAGTGTATAAATGTGCTTTTATCCCTAAAGCAACTTATTTTTATTTTTTTTCTGGAAAACTCTGCAAGCTTGCAAATGCAGGCCTGGCCGTATAAGGATAGATTCTCTTTACTGTATTCAATTGTAGTAATTTCATAATTTCAGCATTTCTCTCTTAGAAAAGTGCAGTTCCCTTTATTTGTTATTTCTGTTGCCCCTACATGGTATGTACATTTGCAGCAAGTCATTTAGGATATACAGTGCCGTCTGCTCTTTTCATTTCATGTTGACTCCTCAGAACGGTTTTGCAACCTTTGCAGTCTTTGCCATAATGTACTCTGTATTTTGTCAGCATCTGACACGTCTCCCTGGGGACTCTTCAAAGTGAAAACTCCCACTTCCCTTACATATCATCTTTTAGAGAGAGAGAGTGAGGGGGGGGGGCGGACTCAGAAACCCTGCCACACTCTGTGGATTAGTCGATGTAGCATTTGTATTCTGTTTTTCCGTGGTGAGGATTGCTTGGGCAGCTGAGCTCGGAAAAGGAAAAAGAGATCGAAATATTTGGGTGGTAGCCTTTGTAGACATGTTTGTTTTAGATATATTGTCCTCGTCCTCTGATGTACTGTAAGCACAACATGTATATAGTGCATGTCATTGTACGTATGTATACCGTATGTATGGATATATGGATGTGTCTATGCATGTAAGTACTTCACATGTCTACATGTGTACAGCACATTTGTATCAGGACTGCTGTAATGGTGTTGTCGTCTTAACTTGGGGATTACTTGAATGTCCATCAATACAGTATGTAAGGTTCAATTGGTTCACTTCATTAACAGCATTATTATTCCTGATTATTGCTTTAGGTTCTTAGGTTAGGTTCTGCAACACTGGCAAATTCTCTTTGGATGTGAGATTAGAAAACCTTTTGCCTTCGCAGACAAACACAAACTGTTCATTTGCTTTAGCATTTGTGTTTTAATATTTCAGTGCTCAAGGACCTTGACTATGAAGAGGCCCTCCATAATTAGTTTCTGTTCATCTGTAATTGCCTGCGACTTTTCAAACACAGCCCTTATTTACACCTGTAAACAATCGAACCAGGTGCACGGCAGCGTGAATGTGGCCACCCATTAGCAAGGCTGGAATATAATGAACAATTATGGTGAAATTGCTGTTTACCTTCTGTGCTGCATACCGCTGTCTGAATTCAACTGTGCGTGTGTTCATACCTGAGCTGAGATTGTGAAAGGGAAGAAAGAAATCATCCAAAAGAAACTCAAAGAAGCAAACTCAGAGAAAGGATGGAAAAAAGATCAATCTATCCTGAAAAATCAAACTGACGATCAAGAGAAATTAGCGCAGATGGAGAGACGGCGGCTCTCCTCCCGGAGTGCGAGCATGCGGTGCTAACATCTCGGCATTCGCTCACACTCCCGCTTAGCGTGCGCCTGCTGACTGTGGGGACCTCCTTCTCCACCAGCGAAAGCGGCACAGGGAAGCATGTAGCTTCCTAGCAGGAGGGGGAAGAAGGAGAGGCTTGGCCTGCTTAGGAACAGACTGCTTCCCCTCCCACCTCCCCACCACCACCACCACCACCACCTCCGCCCATCTCTCTGTGGCCCTCACCTTTAGTGTGTAAGTATAGCAGGGCCCAGGTGGATGTGGTCCTTCGAGGCGGAGTGAGTGAGTGAGCAAGCAAGTGAGTGCTCGGCCTCACTCCCTCTCCTTTCCTCTGTGGTCTGGGGAAACGCAAAGCGGAGTGGAGCAGAGCGCTGGTGTGCATCCACTTCCTGCTGTGATAAATGACCAGCCTGTTAGAGGCAAGCAAAGGAAAGGGATCCTCCAAGAGTGTTTTGTTTAATTACTGGCCTGCTAACGAGTGAATAGGTTTGATTAGGCCCAGCAGGGGAGCGGCGGTGGGGGAGACGCTACGTGTCTGTCAGTTAGAAGGGCACCAGGCTACGGAGCTGCTGATTGGAACGTTGCGGCAACCAGAGGGGGAGATGGATTATCATGCAAAGTTAAGCTGCATGAGGAGGGCTCAGAGACACATATGCAGATAGACACACAAACACACATAGACACAAAAAGGGTTCAGAGACCAGTGCTTATGCACACACACACATGGCTAAGCATTAATCAGTGCCAGTAATGAGATCTCAAGGTATAGTGTGCTTCACCGATGAATGTCTGTGAATAAGAATCTTAACAGTTTGACTTGGTGAAGCCCCACTGAATCTGCCCACCTTAACACCATTGTGAGAGATAAAATCCCAGTCCCAGTTTTAATGTTGGGCCTTTAAATACAGCAGCTTTTCACTCACTCTCCTTTAAATTAGACATTTATCAAGAAACACCATGGCCTCAAATGACACTGTGATAGCACACTATACACTGCACAAGCATGTATGGAAGCGTATGGAGTGTCATTCATTTGAAAGCACAACAGCAATCATTACATGCTGTATGGCTCACAATGATTGTTTTTTCCTATGATGTTTACAGTAAGCAGCACAAATGGCAGTTTTCTTGTTTACTAAACTAGGAGATCAGGGGTGCATGCATATGATCAATGGACCATTCAAAGATACCTTAAACACACATATCAACCTTGGCAAAACACATGAAGCTCTGACACTAAACTCTAATTACTCTGTATAATTACTCTAATAATGAGTCTCTTTGGCTAGTTCCTGTACAGCACAAACATCATGTATGACTCAATTAATGTTATAGTTTAGTTTATGATTACTGAATTATAAATAGTAAGTTGTTTGTCATTAAGTTTTGTAAGTATTCATTGTTTTCAATAACAATAGGAAAGTTTTTTTAGTATTGTTATATAAACTCCACTTCTTCACTCAAACTATGAGAATATAAGAAGTATAAATGAGGAGTTCAGATGCAAAACCATGAAAAGTCCATTTGCAATGAATTTACAAAAAATATTTTTACATAATTTTTAAAAACTTTATTATCAGTCCAGCTATAATTGGATTGTTTTGGCTTGATTTGTTTTAGTTGATAACATTCAAATTGCCTTTGACAGAAATTACTTGGAAATTATTATAAAAACAATGCAAATATTTGCAAATTTCTGAAGATGGACTTAAAGGGTTTCGCATCTGAACTCTTCAAACGTTAAAAGAAATAATGCTTGATGACATCTTCTGGTGCTACAGTGTTTTCTTTGTCTTTTAACTATACATGTTGACATTTTGGGTTTATAAAATAACCACGGAATATCTCTTATCTTGCTGTAGTGGAATGTTATGTGGCTCATTCAACAAAAGCATGTGGTCTTCCTCGTTATTCAGAAAATAGAAAAAAAAAGACAGCTCTGTGGTTCACTGTGGACGTTGTAAATATGTATCGTTTTTTTGTTGTTGTTGTTTAAAAATTAGAAGAGATGGTTTACACGCCGAGACACTACACGAGCTGTAATTCCCTTCCTCTGATATAGTGCAGGATTTTTTGCAGCAGCTTAGTTATCATCTCACTGACCCTCACTGACATTCATTTTCACCCTGGCATGAAGCCCCTCTGGTAATTTGGCAGTTCACAGGGGGCAGAGGACTCCTGAGAACACCCCACATCTGCTGCTCGGCAACAGCACTCAAGCAGAGGAGAGAATCACACAACAGCCGTGTGTTAACATACATCCTCTGTGTGTGTGTGTGTGTGTGTGCGTGTGTGTGTGTGTGTGGGATGGGTTTGTTTATGTTTCTCAAATGTCAGTATAGTTGCATTTCAAACCATGGGTAGATATTAAGCACCATGTTTTTCTGAGAGACACTGAAATGTTTTGAATTTTGAATTTATTTATTTATTTTGATGTTATTTTTCTCTTTTTTTGGATGATCAGGTCTGACATTCTCCTGGATTTTCAACAAATATCCGTCAGTTGTCAAGCAGGACAGTCGTCGATTTGTGTCCCAGGAGACGGGGAATCTTTACATCGCTATGGTGGAGCCATCCGACGTGGGCAACTACACCTGTGTGGTGACTAACACAGTCACGAAGACCAGGGTAGAAGGGCCTCCTACTCCATTAGTGTTGCGCTCTGATGGTGAGATTCAATGTCCAAATCCTGTTTCATGTCACCAGCTGCACCATTAGAACATTCTGTGTGTGTGTGTGTGTGTGTGTGTGTGTGTGTGTTTGTGTGTGTGTGTCTGTGTGGTTGGATAGTTTACTGAATGCTTCTAGAACTTCTAGGAGAAAATCAGATTAGAGGACAGTCTAACAACCATCACAAATATCAATACACAAAGTCAAAACACCGGCAATGGCCTTGGCTTTTTTTTCAAGGAATATAAATTATGGCCAAAGGTTAATGAGCTGTTTCTTTGCAAATTAAGAATGGCCTGGTAGCATGTGTTTTGCTGTTCCTAGGCTGGCCTTATCAAAAGGCTCCCTAATGAAAAGGTCATTTGTCTCAGGGTGATCTTGGAGTGAACTCCTCTGGTTTTTGCTTTGATATGGTTAAGTTAAAAATAGTCTCTGCTCTCCTCCACATAAGGCCTTTAAAGGGATAGCAGAACAGCAAGATCATGCTATAGTTTACTGCAGTGTGCTTTAGGGTACTTCAGTGATATAGTTTACTGTAGTCTGCTTTAGGGTACTTTAATGCTTTAGGGTACTTTAATGCTATAGTTTACTGTTGTGTGCTTTAGGGTACTTTAATGCTTTAGAGTACTTTAATGCTATAGTTTGCTGTTGTGTGCTTTAGGGTACTTTAATGCCATAGTTTACTGAAGTGTGCTGCAGGGTACGTCAATGCTGTAGTTTACTGAAGTGTGCTGTAGGGTACGTCAATGCTATAGTTTACTGTAGTGTGCTTTAGGGTACTTTAATGCTATAGTTTATTGTAGTGTGCTGTAGGGTATTTTAATGCACTGCAAACCCTACTCTTCACTAGCATACTGCACTAGAATACTGCACTACCACTGCCACTGACCATCTAACATTGTGACACTGCTAAATTTGTTTCTGCATGGAGAAACTGTGCGCTCAACGTACTAAATGCTGTATTTACAATAATTTTACTGAACAGATGTTTTAGCAAACATGCTTGTTAAAGTGGATGCAAAATTTAGTTAAACAAGTCAAGTCAATTTATTTACATAGCACATTTAGAAAGCAACCAAAGTTGACCCATAGTGCTTTACAAGAGAGGCAAACAAGTACATTTTCACATGATCCAAAAAGGATGACACTGCAGTGTACTTGTTTTATGCACTTAGCAATAAAGCAGTCTGCCATTTTGGAAACAGCCAGGATTCTCATCGACTGTATGAGTTTCTCATAATGTAGCCTTTTGTTTGATAGAGCATTGCACTCTCAGGCTAACTCTTCCTCCATCACAAACAGGACAGATTGAGTTATATTCAGTGGTGGAATGGAGCCAGAGCCTGAACACAGATATCAAAACATGGCCCTGACTCAAAGACAACCTTTTTGTGTGTATTAGTATTTCTTTGTCAGCATTTTTGTTTACCCTGAAGCTGTCAGGGAAGAATTTCCGTCATTATTAATGGACTGACGGACTGTCCAATGGTGTTTGACATGAAGACCTCACCTTGTATTCTTGCCTGAATGGTAACATGAATGGAAACATATGGAACGCTACTGCAGACAGTGTCACTCTCACAACCTGCTTTACCCACAGAAGAGCGCAATTCAGCTCTCTGGAGTCTCTTTGCCTCCGGAGGCCCAGAAGCAGACGCTTGTGCACATAAACAGCTCTTGAAGCGCAGCCATAGACGAGCCGTATTCCTTTCTGCACCCCAAAAGTGGGGTGGGAATTGCCTGGCTTAAACCAGCACACGCGGTGGTGTGTTGCACCATATGTTTGTGCAAGTTATAATTAAGCAAAAACAAGCTGGAGTCTCAGATCTGTCTGTTTTTACAGATATTTCTCCAAAACCCTGGGGTTTGTGTTGTTATTTGTGGCAGATTTTTGCTTTAAAAAGAGCTGCTTGTGTGCAAGGAACCCCTAATCCTCTATTTACATGACTTTCATTAAATCAACTGCTTTTATAATGGCTCAGTTCTTTCTAACTATGAAATTAGTGGACACATTATCGACTCTTCACGGAAAACAAACGGCAATCAATGGAGTTGCCAGTTTTTCTCTGTGCTGTACCCGGGAGGGTCAGAGTTGGCGTGCTGCACAAGAAAAAAGCTCCAGGAGGAGACAGTTGGGTCTGTTCAACCTGTCTCTTTTCAAAGCGAGTCTGGCTTGGCTACCATGCATCAGACACTGCAGATAAGGATCTGAGTTAGCTCTCACAGCCATGCAAGAGGCAAGATAACATGTGCTTTGCAAAAATTAGGGTTGATGTGTGTGTCTGTGTGGAGAGAGAGAGTGTGTGTGTGTGTGGTGTGTGCGTGTGCACATATCTGTGTATCTGTGTGTGTGTGTGTGTGTCTGGATGTGGTGTGTGCGTGTGCACATATTTGTGTATCTGTGTGTGTGTGTGTGTGTGTGTGTGTGCACCGTTCAAACATGAGCCTGAGATTGTTTGCTGCGGCCTCGATTCCTGAGCGGCACTTTGAGAGTGATGAGGAATAGTGCCTTAAGAGAGCTGCGATTGGAAAGCTATTTTTAGACAACTCAAGTAGTCTGCGCTCTGGTGTTTCATTATGAAAAGGGTCTACCCAGAAAGCCTGCACCCTACCCCCACCCCCACCCACACCCACACCCACATCCAACCTCTCACCACTCTCATCCAACCAACCCTATGTATGCAAGTTCAAATGCTTTATGTGGCTTTTGTGTCACTGAATTTTTT
Source organism: Tenualosa thibaudeaui (assembly GCA_027481765.1). Lineage (NCBI taxonomy): Eukaryota > Metazoa > Chordata > Actinopteri > Clupeiformes > Clupeidae > Tenualosa > Tenualosa thibaudeaui. Next base: position 4,958,959 of record JAIFZK010000003.1, read on the forward strand.
TTTTCCTCTCCAGTTCCACATTTTCTTTTTTATTTCTTCTTTTTGTAGGTGTGATGGGTGAATATGAACCAAAGATTGAAGTGCAGTTTCCAGAGCTGGTTCCAGTAGCCAAAGGTTCCACGGTGAAGCTGGAGTGTTTTGCCTTGGGAAAGTAAGTCCAGTGCGGTTGACAGGCCATGATTTATGGGTACAGTACCGACCAGCACTATACCTCTCTCTCTGATGATACCATTGAGACTCTAAATTCAACCAGTCATTGTGAGAGCCACTGTATAACTTCAATTCATCATGCTCCTGAGCAGATAAAGGCACCAAACATAACACCATCCTTACCATCGAATTTCTATCCTTATAGATTTCATTATAGCTCTGCTACCTGAACAATGTGACAGACATTCTCAGTGAAAGGTCCCAAGGAGACACTGTCTGTGTTGCACACATGTGTCGTAAAACAAGAGGAAGAGTCACTAAAATTTTTAACCCTACTTTACTTTACTTTCAGTAGAAAACCTTTTTGGTGGGTGTAGCATTTTTGTAATCGCCTCTTGTTTCTCTTGTCCTCGCCATCAGCCCAGTGCCATCCATAACGTGGCGGAGGGTGGACGGTGTGCCCTTCTCCCGAAAAGTGGATATGCGCAAGGCCAGTGGCGTCCTAGAGATCCCTTACTTCCAGCAGGAGGACGCGGGGATCTACGAGTGCACAGCGGAGAATGCTAAGGGGAGGAACTCGGTGAAAGGCAAACTGTCTTTCTACGGTAGGTGCACGATCCTATCCTGCCTGGGTCCGCATTAATATTTGAACTGGGAAAGAGAAATAGGAAAGAGAGAGACAGAGAGAGGGGGAGGGAGAAAGGAGGATAGTGACTCTTCAAAGTCAGACTCACTCAGACGAGAACACGGCACAAACAAACCTCATTGGTCTGTAAATCCGCAAGCACATAATGGAGAATGGGGGGAAAAGGGGAAAAAACACGACGTAGCCCCACACGACTGTGTGATTTTAACGGGGCATCAGCCTGATTAAACTCGGGCGGCCATGATGCCTCTAATATTTTTATCCAGATTAAAGGCAAGAGATGAGGAAATGACCTTGACTCTGACCTTGTCTCTGTGCCTGATCTGGGGTTTTAAGCAGATGGCACAATGATTGACACCCGACTGAGCTTCAGATCAGAGCTGTTAAATGTACTGTGGCTAGGCCTTGTGCACATATGCTAGCATAACTCCATGACTCTCCATTTCACTTCATCTGTTGTTGTTCTGTAATTAATGACATTGTGTTTTTTTTGTTGTTGTTTTGTTCCAATCCTTGCTGAGCAGGCATATTTCTATGCTATTAGTGTCCTAGCACATACAGTGTACTCTGTATTAACCACTGTATCAAGTTCATGCGTGGCATGCTTTTTATCTAGTCAAATTGCTTGGAGCATTCTAGTACATAGTTAAAAATAACACAACATGAGATATTCAGATTCCCTTTTGAAGACCACTGAACAGACTCAATCTAGATTTCTAAAACATGACGAAACTTACTTACCTTCTTAGCAAATTACTGCATAACAATAGCCTGTTTAGCCTTCCTAATGTTTTATTCCTAAATGTTTTTTTTTATTATTCATCTGTAGATCACATAATTGTTTCCAACGTGCTGTGCGCTAGCTAGAATTGAGGTTTCACTGAGTATTTGTCAAACACAATGACATATTTGCGCAATCAGCATTGGGCGGAATTTGGGGATGGACTCACTCTGATTAATGTAAAGGGCCATTACCGCAAGAGTCTCGGTTATCCTTGCTGTGTATGTGTCGCTCCAAGCCAAGCCAGGAAAAGTATATTTAATATGGACTTTTAAATGAAGGGTCGTGACCTTTCCTGCTACCGTGGTAATCATCTGGAGGTATTGCTCATACAGGACGGCTTCCTATTAAGTAAGTACCTGTAGGCAACAGACCAGTGAGATTTATTCTCCCTCTTGGAGTCCCTCTCTGCTGCATACCCAATGGCCCATTTACAAGAATAGCCTGCACAGGGTTCTTGCTCTTGCTATTTCTTTCTTTCTTTCTCTCTCTCTCTCTCTCTCTGTCTTTCTCTCTTTCTGTTGCTTTCTTTCCCTCTCGTTCTGCGTCTCTCTCACCCCCTCTCTCTCTCTAAATCATGCGCACACAGGTTTAGGAGCCTTGTTGTCTTTTTGTTTATATTCTGAGCTATGTGGGCCACAAAGAGTCCCAAATGCTGCGAGGGAGACAATGGGGGAAAAATGCTATTTATAGCACACAGCTGAAGAAAACACAAGCCTTTTGACTAGTATAATAATACGTTTAATAGCACAGTAACCCAGGAATGTGAAATGCACTATGTGCGGATATTCGGTGTAGTCACTGTGTTTATTTTCTTCCTTCCCCTAGTGCTTCCTTGTGGTAATGGTTGCATTGTAACTAATGCTCTGACTTTTAATCTCGCTGCCATAAATTTAGGCTCGGGCTGTATTTACGACCAATCTCTTGATTTTTCCGCCAACCTCGGCCACTCTCTGTTCAATTGGTCCCCCCCTCACACACACACACAGACACACACACACACACACCCACACCCACACACACACACACACACACACACACACTCACACACACACACACACAGACACACACACACACACACATACATACACACACACACACACACACACACACACACACACACACACACACACACACACACACACACACACACACACACACACACACACACACACACACACACACACACACACACACTCAACCTCTTTCCTCCTCCTCCTCCTTGTTCCTCCACCTCCCCACATTCCTGCTGTCATTGGCCATACGTCAGAATCTTGTCATCTGCTGGGGGCATAGCTCATTCTGTGCATTAAACAATTTGCCATTATTTACAGCACTCCTGAACGCCCTCCTCCTCCACACCCCCCCCCCCACCCCCACCCCCCGCCTCCACCATTTCCACCTCCACCCACAGCATCACCCTGCTAGACAAGGAGGAGGGGAACGCCACGAGGCAGCTCTGTCGCCACACTAGCCACCAAGATGGCCAGATTGGTTGCGTTCGTCCGTAGGCGTGTTTTTGTCAGGATTAGCCTAGCCGCGGGTCCGGGCCTCTTGAGCGCAACGCTGCGTTCTCAGCTCCTCCGCGTGCTGGCAGGTGATAAAAATCTGTAATCTTATTTTGAAGTCCCCTGGAATTAAGCTGCTGAGACATTGGTCAGCAGAGTGGGGGAATGGCGGGGGGGCTGGAGGGGGGAAGCAGGGGGATCGATAAGAGTATCTCATGTTTATCGCTGCAGCTGGCAGCACAGCAGAGCCTCCGTCCGCAGCAAAGGGGGTGGAGGGGTGGGGGGTGGGGGGAGTGGAGAGACAGACGGGTATGGAGCCTTGTGGGTAGGTGGGACGGATTTAAGTGGGTGTGAGACACACACACACACACAAAACACACACACACACAAACACTCCAGACTTCATCTGCATTGCAAGCAGTTCCGGGCATGAATGTTTCAGTGCAGCCCTTTTTCAGATTAATATTGCTGGTGTTTTTACAGTACATTGTGAAGTATCTGATTAGGACTCTTTCATGTTATTCAAAGGACACTTAAAAGCAAAACTGTAATTGTCTCCCTCTCTCTCTCCCTCTCTCCCTTTCTCTCTCTCCTTCTCTCTCTCTATCTCTGTCTTTCTCTTTTTTATCGTGTCCATGCAATATTCAGTTGTTTTGCAAGTCTGCTGTCTTTAATGTAGAAAAGATTTGTCTCACACAAGCAGAAGCTAACCCCCATCACGCAACAAAATGCAACAGAAATTAGGAAACTATCAAAACTAGCTGCAGCTACGAAGAGGGAAGGAGACCTGTTGTTTGCTAGGTGCAGTGCGGCGTGTTATTTTGCACAACAATCTCTCGGCACAGTCTTTTGAACCCCACTGGACAGCCAAACGATCTGGTTAATTAGTATTCATGGGGAGGCCGACATTTGAGGAGAGAGAGGTGAGACTCTCGCTTGACCCCCCCAACCCCCACTCCACCCCCCACGTCCACACCTCCACACACACACACACACACACTCACACATACACACAAACACCACCCATCCCCAACCCACCCAGCTTCCCCACCTGTCTTGAGTTGATTCAGAGAGGGCTGGGGCTGACAGGCTGCCCACTGGCTCCGGATCACGCAGCCGTGGGAGAGCTGCTTTCATGTGGGGCACTGGGCCTGAAAGTCAATACACTCACGGAGGATGAGCGATGGACTGAGTGGCCATGACAGAGAGAGAGAGAGAAAGAGTAAAATAGAGAGGAGAAGGAGGAGGGAGAGAGAGAAAGAGAAAGAGACTGAATGAGAGGCAGAATAAACAACCTGAGTGGGGTCCACAGAGGTGAGGGGGGTGGGACATTGCCCGCGGACACGGCGGTAAGACTGCAGTGGCATGGATGTGATGCTAAATGACTGGCGATAATGGACTCTCAGAGTACTGCTTTGCTTATGTCCGTAGGCACTTTATAAAGTACAGGCACACGAGTTACACAGATACACACAGTGTCACCCACTAGCATGCACTCCGTTTCAGCCGCCTATACTCACAGGAATAAAAATACAAAACTATTGCACACGCCTTCACCCATACTGCACACTTACACACAGACAAACTCACACATACACACATGCACACACACACACACACACAGACAATCTGTCTCTCTCTCTCTCACACACAAACACACACACACACAGAATATCCCTCTCACACACACACGTACACTTACAGTTATCCATACAGTGTTCATTAAATGTGATACATCGGTTTATGTGGACATACAGCTTAATCCTTCAGAGCATTCCTCATGGGTGTATATAGCAGCGTTAGCCTAGTCTTATTACTTTCACTCAGGACTAGTGCTTGTGGATGGGGAATAGAGGGTTAGTGATGATGTGGAATGCAAATGCCTGACCCGACCCACTAACTCCCCATAGCTTGCAGTCACGCCCACTTAGAAAGAATTGATCTGCCAGCATGTGAGATGATCAAATACACCCAGAAATCTCCCACTGTTGTCATCCCTCCATATCTCTCTCTCTCTCTCTCTCTCTCTCTCTCACTATCTCTCTCTCTCTGTGTATCTCTCACTCCTATTTTCTCTCTCTCTCTCTCTCTCTCTTCCTTTCCTTCTTTCTCCCAATCTCTCTCTCTCTTTATTTATGTGTTTATCAATTCTCCTCATCTCATCAGGTGACATAAATGATGTTCCCAATATGCTTCCCAGTTTTTGCTAAATAATTAACTAGGTTTGACTTACATGCACTTAAAAGATAGAAATCGATAGAGCTCATGTATAATTAAACCATACTTTACTTTAATGGGCTTGAGAAGGGCGATTTCATACTGTCGGTCATGGGCAAAGTAATACATTACGTGTAATTTCCCCTCCTTCTATCTCTCCCCTACCGTACTAGCAAACAAGCCCAACAGCAGTGTTTATATCAACATGGCACTGGCAATCGAATCTTAACAATGTCTTATTTCAACTTGCAAAGTAGGTGAGAAAGAGGGCATAAACAAAAATTGGTTCAGAGGAAACCATTTGGTGCCTTGCTTGGTTTAAGAGGAATGATGTTAGATGGTGAGCTCTTGTGTGTTGTTGTGTGTGTGTGCGGTGGACCAGCCCCTCCCCAGCTGATCGAGCTTCCTCAGGGTGTGCAGAAGGCCATCGATGAGTCTCTAGTGTGGGAGTGCAAGGCCACCGGCAAGCCCAAGCCCTCCTACAGATGGATGAAAAATGGAGAGAATCTGGAGTCTGTCGAGGTACGCCTCTCTCTCTCTTTCTCTGTCTATCTCCCTCTTCCTCTCTAACTATCTCTCTCACTTACTCTCTCTCTCAATCACACACACACTTTTTTCTCTCTCTCTCTCACTCACTCTCTTTCACACACACACACACACACACACACACACACACACACACACACACACACACACACACTTTTTCTCACACACCAACACGTCCTTCTCCCTTCTCTCTCTTCTTCTCCATCTCCCTCCCTCTGTCTATCTTCTCTCTCTCCATCCCTCTGTCCTCTCCCTCTCTCCCTTCCTCACTCTCTCTATCTCCTCTCTCTCTCTCTCTCTCTCTCACCGCTCCCTCTTCAGTGGTCCCCAGCTGTGCTAAAGTCCCTCACACCCCAGCCAAGGACAAAATGTAATGAAAGAAGAGAGGAGTTAAATGAAATCACATTTTTTTCCTTCCCTTCTCCTGTACTTGTACACCATGGGCCCTTACATTAGCTCCTTTGCTGTTCTTATTGTCTTTTGTTTTTTCTTTTGTTTTGGTTTGTTTCTGTTGTGTCATATTGATTGTGAACGGATTTGCGCCAGAACTCATTCTGTGTGGTGGAGGGAAAGGCTCATCAGGGAAGATTTGGGATTTGATGGCAGCCTGACGGGCTTTGGATGTTATCACTTTGCACTCCAACGTCTTCTTCACACATCTGCTTTCAAGGGACCCGGCTGCCAACAAGCACATAGTCGAGTCCGGTCTTATAGCTCGATGATGTAAGACCCATGATAATCTTCTGTTAAATCTCCACCGAAAGCCCAGCAATTAATCCTGCTCTCCCCCCAGGGAGAAGAGAAAGAGGGGAAGAGAGAGAGGGAAGGAGATAGAACGAGAGAGAGAGAGAAAAAGAGAGACGGCTTATAACCATATTGCACTACTGATGTGTCGTTGCAACTATTTTTTTCTCACACACACACACTCGTTTATTTATTTAACTAATGATCCAACCCAGTTTTATTTACTCCGCTGCATTAGTGAAGCATTCATTACCGTGGGATGTATTGCTTGGTGTTTTTACGCCATGAATTTTGTCTGCACACTTCTCCAAACCTAGCTGGGTGGTTAGTTGAGGGTGATTGATGGTTAGCGGCGAGGCACAGCTTGTGCGTTATAAACAAACAAACTTTATGTTAATTTTCTTTCATTAAACACAAAATGTTTGCAAACAAAACAGACGGTATCGATCCAGCCGCAGACTTTATATATGTGCAAGGGATGAGTGAACCCAGTTTTATTATGTCCGCAGGCAACGCTCCAAACAGCAGGTTCTCTTTGCAATATAAAGGCAGATTAGTTGGTTTTGCCACTGCATAATTAACAATCTGTCAGTTCTTTGCATCACATTTTCTTTTATAAAAAGAATAGAAGGGGGTTGAGAAAGGAAGAGAAATTCATTTGTTTATGCTGTTGGTTAGTGGCCATCTGTCAGACTTCATGACTTAGAGATCATTTTGAGATTAGTCTTTTGTCCTGAAGTTTGTCCTCACTAATCAAAAACAAGTTTTAAGTTCTTCCCAGAGTTTTTAGTTTTACTTGGTACGTATTCACATTAAATTTATGTAAACTGAAAACAATTAAGAGGAGCACAGTTTCAGCAGTCAATTCTGTTCTAAACAAAATCTAATCATTAAAAAAAAATACGTCATGTGTTTTCCACAAAGAAATGAATCAGAATGTATTAAATCTTTAAATGTCAGCATCGTTTCAAAATAACAAAGCTTAATCAATCAGATGATGAAAGGTCAATTGCACCATGAATACAAGAAATGGGTCATTTGTTCTTATTCATTACAGCGAATCAATAAGGACCTTTTCTGTTTTCTAACTCTGATATAAAGGCAGCTTGATTTAGTACTTCACACCTCCTAGACATGTGTCAAGATGAGCTCTACTGACAGTCAACAGAAGAGACATGATCTATTTCCTTTGCAACAGATCAAGTGACAAGATCTTTCATTTCTGTGTTGTGCATCAACACTGTTTACGTTGCCTATTTGTTTACTTTTTGTTACTTTAATTTTCTTTCACACCCTCCCGGGTCTTAGGGAACAAAACCGCAAGGATTTAAAATACATGAAAATTGGTTGTGTGTGTGTTGTGTGAATGTTGCACACACACAAGTGCTGTTTGTGTGTTGTGGTTTCAGGCACTGCAGCAATGGGGGCTGTCTCAATCGTTGCCTAGGCCCCGCTAGACATTCATGCACGGATGCATTGTTGGCTGCCCTCGGCCCCTGGTGCTCACGGCACGTACGTCTGTGTCTGTCTGCCATGCCAGAGTGACCCAGCAGCGTCGACAATGACATTGCCAATCATTTAGATTCAGCATAAGGCGTGCAGATGGTGCCCTCAGGTTGGCACATGGCAAAAAAAAAAAGTGCTGATTTAAGTGGAATGTCACACTTAATTAATAGCAGCAGTAAAGTGAAGCGATGCCACACGTGGACAGATATATGCCACTATGTGCCACCCGCGCCAATGGCTGTAGGTGCCCCTCCCCCCATCCCAACCCCCCCTTGCCACTCCACCTCCTATGTCCACATTGGCAATGTGTTGCACCGGAAGGCAGTTCAGGAGCTACTCACACACACATCCTGACGCACACCCTGACATACACACACACACACACAAATAGGATTACCCTCTGATGTTTCAATGTGAGCAGATTCGCTTTTCATGTGACACTACCTTAATCCTGGCAGAGCAGAGCAGAGTGGTGTGGCATGGCGGTGGAGCCTGTGGCAGGAGCGGAGGCGGACCCAGAGCCAGCCATCCAGCCCTGTGGAAATACTCTCTAATGACTTTAGGACTGAGGCAGGCACACAGAGATCAAGGGCAAGCGCAAGCAGACTCCCCTGTGAAAAACGACACAAGTGGACTGCAGTTCAAAGACAGACTAGTCTGCATTTCCCCCTTCTCTCTCTCTCTCTTTTCGCTCCTCCGTTTTTATGTCCACCTCCTCCTTTCCCCTCAAACACCAGTGGCTATGTCTTCCAAACCCTGCTATCCCTATATTTTTTTCTGCTTTACTGCCAACAAATCTCAAATCACAACCGCCCCACACCACTCTGTCTAGCCTCTAGGAGCTGTGAAGATACTAGAGCTGGCCATTTACATGCTGCGAAGCTGGTTTTAGCGCAGTAAAATATCAACAGAGAAAGCGCGTACAGCAGCCTATAAACTGCCAGAGTGCCTGTGCAGGCCTCGTTTAGCGTCGCCTTTAAAGGCTCCAAGCTTGTGATAGTAATAAGGCTCAGTTTTATTCAAGTCTCATAAACAAAGATTTATTAAGGCCATTTTCCCTGCCTAGTACCCCCCACCGCCACCACCTTCACAACCTGCCACCAACCAGCCCCACCTCAAACTTCCTCCCCCCACACCAATCCTTTCCCCATAATGAATGCCTCCAGCAACGAAGCTGTCACTCAAGCCACACAGTATAAGTCATTGCCTTGAGTGTCCAATGCTCTTATGGTAATCAGCTGGCTGGTGTGAAGCAAGCTAAAGCTCTCTTTCTCTCTTTCTCTCTTTCTCTCTCGATGTGTGTGCATGTTTGTGTGTATGTGTGTGTGTTTGTGTGTGTGTGCGTGCTCCTGTGCAGGGCAGAGTGCAGGTCATCAACGGGGCACTGACCATCAGCCGACTGACACTGGGTGACATAGGCATGTACCAGTGCGTGGCTGAAAACAAGCATGGGGAGGTGTACAGCAACGCTGAGCTCAAAGTCGTTGGTAAGATCAGAAATGCCACTGCTCTCTCTCTCTCTGTTTTCTTCTTTTCTTTCTCTCTCTCTCTCTCTCTCTCTCTCTTTCCTTCAACCTCATCCTTATCCTTCTTTCCATCATATGATTTTTCCTCATTCATGTTGCATGGTTTGTGGTTTGTGACCAATTGGAACATAACAACAGCACAGGTCAAATCCTGGGTTTTAATTGAACACGGCTCTGAGATGGAAAAAAAAAAAGAACATCAGCAAAGAGGCAACGTAATTGCCAGCACCTCAGCCAGGCCCAGTGACTGGAATGCTTAATAGGAGGCACAGGCAGATTGAAGTATGTTGGAAATCATCAAAATGAAAACTAAATTATGCTGGCTTCAATGAAAAGGAAAAAGAAAAACATCCCATCCACCCATCCCCCACCTTTGTTTTGTTTTTCCACCCTCTCTTTTTGCGGAGGAACCGAATGCGTGTTTTGCGGGTAATGTAAGGAGGATGAAATGTGATGGGTTTTGCACTCCTATCCTGCCAATGCGAATCAGCATCACCAGCCAAGCAGCCAAACAGCATGGGCATCAGTCTGACAGGAGTTTACAGTTTTGCGGACCAACAGCAGAGGAGAATGCCCTGAAGCTCATTACACAGACTGACTTGCGTGCGTCATTTCAAAACTGTATTGTGCATTCTTGTTTTGTTTCATTTTTTTTCCTATACATGTCTTCGCTGGCTTTTGATCTGTATTCAGTGTGTATGATATGTTTGTTGTTGCTTTTTCTTTGGTCATGGTTGACAGATCTGTGCATTAGATCCGCCATTATAATTGTTTCCATATTGTGAAGGCTATCTCTGAGCGTTGCATAGTGTTTGTGTGTGTGTGTGTGTGTAGAGAGAGAGACTTACAGTAGGAAGTGTGAAAGCTGAGGTCCTTGACATGAATGTTCAACTCCTGCCATCTCCACCCCCCACTCCCCACCCTCCTCAGCTGTGGCGCCGGATTTCTCACAGAACCTGCTGAAGATGCACACAATGGTGCGCGAGGGTGGTGACGTGCTAATCGAATGTCGACCCAAGATGTCCCCTTGGGGTTTGATCTCCTGGAGGAAGGAAGCTGAGGCCCTGCGCGAGACCAGCAGGTACGTGTCTCCCGGAGCACTGCCAACGATGGCGGTTGGCCAGCCGGTCTGTCAGTCTCTTGTTGGTTTGATTTTGTGGCTGACCTGTGGCAAACGGAGGCTATGTGGTTTACTCTTTGCAGAGGGGGGTATTTATTGCAGGTGCTTGGGAGGCTGGCAAACTCACTCAGATGAAACAATAATGTGTACGCCACTCCCCAGAGGCGTAGCTGGGCTATGATAATGTTGACTTTTGTTCAAATCTGGCGTTGTGATTTAACGCCATACTCAGAGTTTCTCTATTATTAACACAAGGGCAGCTGTTTCCTTGCCTTCCTCCCATTCATCTTCAGCCAGAGACCTGGGCATTAGTTTGTTTCAACCAGGCGCCTGTCATCTTTTGACACCACAACATTTTTTCTGTTTTTTTTTTCTCCCCTCTCCTCACTTACCTTTCTCAGGATTTATACTGAAACATCTTTTCATCCATCTAGAAGGCCACTTGAATTTGTTTCAAATGTCAGGTGTTTTGCTTTTCTCACCTTTAATTCAGGCCATATTTGCCTGCTGCGTTCTCGGGTGTAAATAAAACAGTGGGACGGGACCAGGAAGGGCCTCTGCTGGCTTTTTGGGAGGTGTCCGCGAGCACCCCTCCTGTGCCTGAGTCGAGGTGATAATGAAGCACTTTGCGTCCCAGTGGGGTAGTTTTCCGCTGACGTTTTGGCCTTTGCGGGCAACTGGCATGGTCCGAGACTAGCTGCCTGAGCCTGGTGCCAGGACCCGTGGGGTGCCCTCCATGGAAATTTCAGCATCACGCAGGCAAGTGCCATTAACACCTAAGGCTCAGTAGGAGTAATATTTTGCCACCAAGTATCTTGAGGAAGGATGGGGGAGAGGTTAGATGCACAGTCGTGCCAACCTCTGCGGGGTCTATTAGGGTGCTAGCCCATGCCTGCACACCCCACCACCACCAGCACAGACACAGACACAGACACAGACACATAGACACACACACACACACACACACACACACACACGCAGACACAGACACACACACACACACAGACACATAGACACACACACACACAGACACCCAGTGGACTTGCTCTCTTTGGCAGTCTGGCTCTCCTTTCTTCTCCAGGCATGTTGTATATCCTCATGCAGCTACAGCTGATGCTTCAGTCTAGCTCCTTCGCTAAGTGTGTTCTCGGCTCTGGCAGGATTTGCACTAATGATATTGACCCAGGCAGGGGTCAGCCACAGAACACACACAGCACAGCACAGCACAGCACAACTCTCCTACCATACTGGCCAGGCCTTTGGACACAGTGGCCAGACAGGGCCTCTTTTGCATGTACACAAAGATGGAATTGCTGCTTGTTAAACAAAGTGGCTCAGAATTTGCATTGTGGTGGCGCTGCTAATGACCTTCAGCTGTCCTGCCAGTGAAGCAGCTCTTTACTGCCACCACACCCTAATGGTTTCACGACTGAAAAGAGCTTTATGGGACACTTCGACTAGTAAATAGAACTGTGAGGATTTTTATGAAGAGCGTTTATTTGACAATGATGTCATGTTTTAATTTACTGATATTATAGGTGATAGTAGATTAATCAGATACTGTACGAAGACCGCATATACGTCATACGAAGTATACGTCATAATTTATCAGACCACCTTGAGTCCCCAAGGTACCTTAATATGACTGATAATTTAATAGAATAATGATATTTTGTAAAATAAGAAATGTTACAAAAGTGTCTTGCAGAATAAGCCTTGCAAAAAATAAGAAGTCTAAAAGCAGAAGACATCAAGCACATGCGGTTATTCATCACAAAAACTCCTCCAGGCTTCCTGGTTCAGAGTAGGAGGTGCCCGAGTTGTCCTGCACTTCACCAGTGAGTCATGAGGAGCTCTGATCATGTCGGGGCGGTCGGAGGGTGGGGGACAGGATGAATCATGGGACGGGAGGAAAAATCCTGAATTATTAAATCTGGATTGCTGCCCTCGCTGTCACCCAAAGAATTTATCACAATAATGTAGCATCCTGGGGCTGAGGAGCGTGTGAGGGAATGTGGGGGTAGTGGTGGCGGGGGTGGGGGGTTTGGAGGTGTCCTCATCGTATCACTTCATCTGTATTCACAGGCCCTAGAAGTGGAGCTTTTTCTGAAGTTTGAATGGAAATTATAACACTCGTTCTCATTCCCTCTCTCTCTCTCTCTCTCTCTTGTTCCTTTAACATGGTAAATAGTATGCAGCAGCAAGTGGCAGGTCCACCTCTGACGCTCAGGTAATTAAAAAGAAAAATGAGCAGATCAGAAGTTTGTGCACATCTGTCCCAAGCTGTATTGTGTCGGGTGATGCCCTGTCAGAGTGTTGGATTGCATTGTCAATAGCTGGCGTGTGGCCAGGGAACTTTTTGCAGACCTGAATACATTTGTAAGACACAGAATATGCTGACTCTCTCTTGGTCTCATCTCTCCCCCACACTCCCTCTTTCTCTCTCACTTTCACACACACACACACACACACACACAAACAACACACACATTTGTGTCTTCTCTCTGCTGCGCAAGTTGCTCTTGTGCACACACATCCAATTCATCCTGCACTTTGCATTCATTGCTGCTGTGTTTTTGATCCAAGCCCCTTGGAACCCAGCCAGAAGGGAACAGGTATATCTGCTGCCCACAGTCTTGGGTTAGGCAGACTTCTTAGTGTCTTGCATCATATGCTGTTAAGATGTACGATTGCACCAAGAGGATTCTGGACAATGGCATCTCATAAATCATTAAATCTGCCAATCATCTGAATCTGGTACTACAAGGAGCATTTAGCTGGTTTTATGCTGATCTCATGGTATACACCTGCATGCGTAATTTAAAGTGGGGGGAGGGGTGATCCCCTTTTTACCGAAGATTAATTGCCTTAATTGCATGAGCCCTCCACTGTGGCTTTAGAGAGAGCTTGCAGCAAGGTGATCCATCTTCACAGCAGCAGCAGTCCTTTTTTCGTCAGGAGCTGGTGTGTGTGTGTGTGTGTGTCTGTGTGGGTTTGTGTGTGTCTATGAAGACACACATGCCCATGAATGCTTGCGTGTGTGTTAGTGTTTATTTATCATGGTGCCTTGCCTTTGTGTGTGTGTGTGTGTGTGTGTGTGTGTGTGTGTGTGTGTGTGTGTGTGTGTGTGCGCGCGCATTGCACGCCTGTGCCTGCGCGCTCCTGTGTTTCTTATCTCCTGCAGACACCCCTGCGGGGACACAGTTTCGATGACATCAGCTGGAGCAGAGCAGCTGAGAGAGCAATGCCCGTCCCACTGACAAGCACCTAAGTGGGCCAAACCGCTGGTGGCTAGTGGCTGGTGGCGGCGCAGCGCCGGCAACGGTGGTGGTGACTACAGCAGCATCCACGGCCATGGGTGCAGCCGAGCACCGCCTCAAAAAATGTGCCATTATGATATGTCATTGCTGTTCCTCTGCAGTCGCTCTACCGCCAAAGCTTTGCCATCAAGGCTGCCTGCAACCCCTTCATCCCTTCCCCGCCTTAGCCAATTGCCCTGCCCGTCGTGTTGACATTTGGGGATTGCACTCTCAAGAAATCAAAGGCAAAAAGCGAGGCCCCTGGCCAGTGTGGGTGTGCTGGTTCTTGGCTGCCCGATTGGGCAGAGATACCATATGGCTCCTTCATTTTTGGAGTTCATTATCCTCTGTGTGCCTGTGAAGCAGCACCATCAGAAACACAGCGGGAGCAGAGACCACTCGTCTGCTCCCTGTGTTAAGTGTGAGGGGACAGCTTCAGGCCTCTCATGTTTTTTACTGTGTGTGTGTGTGTGTCAGAGTTTGAGTTAGAAAGCAGTGTCAGAGTTGCTTGCGTGCATATAGCTAGTCTTGCATTTTTAATGTTGTTCCTTCTAACTGTATGACTCCCTATATAAGTGGGTCTGTGTGGATGAGTTTCAGCCTCCTAAAAGTGGTGAAATATTAGTTTGGAGACACAGCATCTGAAATATACTGTCACCAGCTATCATATGGTCATCAGCTGCAGTCATTCAGTTCTGTAGAAGTCAGCTGGCAAATCCCAGTGCCCTCCCTAGCTATAACCCTGTAGCCCTCGAAGACCCATATCTCAAATTTTTGAGCTCACTGTATGCTGGAAAAAGAAAAAGAACAAGAAGATTTAGTACAACATAGACAGACCTTTGTGAACAGACGCAAACTGAAAAGAGGCACAGAAAACTAAACTTTGCTCTCATTAGTGAGCATTAGCTGTAATTTCAGCTGCTATTCTTCCTATCTTCAGCACTCATGGACCTAGGTTGGTTTACGTTGGATTTTTCCTTTAAGTTATTGAGAGTTTTAGGACTTAGGGGTGAAATTGGGATTCACCCAGTAGTCTAGAGGTTCTAGTTAGGACCAGTTGTGGTTAGCAGAGCTGGTAAAAACTGGTGGGCTGCAAGTAGGTTAAAGTAGTGGAGGATCTGTGCGTGACACCTGGGTGTCTGTGTCGGCTTGCTGAAGGCTGGCTGTTGCGTCCGATCGGAGTTGACACATGCCACGGTCGGAGTGCCTCAGAGACGGCGGCGGTGACTGTAAGTGAATGACCCACTGGTGCATCCGTCGAGTGGCTGCATGTCACCCAGCGGCGCACCAATGCAAAGTGATGGCTGCCAGGGTGATGTGCATTTAAAGGTACATCTGCTTTGGCAGGTTTGGAGTAATGCGCCTCCTTTAAAAGTTATGTAAAAGAGTGTGTCGTAGCGCCAGCAGGAAGCAGCGATTACAGCAACTTTGTAATGGCAGACGGTCCAGCTGAAATGTTGGTGGATCTGTTTACGCTAACAAGAGCATACATACACACAAACAAAGACACATACATACACACAAACACACACACACACAATCTGGGGTGTTAATGAGTAGACTTTTGTGATGTTGGGATAGATGTAATAAGATCTGGAGTTCTTGTGTTGCAAAAACCAAACTCATTTCTCATGAACTTGCAACACAGTGTTATTAGTATAAATCACAGAGCGCTCAGAGGAAACAGGTGTTCTAATAAAACAGCTTGATTGAATCCAAATAGCATCAAAAGTGAGTAGGATTATTCAGTCACTGGAACAACTCCTTGAAGGCAGCACACTGTTTTGCTTATTAAAAATATTACCATGTTCAAATGTCACCACGCATCTCGTTCCTTTCAAAAAAGAGTGCATTTCCTCATTTAAAGCTAATTGAACATCTGCTTGTGGAAGGGAGTTTAAATCACTGGTGCACTCATGGAACCACGCTGCCAGATAGCAACATTAACAAGTCTCGCAGCCAGCAAAACTTATCTCGTTAGCTTACCTTAAGGGGAAGTTCAGCTGCCAAAGCAGTCGGTGGCCAGCTGATGGTGTTTAGTGAAATCCAGAGTCCTTTTTTAGCCCCCTTTAGGGACATTTGGCACAGCTAGTGTTGGGGAGCGGCGTATGAGGTATGAAGACTGGCCCCTGCGGCTCAGGACAAAGGCTTGTATGGAACTTGCAGCTGTTTGATGTAGTGCCTTTTTTTGTTGTTGAAACTGGAGGCTACTTTGACTTTAAGCAGCACAGTGCCATGCCTGTGGTCCCAAGACAGTGCTGTGTTTTTTTTTATGCTGTCTTTGGTGACTGCTGAAACCATAAACCGTGATTTGCTATGGCACCAGGCAGGCAGGTCTTCCTCATAGAAAATCTATACGTATCGAGCATTTCCATATCCAATTAGACCATTAGCAAGACAGACACTGGATTTATTGGCTGCTAATATGTTGTTTAAAGGTTTGCATATTGTGGACCAACGCGTAAATTAAAATCCTATAACAGCAATTGCACATACCCATAGGAATCAAGCTTAGGGCATATGCATGGAGTGGACAGGTTGTTAACCGACAATATAATAGTGATCAAGAAGGCATGTACTGTATTCTAATGGTCCGACAAGAATTATTCAGGCTTTTGTTATTTGGCTGTTGAGGCCCCATTTAGATTGGAGGCTGATTTGCCCTTGACTGACAGCGTGGCAAGTCTGTTAATGGACTTAACGCTAGTGAAATCTGAATCTAAACAGCCAGGTGAGTTGCAGATCTTTGCTGAGATCGGGTCAGGCCTCTCCTCCCCCCCGTCTGGCACAGCCCAGCTCGGGAGGATTATGTTTATCAGCACCCGCTGATATCATTTCTCAAAGTGTGAATCCGCCAGCACAGCACAGGTAATCCATCTTGGCTCCGCCGACAATTTCTCACCAAACACATGTGCTCCTTATTCCTGTAAGGATAGCCCTCCGTTGCATGGCAGAGGAGGGGAGATGAGTATCGGGCGGAAAGAATAAACCCGGACAGCAATATGTGATTAGAGGAATCCTGTCTGGATACATCCATAAGCCCTCTGTGTTTGAGCGTGATAAACAGCTCCTCTACTCCAATCTAATTACAAATACAATCACTGCCGCCACTACAACAGGGAATTAACACTATCTCGATGAGGAGGCTTGATTGAGATAGCTACCTGTAAAGCACAGAAACTCTCTGCGGATGCTCAGTAATTCAAGAGGAGATGTGGAGGTGTATGTGGGGGTGTGTGTGGAGGGCTGCAGTATCTTTTTTTGTTTTCCTTCTGAAAACTGTGTTATAAAAATATGATCAAACTGTACAAAAAGTATACAAAAGATATGTTTTTTCCTGCTATTTGTCTGGCTCAGGAGTTGTTTGGGGACATGCAGTGTTCAAGGCAGTAGGAATTGCTTTACTCGTTTGCTTTGAAGTATGGTTTGTCTCTGTGCTTGAAGCTCATCTGGAGTAATTTTGTCATAAGTGGGCTATCTCATGAGAGATGCTCACTGCGCATGCCTTCCCTAAATACTGAATTTTGTCAGGTTTTCTTTTTTCTCAGGCTGGTATTACAGTATCTGGGGGTGTTTGGTGCCAGTACATATTTGCTTTACAAAATACAGATTAATACTTTCTTTTCATGCAGACATGTCTGGCCTCTGGCCTTTTTCATATTAAAAAAAAAACTGTCATATTGCCATGGAAACCTCAAATCTGCAATTCCCCGCGAGACTTGGGTCAACCTAGAAAAGATGGAAAGAAAAATGTCATTTGAGGTCTTGCCTGAGAAGTTTTTTTTTTTCCCCACCACACACTATTTTAATGTAAATGAAATCCAGGTCATTTTTCTCCTGATGTGACGAAGTACACTGTACTAGTCAAGGTGTGAGGTTCCTCTGCTCGCTGTCATTCTCTTTTTGTCTTTTTAAACACTGCTCTTATCTTTGCATGAGCTGTGGGACTGCATGGTTAGAGTTACATGGATTATTAGACCTAGCAGTAGGCTTTGATTGACATAGCAAAATTACACCAAAGAGTGGGGCCTGTGAAAAAGACCCTAGGGGAAAAAAGGCTTTTTCTTTGATTTCTAGTAAATTTCTGTCTTTGAGACCTTCTTAGTAAAGTGCATTGTACCAGTTCCGGTAACGCATGCCTATAAGGATGTGTGTTGGTGGTTGACTTGAACGCTGTTGTTAGCTACTTAATATCCTCACAGTTTATATGTATGACTGTGCTGTGTGTATATTGCACTTCATGAACTGTTGAGCTTGGCATCAAGTTAATAAGGGCACACGGACTGCATTGCAACACCTCCTTGTCCTCATTACTTAACAAAGAGCAAATCTAATGTAAACTAATTGATCATAGCAAACCACTAGTGTTGAATTCTTCACACAAACATCATTAGTGTGTGCTCAGTGTATATAACTAACATATTTTTAAGCAAGATAAATACCGTGCAGTGAGGGCTGACTCTACCAGATGTAAATCATAAACACGGGCAAAGTGCTCCCTTGTACTGCTGATTGTTGAAGTGGCTGCAGACTCCTATCCAAGTACAACCCTGCAGTCGTGTCATTTGATCCATAATAATGTAATATAATGCTCCCGCAGATCATGGTAGAGGTGGTAATGAATGGTATGTGTTTAGAGACACCGGGGCAGCACCATATACAACAAAAATCAATATCAATTACCTGGGTATTGGAGAGTTGTCAGGGGCTAAACATGTAGGTGTCTTTTTTTAAACCAGCATCAAGCAGCCGGTCTGTTGTTCCACACATCAAAGTTAAAGTCTGCGCCGAACATATTTTGGTGGACTGTAATTGCCTGTTAACCTTGAGGTTGACAACTTAAGAGCTGAGCTGTTTGTTTTTAGATTTGTCATGTAGAATAGATCTATGGTCAGTTGCACCTCTTGTGTCTGAACAGAAGTCAGGCTTCTTTTCTTTAAAAACAAAAAAAAAAAAAACATTTTTTTTTTGCCCATTGGATCGGCCTCTGTAGCATTCGGTTTGATTTACCTGGCCGACAAGGTCATCTTTTCCCAAACTCTGAGACTCAGTGGGAAACCTTTCGAGAGACAGACATGCAATTTATCTTGCTAGGCCAGACCGTTCCCACCATCCACTTCAGGGTTTTAAAAGTGGTCCAAGGCATAGATCAACGCTCGATGTTAGGTCCAACCCCTGGTCCTATTCAGAGGATAGAGTGACCTAGCCTCCCTCCCATTAGACACATCATATGAGCCCCTCTCTCTCTCTCTCTCTCTCTCTTTCTCTTTCTCTTTACTTCCCATCCCCAAAGCAGTGTATGCTCTGGAAATGTTTTGATACAATCATGATTAGAAACACCACCTGGAGGTAGGTCAGTGATGGCCAGCTCTGTGCTCTGCTAAAAGACAGATGCACATGGTGTCCCTTATCTCTATATTTCTCCCCAGACGTCTCAAAGGCCTGACACGTTTGCCAGTGTACAGCTATTTACCCTAAATCTCCTGCACCGTAAATGCTTTTAAAATGGTGCAAAAAAGTCAGTGTGCAAAAAAGACTGTTGCAGCAACAGACACCATAGATACAGCCGTACAGCCGGAATGTAAATGCTGTACATGTAGGTTAATAGATGCCAGAGACGTTTGCATGCAGCACGTCCAGATTAATTATTTCCTGAAACTAGCAGAGAAGAACAATGTTCTTTTTACTTTTTTCCCTTCCTTTTCTCTCTCTTTTTCTCTCCTTGCTGGAGGCGCAAGGCTAGAGAAACGCACTGATAGAATCTTATCCCCAGTTTCCAGCACAGCGGTTTATTTACAGCACTAATGAAGAGACCGGCGGTGCCTTCTTAACCCTGCCGCTTCAGCTCAGCCATCAGCCTCGCGATGGCCAATGCGTGGAGGCAGGTGGCAGGACGGCGACGATGTTTAGTTAGCCATGGCGTGCCACTGAGATGATCACCAATCAACTGCGTACATCTGCACCCCCCCCCCTCTAGGTTTACCGGCACATTTACGCAATGTGGCCACATCTGTATTAAGCACCACTGGTTGTTATGGGATGTTATGGGTTTATTGGTCGTGTTCATTCCACAAGCGCAATTCTGAGCTAAACTGAAGACTGACGCAGGTAGCAGGTTTCAGATTTCAGTAGTCTCTGGGGCTTTGTGCTGTGGATGTTATTTCTGTCTTTCTCCATCCCCTGTATGTCTTTATTTGCTGCCACCTTGGCCAGGCCTTTCTGAAAGAGGAGACTGTGTATCTCAGTGGGACATTCCTTGTAAACTAAAGGCTAAATAGATAATACATGAGAGAGATGTGGGAGTGTGCTCCTCTGTGGCTGTGCATCTGGAATAACCGGCTGTAATGTGCACCAAGCAGTTGGTTTCCTGTGAGTTGGTTTGGCCTGAGAGTTTGAGTGGAAGGTGCAGACAGACGATGAGAGGGATTTGACTTCAGTGTCAAGAGTTCACACTTCGGAGTGGCAGCCCGACACCTCCTCCTCCTCATCCTCCTCCTCCTCCTCATGGTCTCCTCTTGTTTAGGTGCATGCCTCTTTCATCTTCAGGCAGACGAAAGCAATAATAGAACCATGTCGCTCTGTCACATGACCCAGTTGCACGACGGTGAAGATTTGTTGGCTCCTCTGCACCCCCCTCCCAATATGTAAATGAATGTGTCTTGTCTTTGGTGGTTTTGGCCAGCTCTCATTAACTGGTGTGATCCCCTAGATGAGAGGAGAAGAGAGGAGAGAAGTAGTAGCACTTCTGTACTCATCTCACCTGTGAATAATTGATGTTAGACTCCCCCGCACACGTCTCATCCCCGGGCCCTTGACAGGAAGGAAGCACGCGCGCCATGAATGAATACATCTGACGGATGTGCGGCTTGTGTGATTGTGGTTAGCAGGAAGGAGGAAGTGAGGAAGGGGACGAGGATTCTGTCTCTCTTTCTCTTTTTTTCTCTCTCTCTCTCCCTCACACACACATACACACACACACTCTTCCCCATCTCTCTTCTCTACTCTTCTCTTTTTTATCACCTCATCTTTAACCTAGATCTGCCACATTCATCTTGAAATCCAATTTATCACCTGATAATATTTACAATTCAGAGATATCCAAGTCAAATTACACCAGCCAGCAGTGTTTTAGAGAGCGAACAAGCTTTTGAAAGAGAGGGTAAAGGTGTATCTGGAAAAGGGTGACGAGAAAAAAAAAACACATCCTGGTGACTGCTGCTGTGTGTGTCTCCTGTCTGCCATTAGCATGTTGCTCATAAGTCTCAGTGGAGAGACCATAAAAAGACACCTGTTAGTCACATGACCAGCAGAAAAGTTCCCAAAGGACACTGGGTTGGTGGCAGGGCATGAAATAAAAAAACGTGTTTTGTTTCGTTCCAAACCGTGATGGCAGATGTTTGCTCATATAGGTGAACCAAAAACAGGTCAGTGCTTGATCTAGATAAAACACCATGCTGTCCCATTTGTTTTCTTCCTTTCTTTTTTTTTACAGTGAGTCACAAGTGTTAACATAGTTTCCTCTCCAGAAAAAATACTGAAATGTTAATAGACTCTGAGACTAGAGACTAGAGACTACAGTGTTTATTTCAGTGAAGCTACCAGCAACTTGCTGTTTTGCTCAGCATTGTTTTTTAAGTGAATAAAACGTAAGTGAGCTAAAAGATGCAGTTAGTGCTGTTTATTTCTTCTCCTTGATCACGCATGAGATGTGGGGACCACAAAGAAGTTTTAGGCATTTTATGATGGTAGTTTTGCAGTGTGTCTTTGTGTATGTCATCTGTCCTCATGTGAGGACTTGTGATTTTTGTAAATATTATACTCTCGTTTCTAACTTACTTGTTTGTCAGCCACATTGGTAAATATAAGAAGGTTTACATCTTCAGTTATTTATTAATCAAGCACATTTATCTGAAATTGACTGCAACCCAATCAAGCATGCCTCTCCCCAAGCAATGAAGCTATTCAAACCGGTGGCTACATCTACATCTCAACAAATTGCCAGGATGTATCGCATCTATGTTGCCGGTAAATTACTTCCCAACAAAGCTGAGTCGTCGTGGATGAAAGTGTTTGTTTTTGCACTGAGTAATGGTCTCTTTACAGGCACACACTTCATAGAGTGCATTTTATTTTATGCCATCCTTTTTTTTTCCATCTCATTTTTTTTTTTTTTACTACAGACCCTGAAGCGTTCTCATATTTACAGTTTGCAGATTCAGCAGAGCATTTTAGATAATTAGAATCCACTACAGATTAATGAGTCACTCATACTCTACTCTTTCCTCCCACCACTCAAGGTCACTATTTCAGTTTCAGGCATTTGGCATTGGGAAGGGTTCTATGGCTCTTGTGAAGAATGGTTGACCTTTTGTGTGTGTGTGTGTGGGGGGGGGGCATTCAGGAAAGAACACATTTCTGATCAATGTTCATTTTTCTTCCATTGTGCACTAATTAAAATAAATGCAAAGTGCTGCTAACTTTTAGAGGACATTACCTGAAAGAAACTACACTGTTCTCAGGAGGACACTTGTTTATGGGAGGATTGAATAAATTCATGTTTCCTGAGTCTAGCAGCTGACCCAGTTACTGAAATACAGTCCTTGTTTCATTTTTAGACTTAGTTGTTTTTCCACAAAGTTTATTCAAAGTAACATTAAGACACTGTCAAGTTGGACACTGAACGATTATTAACACTTGATTAGAGCACTGTCTATACTGATATTTGCTGTTGCACACTGCATTTTCAGACTAATGTTTCCAGCCCTCCATTGCAGGATCTCTGTCTTGGACAGTGGAAGTCTGAAGATATCAAACGCCACCAAATCAGATGCTGGTCTCTACACATGCGTAGCCAGGAACCAGTTTGGCGAAGCAAGTAGTACAGGGACTCTCCTGGTCAAAGGTAATGTCATACTGTTGCACACATGGAAACGAAACGAAATCGTCCTTGTCTTTGTTCTTTGTGCATATGCCGGCCAATGGGTCCCCATATGACTGAGTCCCACTTGACCCACTGTATTGGAAATGGACTGTGATGGCTTTTCATCTTTGTCACTCTGACCTGAGATCTGTAACTGCATTATATTAGTTAACTGAATTATATCGAGTGCTAGCGACCTCACACTGAAACCTGATGCCACTCTGTATTTGCATTGTTGGTGTGTACATATGTGTAATGCTACAAATAAGCTCAGAACGGCAGTGCTGAAAACAATGCCGGTATTTAGTAGCTAAAATAGCTAAAACATCTGCTTTTCTTTAAGCTTTATTAAATCTGTCATCACCACCTGGATGTCTCAGTGTAGCTTTCCATTTTTCAAATTAAATGCACAATTATGTAAGGGTGTTTTTTTTTTTTTCCTTTCTCCTGTCATGCCTGTCATGGTGGGACGTGGATGTCTACAGCAAATGAATGCGCTTGCATAGTGGATCCTCATTAGGTGTAGAGTGGTGTTGCTCGAGCTCTTCTTAATGAACCCCTTTCATTGCCAGTCTCGGAAAGAGCACCGTAAATTTACCATATCTTTGGCAAGGGGATTTGTTTCATTTTAATGCGACACTCATCCCCCTCCCACCCCCACCCCAACCCTTCTCAAACCCACATACATACACATACACACACACACACACACACACATACACACATACACACACACACACACACACACACACACACATACACACACACATACACACACACACGCACACTCACACACACACACACACTTGCAATGTGATTCACACCCACCCTTTAAAATGGGAACAAAAAAATAAAAAAGGAAGAACAGCAGTGTCACAAATTCAGCCTGAGAACCCTGGTGGGATTCTGGGTAGCACTGCTGCTCAGCACCATTGACTTATTATGCTGTATTAAAAATGGATGAGAGGAGAGCAGAATGTGCTGTGTATTGTGTTGTTCAGTACACACACATACACACACACGCACGTACACACACATATCCACACACAAATGCACTTACATTTTTTTTCTTGTTACTCAGGCCACAAAGAGGACGCTGTCACAGATCACTCTTGTCAGTGTGGTCCCCCCAAAAGTCACCGGGGTCAAGTCATAGCATCACACACACTAAATCATGGCTCGGCTTGCTCTCCCACTCATTCTCCACATGTCAGAGAGGCTTTGGCCTCTCACTCAAACCCAGAAGCAATTGATTGTATGTGTATTTATGCAGATTGTGCCATCATCCCATCATCCTATTGACAACAGGAGGCATAGTACAAAGTGCAAGCATAATCGATGTACATAGCCTGCATGCTGTTATTGATTCCTTCAAACATGTGTCAGACATTTAGCTATGAGAGCCAGGAGCCATGGCATTTCATTACATTTGTAATATATCAGGCATCCCTATGTAAATATTAGTTTAGTGAAGTTATCGTTTTCGTACCATTTTAGCTTTTAGCATATCTTGTCACATGCGCCACTAAATGCTTTCGGACAAGATGCTAAGTTTGTGAGGAACTCGGTGGGAAATGGAATGCTGGTCTGGTGGCATTAGAGTGAGCCTCCATGGCAAAGACCTCCATGGCAAAGTGGTTTAGATTTCTGCATACTTTATCTACTGTGCAGTTCGATGTCCTGAATGTAATGTAATAGACAGATCTGTCTTTCCTTAGTGGTAGTGCATGTCACATCATTAAGGTCCAGTATGTCCAATTTGACTTGACTCTAAAACTCTCTGAAACACAGATCCCAATGAGTTGCCTCTGCTACCACTGTACCAACATTAACCTCTTTTTAGAAATGCTATGTAGTTACCATAGAAACCTCTTTGATCATTCATCCTCAAGTTTTCGGAGTCAATTTTGCATGGAGGTGTCGTAATGATTTATATCACTCAAGGATTGTATCATGGACTACTTCAACTCGTTAATAGGCATATTTAGGATGCATTTACTGGATTGCATTTGTGAAGATGACACATGGTAGACTGTTTCAGCCCAGAGAACTGATGATGTTTGCTTAAATTTCATATTTGTTTTTGAGGGTTTGGAAAAGTTTGAAGAGAGAGATTGAAAATGTCCAAATCTTCTTGTTTGTTTTGACAAAATTGGATGTCCATGAATAATACACATTGGTTCATTTTGGTCTGACAGCTCCTTTGGCTTTAGTTGCCGTACTTCTTGGTAGGGTGCAAGAACTGCTTTCTGTACGACTGTTTATTAGTGCAGTTTCTTTTCTGGTGTTCTATCAAGATTGAGTGTCTTAACACAGCAGAAGTGACAGCAATACTGTCAAGTTAACTTAATTGATCATCCCATGTAGGCGGATGTTTTTCAATTCCAGCAAATTGCATTTAACCTCCCATTTTGGCTGCAAGAAGAGAGAGGCGGGCTTTGTTTGACATCACTCCCCATAATAGTTTACTTGCCATCATATCTTGTTTAAGAGCTGCAACTTCAGCTGCTATACAAATGTTCTCATGTATGATCTGGTGCCTCCCTGTCACAATTGATAGCACTCTGGAAATGGGACGGGGTAATTTACATTCGCAATTTCATTTGAGCCTCAAAACAGGGTTGTCTGTGCATCTCTGTTCACAGAGCAAGCCCTTATGGGAGATGACAGTCGCTCATTTAAAATTGACTGCATTGAGATGAGTGCAGCAAAAATACCTGTCACAATGCATTCGTTCAGCCTCAATATGAATAAGCCCCTGCCCCCCCCCAACACACACACACACACACACACACACACACCCTTACCACACTGTTGGAGCACAGGGCACAACAGACGAGGCTCACTAATGTCCCAATTATTTCAACACCAAGGGATGTTAACCGGATTAATCTGTCGTTATTAGAGACGCGTTCTCCTGACAGAGATTAAGGTGGAGATCCTACATCAGTGTTTTTTTTCTCCCTCACTCTTGTCTTTGATGGCTCAGACTGTCTTAACTTCTTATTGAGGGCTATTCAGGTTGAGTCCCCGGTGTAATCCATCAGAGCATGGCTGGCCTTTTTTTTTTGCTTCTGAGGCCATGTGGCGTTTGTAGATTGACACCAAATGGAATCAAACAGGAGGCTGCGTGGGCATTGCGTTACCTTCTGAATTAGCCTGTACCTCCAGGTGTGTCCTCCCTCCATTAGCAGTAAGACATGACCCTGAAGACTTTTCAGAGTAAGAGGCCCCAATATGTGATCACACAAATCTAAAAATCCATTTTGCAGGGTGACAATGGCCAGCTCTTTCAATCACGTCCTCAGGTGCTTCAGAGAAAATATATATTTTTGAACATTTTATGTGAAGTTGCTATTTTTCTTTTGAAGGCTTGGATGTGGGCAAAAAGAAGAGAAACATTTAATGTTTTTTATTGACTTCAGAGAGTGTTGCCTCAAGTCATAAGCAACATATTCCCAATGAAATAGCCCACTGAACGGCCCCCAGAAGCTTAAAAGCCAGTGATTGCTTGAGAGACATAATAAGAATGACACAATCCCATGTGAATCAGCGGCAGGTAAGGAAGATTCCTGTGTTAGTTTGTGTGAATAGAGACAAGTGTTGAAAATATGTGTGTGTGTGTGTGTGTGTGTGCGTGTGTGCGTGCGTGCGTGCGTACGTACGCGCGTGCATATGTGTGATAGTTTGTTTTCCCTTTTTTCCCCCACCACAGCCAATGGAGCCTTTGAGATTTGTCCTTGAGAGAATTTCCTTCATGTCCTAAGGACACTGTGCTGCCGTATTCAGGCTTGTTCATGAAAGCTTTGCTGTTAATTGATTCAAGGCTGCCTAGACAGTTTGTTCAGACAGGAAAAACTGAAGGGAGAAAAAAAAGATGTCCAAAGAACTGAAAGGGTCGCTCATCTCAAAAGGGATGACACAGCAGTGAAGGTGTATAGATGGTATCCCACATACATCCACATACATACATCATATATATATATATATATATATATATATATATATATATATATATATATATATATATATATATATCTTTGATACACATGAAAAGGAGAAAAAGCAGGGTGAAAGTGGGCTTGAGATCAGACACGGCTTCTAATGCCAACCCCCTTGAAAAATCCCCTGCTCTGGTTTGGGTCTCGCTTTTTCCTCCACCGCATTTGACCTTTTAGCTACATCTTCCTAATGCCGCCATCCTGGGCGGAATGGTCCAGAATCGGGCTTGCCTAGTCTTCCAGTCCACCAGGTCCGCTGGCTGCCTGCCAGGCCCCCTTGGAGCCCCTGCATAATTGAAGCCCCTGTGCGGTGGGCTCCGTGGCAGTAACAGCAGTGGTGATGGTGGTGGTGGAGCTGGAGGAGGAGATGGAGATAGAGAGGGTGAACTGAAGAGCATTCACACCAGAGTCTGGCTCACATTCACGCTTCCAGGGGCCATTAAAGCCTGGGATGCGTTGTGCCGGAGAGCCCACTGTGATGTTTGTTTTTTTTTTCACCACAGCAGCCGAGCCATTCACTCACGAAAGCCCTGGCACAAAGTGTGATGGGTGTGTGAGTGTCTGTGTGTGTATGTGAAAGGGAATGCGTTAGAGTGTGAGTGAGTGATTGTGGATGTGCATGATACGTGGGTGAGAGTAAATGTGTATAGATGTAAGTGTACGTGCGTACGTGTGTGTATGTGCATACGTGTGTATGTGCTGCTGTATGCACGCACCTGTGTGTGTGTGTGTGTGTGTGTGTGTGTGTGTGTGTGTATGCATGAATGTAAAAAGGGAGAGCGAGAGCAAACAAGAGTGGTGTTGGTGGTGGTGGTGGTGGTGGTGGTGGTGGTAGGCTTGGGCAGTTCTCACTCAGAGTCTCTCTCACACGTGCCCCAGCATAGGAGAGAAAACAGAGGTGTGCTATGCTATGCTATGCTATGCTTTGCTATGCTGTGCCTCCCCATTAATTCAGCATGTAGACAGTCAGTGGCGCTCTTCTTTGACCTTTCCCTCTAACACGATTACTCTGCAACCCCTGCCCCCCCCACCCCAACCTCAACCCCAACCCCCCAGTCTCTATTTTATGTCGTCTAGCTCTCGTAGCACTTTCCTTTTGCTACGCCAAGCCTCACGCCTCCACTCACTTCATCTTGGGTTTAATTGACCCCACCACATGCATAGGTCATCCCCCCCTCCTCGTCCAGCCCCACTACCCACCCCACCTGTTCATATAATGACAGTTCATAACAAGGTATCATACAAGATGGATATCAGTCAAATTATGTTAGAGCGCCCTGCGGGGGTCATGCCATTTTTTTTTAAAGCAGAGTTATCCACCCTGTCTGTCAGCAGTGGTGATGGAGGAGAGGAATAAGGCCCACGTCCCTCCACTGTCTCAGCTTCCATTCTCTCTCTAGCTCTGCCTATCTCACACCACCACAAGAATCCCAGCAGGTTGCACTTAGGTGGCCACACTCAATTCTCCACCAAAGGCTGGGCTGTTTTTTCACTCTGCCCACCCTCTCTAATTCACACATACACACAGTGTGTGTGTGTGTGTGTGTGTATGTGAGAGAGAGAGAAAGAGAGAGAGAGAGAGAGGAACTGAGCGAGAGAGAGAAACTACAGGATCTTTTTGCTTTTATCATGGTAGGATAGTGAAGAGAGACAGGAAGTGAGTTGGTGAAAGAGATGGGGAAATGACTCCAGGTCGGACAACACACACACACACACTGAACCTTGTTAAGCACTTCCTTCGAGAGCAGTTTGAGTGGTGTGTGTATCGTCGGGGACTCTGTGTGCTGTGTTTCCAGCTATGAGCTGAGAAAAGATATTAACGGAGCCCCCTCTGTTTACCCACGGGAGGATTGAGTTCTACCTGCCCACGTGCGCATGTGGCTCACAGCCTGCAGCTCGTAAACGCAGGATTATGCAACTCCCACCTTTTAAATATCGCCTGCGGAGAAATGCACTTCTCTTAGATGAGTGGATCAATGAGATCACTCTCCCTGTGTGTGTGTGTGTGTGTGTCTCTCTGTGTGTGGAGCGGCAAGCCCTTCCGAGAAGCATGGGACTTCACACACCTGTGGAGTTGATGCCTTGTAATAACAAGGAAAGGAAAAAGGCTAGTGATACACACACAGGTGATTGCTCCTCTCCCTTGCCTGTCAGCGAGCAGGTGGCGTACAGATGTGGCGATGGACTCGTCACCCAGTGCTCCACCCGCTTCGGGAAGCACCCAATGGACATGTCTGCTCTTCACACACCTGTGGCCTGGCATTTGTGCCTGACGGAGGCCCCATTATGTACTTAAAGTCTGTCATGCCATCAGCACTGGAGGGGTATTCAGCTCAGCAGTGCTGCACGAGAGGCTTCCAGGAGGCTGTGATTATCTATGTTCTACTAAACCATGTTGTACTCTTTGTGTGTGGATGTGAGTATGCGTGTGTGTGTGTGGATTTGTGTGTGTGTGTGTGTGTGTGTGTATTATGTGAAGATGATATTCAATGCAAACATGGCGGGCGGGAGCACACTGTATGAAGATTGCACTGCTGGTGTTTTCCACATGAATTTTTGTCCGTCTGGGGATCGTTTGCCATGCTTAATTTAGCCGGCGCAGACCTGCAGCGCTTCAGTGGAATACTAACAGCACCCCCCTGAGGGGGATGGGAGAACTACCACATCAGAGGGGCCCTGACACTCTTCCCACCCACTCAGACCCACTCAGAGTGACTATGGTGACTTGCAGGGGAGAGGTGTTTGTGTGTGTATGTCTGTGAGTGCATTTGTGTGTGTGTGTGTGTGTGTGTGTGTGTGTGTGTGTGTGTGTGTGTGTGCGTGTTTGAATGCTCAAGTTTGGGGTGGGGGGGTTGTATGTCTGTGTGTGTGAGAGAGAGAGTGTTGGGGAGCTCTGGCTCTTTCTTAGGTGAATTCGGCAGTGGCTTTGTGTGTGTATGTGTGTGTGTGTGATTGTGTGTGTGTTGTCTCTCTTATAGGTGAGAGCTGAGTGGTGGGGTCTTTGTGTGGAGATTTCAAAAGAAAATGCCCTGAGAATGAGCAGACTTGCCCCATGGTGTTGTGCTGTTGTGCCAGCACCACACTAGACCACAGGAGGCGACTGAAGCCTCACAGGCGAAAGATCTGGGCAAGGCACAGAGCTCACGTGGACTCAGCCTCAACCGCAGCTGTGTCTCCTCTTGCTGGCCGATGCCCGATGGGGGGGGGGGGGGGGGGATTTGGGGTGGCCCTGCCGCCTCGTCGCTCCGGGATTTGGGTTGAGACGCGCAGGACATTTGTGCAGGCCTGGAGAATATTATTGCTCTATTTGAGTCTGACAGGGCTGTTGTTACCATGACAAATAGACTGGGGAAGTCACCGGGTGTGCCATTGAGTGAGACCGCACTCATCCGTGTGAATGATCTCTTTCTCTCTCTCTCTCTCTCCTCCATCGCAGAGCCAACAGTGATCACCACCCAGCCGGGGACGCTGGATGTGACAGTGGGGGAGAGTATCGTCCTGTCCTGCCAGGTGACCCACGACCCCTCCCTGGAGCCCCGATTCACCTGGTTCTTCAACGAGCAGCTCATCAACTTCGGCAGCCATGGTGGTTATTTCGAGAAAGTCGGAGGAGTAAGTCCTGTCCGCTGTGCAAATCTCGCACCAAGCCCTGTCAAGGCCCAAGCATACAGTAGCCTATATGTCACCGAGGTCGTAAAATGTACAGCCCACGCCAGCACATAATGAACCTTTCGATCACATAAAAAAAGACACACTCTTTATATCCCACTGCATATGCCTGTGTTATTTATGGTCTGTCAGACAACGGATGAAAGAGTCATTGTTTTTTTTCCCCCTTCAGCAATCTCTGGCAGACGTTCATTTGAGTCCAGTCTTTAATAGCCGTTCCCCTGCATCATTTGTGGAATAATGACATAAGCATTAGGCGTCTCACAGAAAAGGCACACTGAAAGACACATATTTTGCAGTGCCAGTGACATAGATTAATGTATTTCTGATACACACATGCCTGCTTTTC
Source organism: Tenualosa thibaudeaui (assembly GCA_027481765.1). Lineage (NCBI taxonomy): Eukaryota > Metazoa > Chordata > Actinopteri > Clupeiformes > Clupeidae > Tenualosa > Tenualosa thibaudeaui. The sequence goes on from JAIFZK010000003.1 coordinate 4,989,941, forward strand.
AAAAGGCTCATTCCTGATATTTATACAGTGAAATGAAAGTCACCCCCCCACCTCCAACACACACACACACACACACACACACCACCCCCCACCCTTTTTGCACAGAGGTGATAATTATGAGCCCCAGCAATGAAATGAAAGTCAAGGATGGATTTACAGCATAGATAGTTTGTCAGGTTTTCCATTATGGTGAGTACTCACTGACAGTCCCTCGCATGTGTTAATGCAATTTATAATTAAGCTGTAACAAATGACTCCGCTCCGGCGCGTACATGCGCTTGTATGCCGTTCCATTTAAACTTCATGAACCCGTTTTAATTGTACAACTGCTTTTGCCTCGTCCAATTCATCAGGCCTCTTTCTCTTCGTGGCGGCCACGCACAGGCATATTAAATAATGGTGTGGTTGGAGTGAGGTGTTGTTATCCCAAGGTATTAGAACCCGTCAGTCTAAGGGGCTAAGACAAAAAGAAAACATCTTAAGCTCACACTCACTTTTTCACCTGCTTTTGTGAAAATACCACACAGGTTGTTATTGAGGATAATTGCATGAAACCTAATGGCAGGAAGTACCACACACATCCATTAAGTCCACTGGTTACTGCTGAGAGAATTTCCCATTCAGGCCAAAAGACCTCTGACTCCTTCCACCAGTGTTGTTCACTCTTATGCCCCTTTTGCACAGTTCAGAAGCCAAGGCAATTTAAAAGTCACAGGCTTGAATTCACACACACACACACAAACACACAGATAAAACAACTCTTCCTGTTGTCATGTTGCGAGTTGCCTCAGTTTAGATCCAACTGTCTGTTTACCAAATGACATTAAAGGAAGTCACAGTGACAGTGTAGTACTTATTTTTGAGTTGTGTATGAAAATGTCAGTTGAAAAATATAAAGTCAGTGTGTAAAGTGTATTGAGTCTCAGTATGTAGATCACGAAGGGCCATTGATCCATCTCTATCTGTCTGTCTCCATCTTGCAGCACTCGGCTGGGGACATCATGATCCGGAACATTCAGCTGAGACATGCTGGGAAGTATACCTGTGCCGTGCAGACCAAGGTGGACAGCATCTCCATCGCCACGGACCTGATTGTTCGAGGTGCCTACTCACTCTGCATTAGCCCATGCGCCTGAGGCACAGCAGCATGGGGCCTGCATTTCGCAGTTTGTTTCGTTAATAGTATTTCTAACAAGTAAAAAAAAAAGTTCAGCTTTGCGGCTGTCTTTTCTACATGGAGCCTGCCATTGAAACCCTTTTGTCGTTTCTGTATTCAATCTCTTTGTAATATGTAGGCCTATGTGTGTTTTTCTATTCTTCATTTTATACAATATGCAAAACAGGCCCCATATTTGATGAAGGTATTAAACACATTTTCAGATTCAAACAAAAGATAGTGAGGGGTTCCCTGCGTCAGAGGGTGAGAAACAGAAGGGGGGTACTGTATAATCTAATTAGACAGATTAGCTCTGTGAAAATACCAGCGCAAGAGTGGTGTGGGGATGTGGAGTGTGTGTGTGTGTGTGTTGGGTGGGGGGGGCAGGTTTCACCAGCTGCATATTCTTGCTTCAGGCAGAGGCCGATAAGAAGGCCACAACACAGCCTGGGAAAAGAGAGAGAGAGGGAGGGAGACAGAGAAAAGAAGAGAAGAAAAAACTAAACCAGCATAAAATGCAATAACACGGTTTGCATGGCTGCCCCATGTTTCCTTTTTTTGTTTTTCCCAGGTCCTCCGGGCCCGCCCACGAGCGTCCATGTGGAAGAAATCAGCGATAGTACAGCTTCCCTCTCCTGGAGGCCCGGGCCTGATAATCACAGTCCAATTACGGCGTACACCATCCAGGCGAGGACGCCCTTCTCGTTGGGCTGGCAGGCCGTCACCACAGGTGAGTCCTCCAACCATGAGCGTGTGCAGCGGGCTCATTGCCATGAATACCTGTCGGATATCTCACAATCTCTGAACTCAATATGCAGGATGCTCACTGGAGCTCTCCCAGTCTGTCCTCCTGGGTTTCTACTTCAGTTGTTGTCTTAAGGATGTTTGTTTTTTGCTCATTCTACTATTTGATTTTGGTGTTTTTTCTTTGTGCTGGTGAATCAAAGTAGACAAAGTCTTTGATAATAGAAATGAGGCTCTTAGTGGGTCATGTACGTCCATTTCATGACCATCACTGTTGGGCTTGTATGTGCCTGCATGACATTATGATTGAGTTTCCTGCAAATTTGTCAGAATCTCCAGTGAAAAAGGTCAGCCTTTTCCACTGTCCATAATGAAGCATTCTTAGCTGTGGCCACAGGATTATGATGAATAAGGTTACAAAGGACACAGTAAATTAGAACCATGGGGCATCGTTTTGGGCATTGTACTTAATTGGTTAATGCACTTATACAGAGAGGCTGTGTCCTCTGTGCCACTGGGTTGGTCAGGCAGGAGGTCAGCCACCCACTGGATGCCATGTGGCCAAAGGACTACAGGATTGTCCGTATTAAGGGAAACAGTTGCCCTCTCTTTTCACTCTCACAGCAGTATTGTTTTAGGAGAGGGACGCAAATGTGTTTTGTGTGTGTGTGTGTGTGTGTGTGCGTCTTAGCCTCTGAGCAGTTTAGGCAGGCCAGAGCTCACGGGAGGGGTATTTCTGTTTTTCGTGCCAGTTCCGGAGGTGGTGGGGGGCCGGCGCTTGACAGCCACTGTGACCGACCTAAGCCCCTGGGTGGAGTATGAGTTCCGAGTGCTGGCCAGCAACTCCATCGGAACCGGAGAGCCCAGCAAGCCTTCCAAGCAGGCGCGGACCAAAGAAACCCGTGAGCACTTCTGACAGGCCTTTCTTTCCCTACCTCATCACCCTCTGAGTCCAATTCCTCTCTACCCTATGAAGTATGACAACTGTCTCCAACTCTGGCAGTGAATGACAATGAAATGACTTTCTACAAGCCCTGCACTCTTTTTAGAAAGTTATTGAGTCCCCACTCAAGGCTCTCTTGTTGTAATTGGGTGTTTTAGAAAGCAAAAATGACTGTCTTAAGTGAGTACTCTCTCTGTTTCTCTCTCTCTCTCTCTCTTTCACGGTCTCTTTCTGTAACACTTCTCTCTCTCCCCTCTACAGTGCCAAAGGTCACACCGGCAAACGTGAGTGGAGGAGGGGGCAGCCGCTCCGAGCTAGTCATCACCTGGGAGGTAAGTGGGTTGTCACGGCAACCACACACACACACACACATACACACAGCCTGGCAGGGGAGAGAAAGGACAGCCTCTTTATTCCATCAGCATCCTCTCGTTTTGTTCCATCAATAACAGGGAGCCAGGTTTATGTATGGCATTTCATTTGGAAGAGTTGAAGCAATAACCGCTGCCATCACCCAAGGGAAGAGACAAATGCCTTTGAGCTTTTAATAAGATAATTAAAGAGAAAAAAATGCCTCCCTTCAAAGTTACGGACAACTTCTCAAAGATTTTTCCTTCTTATTTTTCTTTATTTATTTATTTCATTTCACTGGCTGTTTTTCCGCCCTCGTTATTTTTCACTCGGCAGTTTTTATCAGCATGTTTTTGAAAAGGCATATTCAAGTACTCGGCTAAAATAATCTGCTGCTGCTACTGCAGCTGTCTCCTTTCTTACAAATGACATTTTGGCAACCACAGAAGTTCAGTGGAAGTGCAGTGTTGTGTTGTGTGACATGAAGAAAAGCATGTGAGACTGCAATTTAAAGTGCATTTATTTCTATATACCTCGATATCTGTGTGTATGGATATACTTGTATAAATGTTTGTGAAGTGATTTGTATTTGTGTGTGTGTGTGTTTGTGTGTGTGCAGCCGGTTCCAGAGGAGCTGCAGAATGGTGAGGGCTTCGGGTACGTGGTGGCCTTCAGGCCATACAACGCTACGGGTTGGATGCAAGCGGCCGTGCCCTTCGCCGATGCCTCCAGATACGTCTTCAAGAACGACAGCGTGCAGCCCTTCTCCCCCTTCCAAGTCAAAGTGGGCGTCTACAACAATAAAGGAGAGGGCCCCTTCGGGCCCACAAAGACGGTCTACTCCGCAGAGGAGGGTAAGGGGAACATCAACATTATCAACCACATCACTATAAATGAATAATTTCAAGTGGGTTGCTGTTGCTTGCTGTGACATCAAAATGAGTAAATGATTTTCAGATTTGAATCAGATTTAAGCATGCACATCAAGGTATTTCTTTGTACAATGCCAGGCTCTACTATGCCTTATATTTTATATACTCATACTTCTTCCCTACAGGCAATGGATGGCTGCAGGCAATTTACCCACCTCATTCTAATTGTGAATGTATATCTGCGGAAGGCATTCAGTGGGAGATCATTTGTTAGTCCGATTATTATGGCCTTGAGCTACAATTCAGTTCCCAGTTCTCAGCCCTGCACTGCATATGTACAGAGCCTCTTACAGGCTAATGGTATTGACATGTCTTTTTGTTTGTCTGTTTCTTTGTGTGCATGAGTTTATTTTGTTTTTATTTGCATTTCCTGCTTTGAATTCTTCACAGAGCCGGTGAGAACGCCCACCAGAGTCCGTGCCAAGAGCCTGTCGGCGTCAGACATAGAGGTGGTGTGGAGGGGCCTGCCATGGTACACCAGCAAGAGGCCGGACCTGAGCAAAAGGATCCTTGGCTACGAGGTGTGTGTGTGTGTGTGTGTGTGTCTGTGTCTGTAGGACTTTTCGGCCATCAGAAGCCACCTAGAGAAATTGACTTGAATTTTACAAATTATACAGGCTTATATGACCCTTACATCAATATTCAATAATATTTCTCTATAGGGGAAAAGTGCTTAAAACCATAAGCAAGCGTGTGTGTATGTGTATGTGTGTGTAAACCTAACCCGACCCTAACCGTGTGCAGAGGGTAATCCTCAATCCAATCACCTCTAGAGCTGTGCCCAGGTTTTAGCCTTCTTGCCTGCATGCCCGCTTCCCAGTCCAAGGTAATGCAAGTCCTTAGGTTCAAGCCTGGGCATGTGCTATGAGAAAAAGCTTCGAGGGGATGGCAAAAAAGCCATCCAAGTTATCCTGTCTCACACTCTCACACACACACACACACACACACACACACACACACACACACACCTGGCTTTTACATCACCTCTTCCTGCAGTGTTTTTTTCTGTCAAGGGTTGCACACAGAGGAGGTGAACTTTTGGGAAATAGCTTTGGCGAAATGTGCCGTTTCCTTCAGCACAATTTTCAAAGGTCTTGTATCTTGTGTCAGTATTGTAGCCAGATGCTTGGCACACAAGACTGTGTCCTCAGAGTAATGAAGGCTTAACATTCTCAAAGTTTTTTTTTCTCTTATGAAATCTGACACAAATGCAGAATGCAACACAGTGCAATAGTAGTATAGTGCAATAGTAGTAGTAACTGTATCAAAGCTAGTCAGTTTCATTGCAAAAAGAAAAAGGTTTGGCTCCATCAAAGTTTAGTTCAGTGACAAGAGTACATTTTGGTTTCTCTATCTTCCTGTGTGTGTGTGTGTGCTCCAACAAGCAGCCATAAGAACAGCGACAGGCATTTGTGTCCTCTATTATTGATGTTTGTCAGTTCTTGATGTGCCTTGGGCATTACTAATTGAATTGATCACAAACACATGTCGTTTGGTCAATGCTCCATATGTTCGTTGTTGTTTTCCCCTATCCTGCCTGCGGAATGAAACAGAGGCCGTGATGATGCAATTTGGGTTGGTGGATGGGGAAATAGAAAATAAAAAAAGAACTCAACCGACACACAGTTAGCAGGTGACAGGATTCCAAAGCATTCCAAAGTTTTTTTTTTTTTTTTGCCAGACTGCGGACATCTAATATTTGAATGAGGGCACAAGGTTTGAGCCATTAGATGCGGAGCGCAGCCCCTACTCAGCCTCATGGCTGACTGGCCACCCTGAGTAAACAGTCCTCTTGAGCCAGTGCGCGAGGCAAGGAGCACTGCGGCGTGAGCGAAGGCAAATTATATTTGTGCCATCATCCGTCGCCTCTCGGCTCCCACTCGCCGTGACAAAGAAAAGCTTTTATCAGTTTCAGTTTGACAGCTGTGAAATTCAGTTACCTCATGATTTGGCTTTTTTTTCTCCCTTGGCAACGTCATTTAAATACCGGGCCGCCTCTTAACCAACGCATTCTCTCTCGGTATGCCTCCAGTGGCACCCTTCCAGTAGATACGGCGCTGCATGAAGGTCAGAACAACGCTCTTTAAAAAAAAAGATAACATCCCCGTAGGACGTGGTGTCGGCGCAGAGTGACTGGTGTGTGCGTTCGGCTTCTGTCTCAGTAATAACGGACACGCATAATAACGGAGTGTGAAACGCATTGCGAGTCCATTTTCGTAAACACCGCATAAGAAACATCTGCCAGCAGGCAGACACACACACACACACACACACACACACACACACACAGACACAGGTATTTCTGTAAAAAAGACAAAGAGCATGTCTGCAGGATGCCGGTGAGAATGCTGCTGGGAACAATGCTTAAATTAACCAAAACACATTACCAAGCTCTCATTTGCATATATTTTCAACATTCAGCAGCAGCCCTAAAGAGCCTTATCCATTTAAATGGAGGGTATCTCTGGGCTGACCATGAGGTCCGTAGTTACTCACTCACTCATTTCGAAATACTTTATCCGTTAAACTGTTGTGTTTTGGATGCAGATCCTCTGTAATCCCGATAATGGAGTGTGTCCTCGAGGGTTAAAGTTGGACTTGTAACTCTCGACTCTCCTTTTCTCCTCCGTCACTTTATAGCTGAGATACTGGGAGAAGACGGAAAAAGAGGAGACAGCGAGCGTGCTGAGAACGGTGGGCAATCAGACGTCAGCCATCATCCAGGGCCTGAAGGGAAGCACCACCTACTACGTGATAGTGCGGGCATACAACACGGCGGGTACAGGACCCTCGAGCGCGATCGCCAACGTCACCACCAAGAAGCCACGTCAGTGCTAGCCTACTGTGTGCTATCCACACTAAAAGTCAATGTGTCAACACTTGTTTAATCTTTCTCATGTTTTCTTTTTCACAATTCTTGTTTCTCAGCCTTCTTTACCTTTTACTCTATTTATTATTACTCTTTCTTTTCACCCTAGTCCTTGCTCTTTATTTCTTCTTTTCCTCCTCTTCTGATTCATCCCTCTACCTTTTCTTCTCCACCTTTGCCTCCTCTTCCATGGTGTTCATTTCCTCTGTATTTTTACTGTGCTTTAGCTCCCAGCCAGCCTCCACTTAAAGTTATGTGGAACACGTCGAATTCCAAGATCATCCTGAACTGGGAGCAAGTGAAGGCCCTGGAGAACGAGTCCGAGGTCATGGGCTACAAAGTAAGCCAGCAGGGGGTTGAAATTGGGAAGGTTGGGGGGGCGTGGATTACTTGAACTCCTACCTACTCCACTCTCACTAGGGCTGAGCCTCTGACCTCAAAAAAAAAAGAAATCCCTCTCTCTCTTCTTCTCCTCCTTCCTTTTTATTTTCCTCCCCACTTCTCCCTCGTTTGAAGGTGCTCTACAAACGGAACCGGCACAGTCGGCCCAGCGTGATGGAGACCAACACCACCTCAGTGGAGCTCTCCCTGCCCACTGACGAGGAGTACATCATCCAGATCAAGCCCTTCGGAGAGGGCGGCGAGGGCAGCAGCAGTAGACAAATCACTATCCCCAGAATATCAGGTCAGGAAGAAATGGCCGACACTCTCTCTTTTTTTTCTCTCTCTCTCTGCCTGCCCACTGTAGCCTGATGCCCTGTGCTCAGTGCTCTCTTTGTAACCTCACAATTAACACACAACCTTCACTGTAAACACTCCCCTCTGGCTTGGAAAGGAAAATAGCCAGCTCTGGCCTCTCTGACCCTCTCTATTGGATAAGGAAAATGCAGAGCCAAAGGGATATATAAGGGAGCATGGCTTCTTTTTTTTTTTTTTTTTTGCTGTTTCCCTTGAGCCTGTCACTCAAGACATAGTCATAGTGCACAGTGGTTCTTCTTGAATGGGTTGCTTTCAGTCTTTTAATGAGCTTGACAATGTCAAAAGGGGAGCTTCTGTGAGTTCTGTAGATCATAATCATGATTAAGTACATATAGTTGATTATATTAGAATTAGAAATGCAGTGTTTTACAGAAGTAAAGGTGCTCTTTCTCTATTGCACATTAAGTGCATACTAGTGTACTTGTTCCAGAAGGTTACAGCCCTGGCATCTTTGAAGTGCCTTGAGGGAAAGTTGATAGCTAGTGAGGCCACATAAATAAATGAATTGAACCAAGTTTAACTGAGTGCACTGTTCTTATCCGTTTACAGGTTCCACTGCAATGGGCTCAGCTTCCACAGTATCCACCCTGTCAGCGCTCAGCACAATAGCACTGTCCTTCACAGCGAGGACATCCTTATGACGAACCGGACCAAGGAGAGAGAGACGTCCTGAAGATGCTGAGGACAGGAGCCGGACAGCCACGATGCAAACGACCATCTTAAACTAGAACCATTCATTTAGAGGCTAGAGAGCATGAGAGTTCTGACAAGAGAGAAACCTTATGGAAATGAGGACGATCAGGAGCTCAGGGATCATTGGATCCCTGTCCCATACAAAGGAATGAGTGGAAAAACAAGGCTTGAGTCTGTTGTTACCAAAGCAGCTTATAAAAAGAGAAAAAAGATGAAAAAAGAACATCTTATATGCGTATTTTGTATGACATAACTAGCTTTTTATAAATTTCTTTTGAAATGACTTGAAAACTGATATGAACCCAGTTTCTGGACAGGTGTATGGATGTGTTTAGGAGCTGCTGTAGATGCATGTCATTTCCACTCTTTGACTGCGTAAAAACAATGGGATTGCTTTGAACCCCCCCTTTCTTCCAGTCCAGTTACTTTGTTTTTCTTAGCTTTTCTTTTTATTTTTTGAATTCCAGATGAAGTTTTGAACTTCTCACTCTCCAGGTCATGCAATCACACTTAGACCACATGACCAGTCCCTCATGTTTACTCTCCTGTTCAAGTCAGCATTGCACTAAAGTTATTCCTGTGACTGCAGATTTCAAAGAACAGAGGAAAAAATAAATGATACCAGAAAGAGGAATGAAAAGATGAGCTAAAATATGCTAAGGGAGAACATCTATCCTCTCATCCCGTCCTTCTCTCTTCTCTGTAAGCACGTCGCTTTCTTGCAGACTCACCCTGGCTACTCTATTGTACTGTATGTGCCGATAAAACTAGATTCCATGGCAGTCATGTCATCCATATGCATTTGTGTATATTTAGAGCTCTTCTTTGCCTTGTGTGTGCCTCATCATTTGTTTAAAAATCCTCAGGTCCTGAAGAAAAAGCCTTAACTTATAGCCTACGACATATTTATTTTAAAGAGTATACTGTATTATAATTTTCAGCGTAGCTGGACTTTTTGCAGTGGTTATGGGTGATTGGTTGAAGTATAGTTTAAGTCGTCACACCTTAATGCATTGCTTTGCAGGATGTTACAGTAATTTTGAGGTCCATTTCATGATATTGCCATTCATCGTTGTTTAGGGGCAATACAAAATTGAAGGGCCTGATCCATTGTAGGGGGTCCACCACCTGCATTTGAATATATTATGCTGCTATTTTTTCTTTGTTGTTTTACCCTTTTTTTGTTTTTCCTCCGTCTCTGAATTCTGCTGCCGCTGTTTGAGCCTGGTACAGTACAGTACGTAGCGCGTAAAGTTTAGTTTGAGTGCCAGTAGTGTGTGTTGTAAGTAAAAAGGGATGTTTAGGCTAGATTGCTGAGTGTCTCAGAATCGCGCCAAGAAAAAAAAAAGTGTAATATACTTTTTTGTATATTTAAGATCATTTATATATAAAAAATAAACAGACAATGTTTCTAAAGAGCTGATCTTGGTTTTTACCTGACTACATGAAACAGTTTCATTACAGCGCTTAACTGTCGCTCTGCATGTGTGTCGTCTTTGGGTTTCTCCATTTTTGCTTGTAGACTGACTGGCTTGTGATCATGCAAGAGATGAGAGGTGCAGATGTGTTTTTGAGGTTTGTGTACATGTGTCCACGTTGGGCCAATAGACCATCCATCACCGTCTTAGTCTCTCTCTCTCTGTCATACCGAAGCGCTTATCCATGACAATGTATATCACTAGAGATCTAGACTCTTTTTTGATGTTGTTCCTTGTTTTTACGGGGTCGATGAATAAAGTTTATTAACTTATTTAAAATGGTGTGTGATGTTTTACTAATTTAACAGGGAAGGGGGGATAAAGGCTGGTTCAGTCAGTTCTATTAACAAGCAAACACACACACTCACACAAAACAGGGTTCCCAGTCTAAATCAAACTTAAAATTCTCTGACTTTTTCATGACCTTCATTTGACTAAAATGAAAGAATTTCCACAACCTTACTAACTAATTGTACAATATACCACCTGGATTCTGAGCCAAAAAAACAAGGTCTGGAATTTCAATTTTCAGGTTCACATGATTATAGTCCCAACTCTGTTAACAGGTTATCCACAGGCATGAGAAATGTTAATACCAGATAAAGACCAGAAAGGAACAATGTAAATCAATATCACATTATAGGGACAAGTAGGGACCAACATTTCCTGATATTTCCTTATATTGTCCACACAAATATCATATTCCCTGTCTGGAACAGGCTGTATTAACATTTCATGATTTTCCATGCCCAGTGGGAACCCTGACACAAGCAATAACATGAATAGTTCTCACAACAACCAGATGTGTAAATCAAATTTTCCCCCGACCCTTTTGTAAACCAGGGGCTAACAAAGATGCTCAGAAACTGCAGCTGCAGTTACACCTCATCCCACTAGATGGGGTAAATGAGCTCACCAGGTTTGTGTGACAAATTTGATGCTCTAAAACTTTCCAAACCACACACTAAAGATTACATTAAAACATTTAATTCACAGAGATATACACCAGAGGAAATCCTGATCTGATATCAACCACCCTAGTTTATACAATATACAATTTGTCAAGAAATATCCAAAAATGTCTTATACATTAGCCATACGTATGCAGGAAATACTACATAGCAATGGTATACATGAAGTCAAGCCCAAAACTTGACCACACTAACAAAAAGGTTTTATCAAGCCTTTTCACAGTCTGTCATTATTCATCTCATGTCAATGGTCCATCTCTTGGCCACTTAAGAACAGGTAATGTCAGCTAAGATGGATCAGCAAGGTGAGAGACACTAGAGAGCAATTTTCTGGTCCCAGACAATGAAGCCATCCCTGTCATTGCCCCTCCAATAAGAAATGTTGTTTTCAGTGAAGACTCAGATGAAATAATATAGTTTGTTAAAAAAAAAAATGAACCAAAAGATGGCCACCTCTGTAAACCTGGTTGGACTACAGTATCACCTGTGTGGTGGTGATGTTGGAGGTAAACACCTTTCTCTCCTGGTCACCATGGGGATGATCTCCTCCAGGATGCTGCTCGGTCCTGAATATCACACCTCTCTCTCTCTCTCTCACTCATTCGTCCTCATCCTCTTCTCCGGCTTCCATCTGCTCCATGATCCCCTCGAGCACCTCCGACTGCTTCCTTTTCTTTGGGGCGTCTGAGGGAAGAAGAAGAACAACACACAAAGGGATTGGGGAGTAGGTGGGAGAGGGACAGGAGATTTAAGGATTCACACCAAACTCAGGAACACAGCCTGGGCTGGAGAGCCCAGCATTAGAGGAAACAATAAGTACCAGTGAGCAGAGAATTGTGGGAATGGGGTGGAAGGGGGTGGTGGGTTATAAGGGGCTTGGTTACCATGGAAGTGCTGGGCTGTCTTCCTGCGGAGAGCTTCTACGGTCTCTTCGGATTCAGCAGCCCACTCCAGAACAAGACGCCTGCCATACAGATGGGTGCTGTGGCAAAGAGCAGTGAAGGCTTTCTGCCACCGAGAGAGACAGACGAGACGAAACAGGGATGACGGGAGGGACAGAAAGGGGAGAGAAAGACAGAGAATGTTAGTGGGCATTGAAAGTATTCAATTCAGTTCCAACATGCTCTAGTTGTGAGCAACAGATAAGGAGATGGACAGTCAGAGGAAGCTGGCCAGATGTGCTTACTTTGGCGTCCTGCTTGGTGAGGAAGTCTACAAAGCCAAAGCCACGATGAGATCCAGTGCCGCTGGCTTTTTTGGGCAGGCGGACGGTCTTCAGTTCCCCAAATGTGCTGGTAAACACAGACAGAAACCTCAACACACATACTGATGAATGTCCATTATCATGGTGTCCAAGCTGAAGACAAGGGGCATCATGTCCAACAGGTCTAATAACATACTACATGAGCATACTAGCCTAATAATCACTGTGCTGATGACAGAAACCAGAGACACCAGCAAAACTATTCTTGTAATAAACATCAAAGTAAGAGGTAACAGTTATGTACAAGATGCTTTGATCTGAAGCGACTTTCAGAGATATAGTGTTCAGTATGTTTCATGTTTTGTTCCACGCTGGTGGAATGACCTTCCAAGTGCTACCAGATCAACTGACACCCTCTCCACCGTCAAGAGACCCAGCTCTTCCAAGAATATCTCCTGGCTTGAATTTTAAGATCCTAATTGCCGCTGCATCCTCATGCCCTGTTAATGATGCCCTTACCAGAACAGCTCCCGCAACTCCTTCACTGTGGCTTGGAAGGGGATATTCCGCACCAGGATCTTTGAGGTGGTCTGCTTCTTGGCTGTCTGCTTCTTCCGAGAACTCACAACACTTGATCTGAGGGAGAGAAAACGCTTCCATTTATTCTCACACAAACAGAAAGAAGAGAGAAGTATAGTAGCTCCTGGCACAGTAAATACTAGTTTCACATTTCTATAACTGACAAGAAATAAAAGTATGAAATATACTTTGTAAGGGTTTGTGGCCTCTGGAAAGTTGGACTGTATCACACTTAAAAGTTGCAAGTCAGAGACAAAAGGAAAATAAAAGGTGTATTTCAAAGCCCCAACTCATTACCTGTTATTACTGTCACTTATAAACCTTTGCTTCAGCTGAAGACTGCCTGAAAGCTACACACCAACTGCTTGGAAATTAAAATAGTCTCCTGCCTTCAAGCTATTGGAGGCCAATGTTCAATTATATAATAATCTCAGTTTGAAACCAACTGCAGTTGTTTGATTGATTGACAGGTTGATTACATTTTTTGACTTGCACAAGCTTGATGTTAACTTTTTTTCTTTTCCCTTGAGCTTGGACTCATTTATATTCAACTGTGTGACTGTCTGATGGTGTCGGTTCCTTCAGACAAGTAGGCTTTGTGCATGAACAACCACTGTGCTTCAGTGGCCCAGGAAAGAGCAGGTCAGCATTGGCAGTGGCAGTGTCTGCACACAGGGCCTAGGGTTGGTGAGCTTGTCTAGGAGAATGGGCTTACTTGGTGGCACGCTCCGACACCTTCAGCTCAAGCTGGTGCTCATCCACTTTGCAGTGCTAAAGGACAAGAAACAGAATGAATGAAGGCAATTATGAAACGCAGAACAAATGTTACTATATCAATGCTGTTACTGTATCACTGGAAATCTGGCACAAAATACCCACTTAAACGTGTAAAAGATTAACATAAATGTGTATTTGACAAGTCCACAGAAACATAACTGTCAGTATGCCTTGCTGTATTCACCAACAGAAGCTGCTTGCACCATCAAAAACTATACCAACCTCAACAACAGATAAAACATTTGGTGGCTTAATTTGACTTTTTGGTAACATTCACTCTTCTGAAAAGATATCATACCTGCAGCTGTCTCATGGCTTTCTGAGCTGCCTCCGGCTTCCGATATTCCACAAAGCCATAGCCCATCGATAACAATTTGCCTGACAAGAGAGTGCTCAGGTAAGCTATTTTGGTTGAAACAGTGGAGATTCTTAAGTCCTTGAGCAAAAACCATATTTCTACCCAAGATATTATCTTCTACCAGATTTAAAAAAAAGGGTTTTGGAAAAAACAGAACAGGGCAGAAAGGCAGAGGGGAAATATGCCTCACCCGTCTTATCTCTCTTCTTGGAGATAGTGCAGCTTTTTACCTCTCCACATTTGGAAAACGTCTGTATTGGGGACAGGAGCAAACAGCAGTTAGAAAGATTGTTCTGGAATTCACAATGAGTACCAACCAGACAGCCAGCATGCTGTGCAGCAGGATAAACACACACACACACACCTGACGAAGTGTCTCCTCTGTCGTGCTGAAGTTCAGATTCTTGATGAAGAGTGTGGCACCTGGGGTGCTCTCCTCCTCCTCTTCCTCCTCCTCCTCCTTCTCCTCCTCTTGCTCCTTCTTTTCTTCTTTCCCTGCTTCCTCTAGCGCTCTCTGCTCTGGCACTGAGGATGTGGCTGGGGATGCAACATCTGAGGAGGAGAGGAGAGGGAGATGAAAGGAGTGAGTAAGAGGGGCACATCTATGGAGGAGTGCCACTCCAGTGCCAGCACAGGACACATGGCACACAGCTCACGAATTAGGGATGGGCAGAGACATAGGGAGAGAGAGAGGGAGAGAGATATTCCATCTTTTGGGGTGGCACCATTAAAAATCAACCATAACACCAACATCAACACCAACACACTACCTTGGGGCAACTTCCTACCGGCCTGTCAACACGCCCCTTCCAGCGGCCTGTGAGTTGTCAATAGACTGACAGACCAACAAATATTAACTTCCTGTCTTTTGGGGTGGCACCAATAATAATCAACACAAACACCACCACACTGCCTTGGGGCAACTACCTACCTGCCTGCCTGCCTGCTTGTCTATATGGCTATTCCAGGGGCCTGTGGGCCTGTGAGCCAGTGAGCCAGGGCTGTGGGAGGTGGGAAAAGGAGAGTGGTGTGAGTGACACATGGAGGAGTACCTGCTGGCGCTTTCTTGGCCCTGGCCGGTGCCGGACTTGTGAAGACGGCTGTGGGCGCCCACTCCAGATACAGTGGAACATGCTGGAACTAGCGGGAGAAACAAGGAGAGGGAGAGAGAGAAAGAAAAGAGTTACTCCCTTCGGCACATTGATTTTTATATATATAGATAAAACAAACTGGAAAAAAAAACTGGGAGGTCTTTGAGATGGTTCTTGTGGAGGTGCAAAATGTCATCATGGCCTCGTTCTTACACACACACACACACACATACACACTTACTTTGCTGTAGGCCAGCCTGGTGAAGGCCCGCTTCGCCTCAGTGGGCTCCAGGAACTCGATGACGGCTGTCAGGCCGGAGGGGGGAAGCAGGACTCTTCCCAGGGAGCCGAAGGGAGAGAACAGGGCCTCCAGCTCTGACGCCTGCACTCCGGACGGAAGGTTCTTCACAAGGATAACAGAATTGCTGCGTGCTCCAGACGCCTTCAAAGACATGTGCGTATACATACGCACGTGCACACACACAAACACACACACACACACACGCACACACACACACATGCACATCCGCTAAATAAGAGCAGGAAGGGTACCACTGTAGTGTTCTGTGATCAAAAGGGCTATGGTTTGATTTACCTTTTCAATACAATACTGTGACTTACTGTGACTGTGCTACTTTAGCACTCTGATTTTAGGTTTATCTAATTTAGATACAGGCACTCCATATACTACTGACCATCTATTTGTGTCTATTTAGAAGGATGGCATAAAGCAGTGTTGTCTTTGCTCATGCCTACCTGACTGAAGGAGTCCAGACTGACACCATTGTCAAGCAGGAACTGACGCGTCTCCTGGACAATCTGAGTCTCACCTAAGGCCATCCTTACGGCAAGACTGCCTGATGACTCCTGTGGGGTGCACAGATTCACGCACGCACACACACATACACATCAGGACTGATGATTACACATGAAGAGTCTCAAAAACTTAACACAAAAGTATGGCATGTGATTAAATATGGCTTTTTTGTGTATGACACAAAAATATCAAATCTGAGATATTTACAGGGTGTGAATATCAAGTGTAATTAAGTGTCAGGTATCAATTAACAAGTAAATATCAAGTTTCTTTTTAATCATCCTTCACTGCATTACTGTTCATCACAAACTACTAAACAGATCAGTGATTAAATGAATCAGAATCATAAAAAATATCATGTGTGCACTCATAAACTTCAATCCTGAGGCTTTAGTGTGTGTGTGTGTGTCTGTGACATGGAGCAGTTCCTCACATGATCCAGCACTTGGCTCTTGGTGGTGTTGTACTTCTCAGCAATGGCATCTGCAACTGCACTGGTGCCCAGGAAGAGTGTGTTCCAGTTATGAGAGCTGTCCACGAGAGAGAGAGTGAGACAGTGAGTGAGCGAGAGAGAGAAAGAAAGAGAGAAAGTGAGTGAGAGAGACGAGGAGAACGAGAGACAGACATGGAGAGAGAGACATGGAGAGTGAGAGAGACAGAGAGTAAGAGAGAGAGACGCAGAGAGACAGAAAGAGAGAGAGAACCAAAGTGCGAGAGAGAGAGAGAGAGATCAGGAGCGAGCTGGGTTAGGGATCTAACCAGACCCAAATCTTAAGCTTCAGCAGAGCTCCGGCTCGGAGGTCCCTGTTTTCATTTATTCCCTTTATTTATTTGTTTGTTTGTTGGTTTAGGTGACTGGATGCAATCCTGGTGGCCAGATATATTTTTGCTGTTTGTCTGCTCTCTGGCCTCATCCACGCGAGGCCTCCCCAAAATCGGTTACAAGGCAGCCAGGCGGCGAAATTAACTGGGCAAAAACACTTCTGTTTACTCTACAAAAACGCCACAGGTGGGCATCCAGCTGCAGGGAGTGCAGAATAAGCGTCTGTGTGAGGACCGCCATCCCACAGAGCCAGTGCTTCCAAAGGCCTATAAATAAAACACTCCCTCGATCTGTGTTTCTTCTCACAGGCAATTAAGGTAGTCTGCATGAACGCAAAAAAAAAAAGAGAGAGAGAGAGAGAGAGACAATGAGAAGCAACAAAGCACATCTTCTGCCAATTTGCCCAGAACTAGCCCCTCAGGTCATGTTGTCTCTGGTCAGCACGTTTGTTTTGCTTTCTTCTGGAATGCTAAATGTGGATCATCACTAGTTGTACCACCAAGGATGGCAGCTCTATTGTGGAGAGAAAGAGGAATGGAAGAGGAAGAGAGGAGATGACAACTGGCTTGTTTGACTGGCTAACTGGGCGGGACTTTTTCATTGGGCAAAAGCCCATCCTGTACGTAACATCACCAGACATCACAGACTTTTTAATAAAAAGCCTTAATGCCTCCCAGAATGTTTGGTACAATGTCATGCATTTTTAGTAGGGTAGTTCACAAGATACAGTCTATGTTCCATAAACGACTGCACTAAGCCATTTGGCATATACCACTAACTCAGTCAACATTCGACCAAGGTTAAAAAAAAAAAACTTCAGAGGGGGTATTTGGCTGGACGTCATGGTCCAAAGGATCTTAGTAGAATGCACTCATGTAACCATTCACTTTAAGCCAGCCAGCCAGTCAGCCAAGTCAAACCTACCCAGTGGCAGTGGGTGGGTGGTGGGTGGATCGTGGTGGAAGTGAAAGTGGAAGTGGGTCGTGTCTGGCGGCGAGACAAAAGCACACCTGCCACTGGCCGCCTTGTCCTTGGCATCCTTCTGCCGCTTGTAGGACGAGGAGCCCGGAGCGCTGGAGCCCTGCTCAGCCTTCTCCTTCTTCAGTCGTGAGGGGAGGATATGCAGCATTCGGCCCTGATGGGGAAGCAACGACAGGGGGGGGTCATAAACACATACAAACACAAACACAAACACAAACACACACACACACACCTCAGATGACCTATGCACAGACCAGCACACAGACATTTTCCACAATCAACCTGTTCAACCAAGGACAGCCATTCCATCCCTACACTGTGACCTACCTGGAAAATGTGTCCATCAAGTTTGGCCAGTGCTGTGACAGCATTCTCTAGGATCATATAGGAGACAAAGGCAAAGCCCTTGGGCTTCTTAGTCAGGCTGTCAATGGGGAAGTTCATCTCAGAGATGGGACCTTGGGACACAGACACATTCATTAGCATATTTTTTTGAAAGAACAGAGACAATACCTGCAATAGTGTTTCTTCAACTTTCAAACCAACTTTTAACACCACAAAGGTGCTGTACCGAGATAGTCAAATAATTTACATCATCAAGAAATTAGATGCAACTAGCAACAAACTACCACAACCACTTAAACCCTGTTTGTAAATGTACACAAGCGTGTGTGTGTGTATTTGTGTGTGTGTTTGTTTCAGAAGCATACCATGTTTACTGAACAGCTCTGACAGTTCCTCTTCAGTGCAGGTGTAGGGCAGGTTCCTAATGAAAAGTCGCCCTGACTCAGCCACATCCTCCTCTTCCTCGTCATCCTTCAGCTGCCTCTCAAAGTTCCGCTCTTGCCAAGCATTCTTCCTCACCTCTCTCTTGTCTTTATTCTTCACACGAAACACCTCCACATAGCGCCCCCCTGTGGCCCAAAGGCCAATCCAGTGGTTTAGTCAAATAGAAACTAACAAATACAAATACTGTGCACAATATTTTACCATGTCAAGCCATATCTGGAGTATTTTACATGACAAAAAAGGCAGTGCACAGAACATAATTCACATAACGCAGTGTGCTGCCAACTTTAAGTCAACAAATAAGTGTGCCAGTCGGGACACTTACCCATATAATCCTTGTTCATCCGGAGTGCTCGCTCTACCTCTTCCTCTGAGCGCAGGTCTACATACACATAGCCTAAACAGAGATAGCGTTTGTGTGAGGTTAAAGAAAAAAAACAAAAAACAAAACAGTGACCAGTGGAATGGCTGCTCATACCAGAGTTGCGACCCTCTTCGTTCTTCCCAATGCGAATAGCCACTGGCTTCAGAGGCGTCATAAACTCACGGACTTGTTGCTAACAGAGACAGAGAGCTGACATTTTGAAAGCAATTCATTTACAAGCCTACATACACATAATAGGTCACCTCTACCTTAAACACAGCAGGAATATGTAACAGCTCTTACATAGTACAAGTTATTTACCTCTTTCACATTGTATGGAACTCCACGAAGCTTAACTGTAAATTCAGTGGTAGACTGCATGTGGGAAACAGAGAGTAAAGGTGATTTAGTGGCTTGGATATGGAATGGGAATGGGGATATGCCTAGTACCACCACACAATATATATTTCCATAGGTCATAAAAAAGCTAGTTCATAAACCCTGATGATGCAATTAAAAGGTCCATCAAAATTCGATGTCTGATACATTTAATGATGTCTACAAGTGTATGGCAAGACGATTCTGGTATTTAAGATATCTATAATCTCAAAGCTTGGAATTTAAAAGGGAAATACCAATTTAATAGTCCCCATTGATAATGCATCCTACATAGTCAAGCTTCAACGTTCTAGCTATGTCCTGAGTCAGTGTCACCAATAAAATCAGTTTGATTACTTTGTTCACAATTTCAATATCCTAGCAGGATGAAAAGTGCTGTGCAGAATAATGCGGTAAGTTATTTTGACTTTTATTGGATGCCCTATGCCTCATGTTCAGCTATTGTGAATGAGAAATATGATGCAATAGAACAGCATTTCAATAGATTCAGTGAGGACAGAGAGCACTCAGCTCTTCATCATTTGGACACTAGCTTTTGGATAGGAGACGCTATTAAATAACACCAACCTGCAGTCTTTTATCCTTCTTTTCACTGCCAACCTCTCCACTCTCATAAGCACTGTCATGAAGAGCTCTGTCCTCAGCACCCTCATCTTCATCACCACTACCCCCCTCATCCTCCTTGGCCATCTCTTTTGTGTTGTCATCTTCTGCATCCTCATCCATTTCTGAGCTGGTTACCACCTTTGAGCGCAGGTAGTCCATATCAGATAGGGCTGTCTTGAGGGCTTCTTTGGGTGCACCTGAAAACAACCAGAAATGTTTATGCTACACCCTCTTGTAACAGAGGAAGAGAAAAAAGATTTCTTTCCCTGAAATTTTGTCTAAAAACGTATTTTGATGATGCTTTTATCCAAAGTGACTAACAGAAACTAATTGCCAGGACCAGTGCCCTGGGGTAACTACAGGATTGAAATGCCTCATTCAAAATGACATGTCAATGTCATTTTTGACAAGCAGGCTGACCTGCACTTTGTAGTTCCATCTCTTTATCCTTCTCTTCCTCATCCTCCTCCTCTTCGTCCATCTCATCAGACTCATCTGAGTCAAAGTTTAAGTAGTCATCTGTAGCTGACAATTTGGGTTTCTTGGTCTCTTTTTTACCAGCTTCCTTTGCTTTCTCAATGACAGGTTTCTCCATGGCATCGTTGGCCCATGTGGGTACTTGAGTGCGATTCTGGTGTAAGGACAGGAACTCCTGGAAACTTTGGTCTTTCTCTAGCTGTGGACAGGGAAAGCAAATAAGGGTCACAAAATGCCATCTTATAAACTATTTATATAATTATAATTGTTTTAGAAATAAAGTTCTTCAAACAGCTCAGCTTACATCTCCAAGAACGGTGGTCACTTCCTTTTTTTTCTTCTCCTGTGAAAAAAGGTGAAAAAACAGAAAACAACAATGACGGCAATTTGAAAAAAGAGAAAGAAAATTACTTTTAATGCAAAGAAGTGCATTATGAGTGAACACTTCTCACTTTTTTTGTTTTTTCATCCTTCTGTTTCTCTTCTGCCTTGGCCTTCTCTACTGCTGGCTGATGAGTGTGTTTACTCCAAGGTCGATCTTTATTGGGGTCTCCGAAAGCTTTACAAAACTCAACCTGTCCAATCACACACGTAACGTACAAACACTAAGAATACAACAAATTGGTTCAATATATATACACTTGATTAGTAACTTCGCCGTCAAATTTACCGTCACTTTTGAAGTGTCAATAAAGCTCTTGTTGAAATGCTTCAGAGCCTTCTCAGCATCCTCTTCGGACTTGAAGCCAACGAAACCGAACTTACGAAACTTCCCATCTTTGGTGTACTTTAACCCACAATCTGTCAGTGTTCCAAAGTCAGCGAACATCTTACGGAACCGCTCATCCTTCATCTGTAAGATAGAAGACACTTGTCAATGCAAGAGGATGATAACGAGAAGCAACTAGCTACATCAGCTGTTTACGTCGACTGTTAAGTACTGTTAACTGCTTACTGAAAGGGACAACCGCCAGCAACCTAGCTTTCACCTATTACGATGTTCAGTTTATGCTAATCTATGACTTGTTTATTTCGTATTAAAACTATCTCTCGAAATGCAAGCAACCGGGGGAAATATGTGGTCACTAAGCCACCTGTATGTATTTATATTTTGAGGTATTTTCTTGACTGCGTTTGACACTTACCCCGTTTGGGAGGTTCTTCACAATAATTCTTGACATCTTTGTTAAAATCTGACGGAAATAATCCTCTGTAATATCTAAAATTGTATGATCAACAAACAAGCATGGACAGTCTAGATCGTCGCCATATTTGATTTGACGTCATCAAGGTTGTTCAGAAGTGTTCTGCTACTGCCCTCCGCTGGATTTCCAAGTTACTACTGGTGCTGTCAGACGTAGGCTACAGTTGTGTTGTTGGTATGAGTGCCGTCTTGACCGACAGGAGGAGGCATGAGAATAGGAATACTGATAATCCATTTACAGAGCGTGACACATTTAACACTGTTACATAGGTTACTCTCGGCACGAACGGTAGATCCTGAAAGTTGCATTAAAATTTCTTTGTTTGTATTTTCTGTTTTGTCTACAGGCCATGGGCCAACAGCTTTCCGAGAAGAAAGGAGAAAGTAATGATCTTTCCTAAGTGTAGCCATTTGTCCTAGATTTTGAGCTATTTAACATAATGTGAATTTGTGTATTTTCTTACGCTCTATTCCTTTATTTCAGTTCCAGAAAAATCCCATGTCAACTCAAGTTAAGTCATTTTTGTCCTTTGGGGCAACAGGACTTTACATTTACGCATTTAGCAGACGCTTTTATCCAAAGCGACTCACAATTTTTGTCAACTATCAATTGTTCAGGGCCAGTGTCCCCTAGAGCACCTTAGGGTTAAGTTCCTTGCTCAAGGGCACAACGGTGGCAGCTGGGATTCAAACCCACAACGTTTAAGGCTACTTATACGCTAGCTAGGTTCCTTAACAACGCTACCACCGCCAACCCCAGGCCTACGTCGGTATGACAATGAAAAGGCATTTTCAAGAGAAAGAACTATTCATTTGTGTATCTGCCTGCCTTAGTGGTGTGTGTGGCTTCTTGACTGACAGAAGGGCCTACAGATAAACCATTTACAGAGCGTGACACATTTAACACCTGTACGCAAGCTACTACTGGCACTAACAGTAGATCCTGGACGTTGCATTTTCTGTTTTGTTTACAGTCCCTGAGCCAATAGCTTTCCAAGAGGAAAGAAGAAATGATGATCTAATAATGATCTTTCCTAAGTCTAGTAACTTCTAGTTTTTGAGCTAATTTTGATATTTTCTTATGCTTTCTTTATTTCGACTCCTGAGAAACCCAGTCTCAACTCAGGTCTAATTTAAGTTTAGTCTGAGATATCATTTCTTCTCTACCAATGCATTTATTTCCTTCGAGGAACAGTCCTCGGTCATATCTCGTTAAAAGCTGATTTAAGTTGAGACAACGAAAAGGTATTTTCATAATGAAATATTAATTTGTGTATCTGCCTGCCTTTGAGCATCTGCCTCTCTATTAGGTACACTTAGTAGGTCTTTCTATATGTGTCTATAAGTGTGCATTTGTCAAAGAACTCATCGTGTAAAGACTGAAAAAACATTTATTATGCATTATAGTACAACAATTACAAACACAAAATTTTAATACAAGAAATAAATAAAACATAAAATAAATATTAAATAAGTGTGTAAACAAGCAGCATTAAGACAAATGGGAAGGCATGTGGACGCACGGTTCCCAGTGGTTCAGGACTAGCAATATGGTGTCCAGTAAAGTGAAACTTGTATCTTTTCATAATTTTGTAATTGGTAATAGATGGTCATACATTTGTCGCTCTGTTCATAGTGGTTTATCAGCCACTCATCATTTTTCACCGCACACAGGCTATCATGTCACTTCCTGCTCTCCACCTATGTGACTGAACAAATGTGTATGTTGTACAGACACAAAATGGCTTCATGGCTACAGCATAAAATAGCTGTACAAACAAACAGAACAATCCAGAACAACAGTATGTGCACACAGACATGAGTTGGGCCTTTGCAAAAAAAACAGGAATGACAGCTTTGAATCGTGATTCAAATATAATGGAAAGCCTAATCACATTGAGCACTTTGCAGGCTGACTACACTACAGTGGTGCTCAGGAATTATTAAGGCAAAGGAGTCCAATCATGATGCCATCGGTGGACCACTGAGTCGACCTCTCTTAAGTACTCACATATTGATCAACTGAATTTACTCAGTTTCATTTGAGGACTCTCTTTAAGGTGGACATGATTTCTAATTCCTTTGACATAATAAAACAAGGGTAATCTCGAGCATGTCAATAGCACACAAACCAAGACCACACATATAAAGTCTTCCAGAAAAGCAGACTTCTACTGCATTTTCCCAGTTTCAGTTCTGAACCTCTTTTTTAAGACACTTCATGGTCTGGTCATGAAAATATTATGTCAATACAGCATTACAACACAACAATGACAATAGACAACAAACAACATTATTACAAAAATATTCAGTATAAAAATGTTATTACAGTATATGTACACACAAAAAAATGTCACGGGTTAAAATACAATGTCTTTCACATATAAAATTCCTGAAATTTCCTGCGGTCCACCTGAAGGGATGGCCTGTGTGACCGTGTTAGGATGGGCCCTGGAGGACATGCTGGCAGTCTGTTTCCTGTTTCCTGCCTAGTGCTGGGACCTCTGACAGAGGGATCAGACTGCAAACACATCTAGAGTGCAACACTGATCCCTGAGTCCCAGAATGCTGTAGAGAATCTTCTTCTGATGGCCTACCAACTGCACCCCAATATTCCTAATGTCGCTGTGAGAAAGAGAGAGGGGACATGATGAGATTTCAGGACAAAACATTTACACAAAGGATTTTTTTCCCTAAAAATGTACAACACAAACAGATACACATACATTTACATATAATTATTTAGCAGTTTTTGCCAAAAGTGATAGCAATCCAGAGATACAAATGCAGAGTGAGTGATTCCAAAAGGGTCTTTGTAAATGTGGTGGGATGTGGATGTATCTGAACATCTCTGGCTGGCTGTTACTTACTCAGACTTTAAGTGCTGCACTTGCTCCATAGTTGTGACTCCGGCCCGAGCAAACAGCTCATTGTACTGAGACAGCTTAATGGATGCCAGCCATTCTTCCACTGTCCTAAGGGGGGCGCCACCAACACCACTTGTGCTCGGCAGACGAATTGACACCCTGATAGATTAGATAAGAAGCAGCCTATTAAGCTAAATTGCTACATCATATAACCAGTCACAAACAAAACGTGTGGCAAGTGTCTGATAACAGTAAAAATTAAAAATAAATCAGCCCTGTTAAACTTGTCAGATAAGGCCTAAGTACGACCACCTGTTACAACTATTAAACTATTAACAGCTCATTCTACTGTATTAACCCCTGTTTCCACAACTGCTCTGAGCTGAGGATGGTATGACGTTCATCAGCTATTAAGGCTAAGTGTCAGCCAGTCTCTGTGACCCATAAAATGTCTCTATAGCACTAAAAATAAGTATTTCATATATTTCTTTTATATTTGTGACTCTATTAAAATGCAACTCTCACCGTGGATCAAAGTTGGCAATGGTTTTAAGAGACTCTGGGTTGGTCAGCAGTTTGTCCAGCACATTGACAATGTCCACAAAGCGCGGGCGCTTGGAGCGGTCGTGAAGCCAGCACTGAAGCATTAGCTGGTACACAGCAGAGGGGCAGTCCATGGGTGCAGGCAGGCGGAACGCCTCGTTAATGGCCTTCATCACCTGAGACAAGCGAGAGAACAGTGTCAGTGTAGCTCCAGCACATCCCAGGAGCAGCCTGCCCTGGATGCCTGAATCATGGGACTAGTTCAACCACCACAGAGGAACAACCCTTTCAGATGGAACTAATGGAAACATCTGGTTTGAGAATTCAAAGGCAGTAAGGGCTTTCATCCAAAGTGCCCACTTTGCTATTAAAACTTTACAGGTGACTGCTGTTTTCACCACAGTCTGTGGTTTCCTCATTATACACATGCGCATATTACATCTCTAAAAACCTAGCATGAACCACACAAGAGCCATTAAAAGCACCTATTTAATTACACCCTCAGTGCTTGTGGGAGATTTACCTCATGATTGCTCATGTCCCAGTAGGGCCTCTCTCCATAGGCCATGACCTCCCACATCACAATGCCAAAGCTCCAGACGTCGCTGGCCGAAGTGAACTGTCTGTATGCTATGGCTTCTGGAGCCGTCCAACGAATAGGGATTTTCCCTCCCTGAGAGAGAGAGAGAGAAGGAAAGAGAAAGAGCAGCAAGGTCAGAGTCAGCAAGAACCTCAACAATACAGGATGCTTCCCCAAAGGCACAACCTATCCTATTAGCGTTTTCGGTAGTCAGTCATAGACCATGAACCTTCATAGAACATAAACCCTCAGTCCCACAAAGGTCCACACTTTTGTACTCATGTTTGTTTTCATGTGTGATTATGGCATAAAGAAAAAGGTTCTTTTGGATGGTTCCTTATGGATAATCAACAGGTCACATATACATACCGTGGTGGTGTAGGTCCCTTCGGGGTAATCCTCCAGCACACGGGACAGCCCAAAGTCTGACACTTTACACTCAAGGTTTCCGTTCACCAGCACGTTGCGGGCAGCCAGGTCACGGTGGACGTAGTTCATGTCCGAGAGGTACTTCATGCCCGCAGCGATGCCGCTGAGCATGCTGACCAGCTGGTATGATGAAAGCTCGCCATCGTGGTCCTGAGAGGCAGGGAGAGAGGTGTGAGTGAGTCATTCAGGCTCTCATAGCCTCATACAAAACATTGGTAATGACATATTTACAATGAGAAGTAAAAATACATACCCTTAGATAGATGTCCAGCGCTCCATTCTCCATGTATTCTGTTATGATCATGGCAGGTTTGACTGAAAATGTACATTATAAATATATTATAATTACACTGCATTTTCAAATACAACTTGATATTACTAGACTAGGCAATAATTTTTGGCCCAACATCAAAGAAAGATCAACATGCTTCCTCTTTTAGCACTAAACTTCACACAAATGTAATGCAGTGATTGTGTCTTACACTTTGTGACAACTCCCTCCAGGTGGATGATGTTCGGGTGGTCGAACTGGCCCATGATGCTGGCCTCGCTCAGGAAGTCCTGCCTCTGCTTCTCTGTGTAGCCAGGCTTCAGTGTCTTGATGGCCACGGCCACATCGCCACGGCCTGGCTTTTTCAGAATGCCACGGAACACCTCGCCAAATTCACCTGTACAATAAGTGTCACGAGGGATTAAAACAGCTATACATAGACTGGTCAGGGGAATCCTAGGTAATCAAATTCTCTGATCCATTAAAGGTCCACAGCATTCTGCTTACCGACTCCGATGACTTTCTGCTTAGTGATGAAGCCAGGGTGAATCTCACTGGTGAATTTGAGCACAGCTGTGCTGGGGTCCTCGTATGTGTGAGGGTCCACATATGTCTTATGGGGATTAAGTTTCTCTATAGATTTAACAGACATGAGAATGTAATTAGGTATTAGGTCAAATATGCCAAATATCCATGTATAACACTTCGTCAAATTTGAATAATGACATGATGTATAAATGAGTACAAAAACAGATTTGTGTTTCTTTTTACCTGTACAAGTGAAATAGTTGTCCTCATCTATCTGTCTTGCATGTAGACTCTGTCTCCTATACAGAGGGAGATGAGAAACTAGTGAAATCAACTCTTTATTATAGGAAAAATCAAATGTGTTCAAGTCAAACTAAAGATGCAAGTGGGAGGCACAAAACATTTCATTACCTTTTATGCATCAGTAATACTGCCACAACAATGACCAGCATGATTGCTCCACCAACTACAGCTCCCAAAACGATCATTGAGCTGTTCTGGGCCTGGTGCTCAGCTGTAAGGGATAAACAAACAAAATTTAGCACAGTGACTTAAAAGGTATAATGAAGAAAGCCATTTGCAACTATCCATTAATAAATTCATTAAGTTTATTCTGGTCTAAAGGGATTTTTTGAAACCAGACAGTGATTAAACATCAGAAAAACATTTTAAGGTTGCCCAGTGCAGACAAGCTGCCTTGATGGCAGCTTTTTTTCTATGGATGAGAAACAATCAAGGAACCCTAAACAGGCTGTCTTCTATGGTAATTACTTCAACTGTTCAACTGTTCACAGGGATATAGTATGTGGATATGCACTTACCAATAGGAAGGGTCTCGTACACATACTCCAGGCTGGTGCTGCTGGGGTGGCCATCCTGTGTGAGCGTCTGGACACGGAACACATACTTGGAGCCTGGGGTGAGGTCACTGAGCTGGACTGAGTTCTTATCCAGTACCAGCACTGTGTACGTGGTGAACTCCTGGTCACTGCTGTCCTCCTGCAAGCACGAGTAAACACATGAGGAAGTGCGAGGAACAATAGGTCAAGGACTTCCTTGGAAAAGAGACGCTTCCTCTCAAGGGGCTTATCCTTCTAATAAATTGTCACAACTAATGTTAAAAGCAATCAAAGAATGTCAAAGAATGAAGAAGCCTGATATATTGCTTCAGAATACTTAATACTGGCAGTTACAGAGCTGGAGCAGGCATGGATAATGCCTGTGACTGCATCTATGACAGGGTAACATGATCTTACCTTCTTGCGGTACATGAGTTCATAGCGATGGGTCGACTGGGGATGCACTCTGCGGTCCAGAGTCCAGGACAAAGACAAGCTGGTGGGGCCGTAATCATCCAGGTGAATGGACGTCACCATCGGAGGATCTGAGGGAGTTCAAGAAATGCATCAAGTGAGAAAAAAATCGACTACTAACAGAAATCTCTACAACATTAAACAGTTGGCAATACATTTGTTGAGACAAACCAAAACAAATTCCTAAGACCATTGTGCCACACTGAATACGATCATTGATACGTTTAATGCAAATCAACATTGGTCTACATATAAGTAAATCACTTCTGTGATACAACAGTAGGACTATTAAAAAGCATGAAGATGAAGAACACGGCTGTGTAGTGGTCTCACCTGTGTCACGCAGAACAGCAGTGATGTTGCTGGTGGCCCTCTGGAGGCTGTAGCGGGACACGCCGTTGTGAGCCTCCACCGTGAAGGTGTAGTTGAGGTGCGGCTCCAGGTCGCTAACCGTCACGAGACTGTCACGCAGGGCGGTGGCAGACGGGTCAAAATGCACCCGTTCGCCGCATGGCGTGCACAGGCCATCTTCGCAGTGCTCACATGACACGCTGTAGGTGATGTCATTGCGACCACCTGTGCTCTGTGGGGGGCGCCAGGACAGCTGGAGACGGCTGGATGAGAGCGCTGTGGCGACCACATCACTAGGAACACTGGGAGGAGCTATTGGAATTGAAGATGAATCATAGGGACATTATAAGATACACTTAATTAGACACCACTTACACAATTTGTAACCTACACAATCAAACAACGTGCTTTCAACAAAACACTTTTCTCTGTAAGAAGCCAACACAAGTCTGAAATTTCCTTTGGGTCAATTAAGTAACTATCTATCTATCTATCCACTTTGATTCACTGAACAGAGAATCATAAGTTGAATGTGGACCTTTTCAGTTACACTTATCTCCCAGTTCTATGGGAGATGTGAAGTATATCAAGAAAGGACAAAAATCATGGTGCTGCATCAGACAGCTCAGTAGGTACTCACCAGTACAGGGTGAGGACAGGGAGTCTGTGGGGGAGCGGAAAAATCCTTCCAGGCACTGACACAAGAGGGCGCCAGGCTTGGAGAGCTGGGTGTTGGCTGGACAAGGCTCACAGGGTGCGTTGGAGACGACAGTCTTGAAGAATCCGGCCCCGCATGCTGTAAGAAGGAATGTACAGGGAAGGGCGTGTGTCAGTGTGGCTCTACAAGGAAGTTATTAGGAGGGGCTAAGACAACTGTACAGGGACCAATTGAGAAAGAATTGACTTTAGGATTGAGTCATTGTGTGTGGGTGAACCAACTGATGTTTCAGAGGAAAGAAAATTCGTTATTGCTTATTTTACCCATAATAATTTATCTTCTTACTAACTACTAGAATTAGTAGTTAGACCAAAGCAAGACATCTCTCAGAGGCCACTCAGAGGGGGAGAGAACATGAAGTCCAGCAAGTGATCTATGGGCCCCAACAGAATAGATCTCCCTACCAAACATGGCCATTTCTACACTGAGACAACATCTCTCTGGTCCTCATACACACTGAGACTGGCCAACACTGCTGATGGAAAAGATATTTCTCAATGGGATTCAGTCGGTAAAACAACACGTACATGTCCTGCATAAACATATCATTACAGTGGTCTTCCTCTCTGTGTTATAAAAGACACATAAGACAAACAGTACGAGGGCAAGCCTGGGCTTGCAAGGGGAATGGACAAAACAGGAAGTAGGACAGCGCAAGTCTGCTTGACCTTCCTGCCTTCCCCCTTCCTTCCTATGCTGACAGACGAGAACAAAGTTGGACCAGGGGGGAGAAAGGAGCGGAGAGGAAGACAGGGTGAGAAAAAGCAACAATCTTTCGCCAACAACACCAGAATTTGGGAGGAAGGTACAGAGGTAAAGAGGTGATGAGGTCCGGTGAGGATGTGGAAGGAATGTTGATGGGAATAGGAGAAAAAAAGGAATGGTTTGTAGATCATGTCCAATCTGTGATTGCATGAGAATAAAAACGTGGGTGGATTGCCATTGAAAATGGTGTTGTTAGAAACCTAACCCAACCCCCCAGCAAAGTCTCTCACACACACACATGTACACACACACACAGAGAGACACACACAAAAAGAAAACCAATCTGAATGGTGTTGGGAGACATTGAGACTCTCCCCAAAGGCGGGAGTGTGCGAGAGATGGGGGGAAGGGTTCAGGGTGGAGTTGAAGAGCCGTGGGTGGGAGAGAGAGAGAGAGAGAGAAAAGGGGGGAGGTGGGTCTCACGGCCTGGTGACAGAAGCTCTCCCCGGAGATTGAGATTTGTTTTTGTTTTTCCACAAGGGTATTTGCAAGCTTGCGCAAATAAGACAAGAGAAGGTCCCAGGGCATCGATCTCCACAAACAAAGAGCCTTGAAACTTAAGCAAACACTGATTCAACTTAAGCTGAAACTCCACAGTTTCTCAAACACTCAAACACACCCTCAACCAACCAAAGTGCACTGTCAATTGCACTACTGTGTAGCTACTGCCAATTAAGTAGGCCATTTTCATGGCGTGCTCTCCAGCTGTGCGTTAAATGAGAACATTTTTATTGGTAATATGCAGCAACCCAGCAGTGCCAACCTAATGAAAAGGATCAGATATGCTAAAGTGAGCGAATAAATGTACGACGTTGGCAGTGGTTTTCCGTTACATGCTGTGCATGGGTGGCAAGGCCTGTTAACATCAGACACGTTGGCGTTGGACATGTAAAAATAATGTCATCAAAATTTTGTTAAACCTAAAGGCATGTCTTAACAACAGGCAATTACATGCCCATTACTGCAATTATGTATAGAGAGGAGGATACGCTCCTCTTGAGTAATCTTGAGTAATTCCTCGCCACCACATGAGTTACAGTTTCTGTTTGAGTTTCTGGCCATGGTTCTTCTCTGCACTTTACAGGCAGCTGTGGACACAGTGGCTATATTCAGCCAGGAACATTTGGTGTTGGTGGACACAGACACGGTGGGACTTGGTGGGACATGCTGAAATGTGTGGGAGTGGGAAAGCAGCCCGTCTTACAAATTATCCTCACATTAGGGCATCTATTTTAAGAAATGCTTTTCAGAGTGTAGTTCACAGCAAATCTGTGTTTTTCCACCCCAGAGCACAGAGGAGCACAGAAACTTGCATGTGGACAGAGATTAGCTGAACTGATTGGCTTCCACTGAGGCAGATGGTCTGTTATGGTCACCGAACTGGCCGATACTCATGCACGCACACACACACACACACACACAAACACGCTCGTCTGCTCCCTAACACTGACACAACTACAAATATTACACTGCAGTTTAAAATAAATTCTAGTGGGCACAGGGCTTGTACTTATTCATTGCCAGAGCAGATAAACATAATCAAAGCAGCCATTAAAGTCGTTCCACTAATTAGGATGCTCAAATAAACAACACCCTTGAATGCAGTAATGCACACACCACAAGGGAGCTCTACATAATATATTGTGTTGCCCTGAACAGAAGATTGAAAAGATCTCAGACTCCACCCCCGCTATTCTTTTACTGCCAAGCCACTCACAATGATGCCAGCTCAAGTCAGGCAGGTGGCTTTACATCCAAAATGTCAGAGGTCATTTAGGAAGAAAAGCCTCTGGTTAAACCAGAGCAGTAACAAAGGTCACAGTGGACCAGAAAGTCAGCATAGCCTCCAAAGACAAAACAGAGCATTGGCCTAGATTAGGGAGTATTGCTGTTCTCCAAATGGTGCTCTTTGCTAATGAAACTGCATTGAGCACACAGAGATGAGCAGCATAGCTAACTGTATTGTTCCCCTGTGAGAGTTTTATTTCAGCTATTCAAGGCCATGCCTTGGCACTTGGCAGCCACACTGATGGAACATATCCACCTATTTATTTTCAAGCTTCCTGACACTCTCCACTTTCCGCTTCAGGTGTGAAATTCAGCTGCTTCCAACAGTTGAGTGAAGTGGACATTCCAGGACGTGCCCTCTTCCATCTTACGACCATATATTAGAATATACCCATGGAGTGATTTTTTCCAGCAGACATTTCTTTGTCTGGTCAATGCTTTTACTTGAAAAAGGAGTGAGTATTATACAATGAAACCCTTTTATGCCAAGTTAAAGAATTCTAAGTTTGACATTATCTGTGGGATGAGAACATATATCTTCTGTGTTTATGTCAGGAGAAATGATAACATAGTCCTCTACCCAAAACACTGTCTATAGTTCAAAGGGACTTTACTACACTGGTTAATATATAGCCGAATGCAGAGCAAGCATATGAACATCCAAGATAACATGAGACTGTGCCAACACATACAGCACAGCAAAGAGCATAAGTCAAGTGCCCAGGAAAGCCGGTTTCCTTACAGGATGCGTGAGTCAGTGGTTGGGAAACCAGGTGTCTCCTGTCTACCGTCTCCCTGTAATCTGGTGGTTTCTGAACCATGGCAACAGCCAAACACTCAGCAGAGATAATGTTAAGGTAACACGCACTGATTCATGACAGCTGTCTTAGTCATGGAAGTCCTCTGTGTGTGAAGTAAGTGTGTGTGTGTGTGTGAGAGAGAGGGGGGGGGGCACATATCCCAGTAGAAAGCCTCAGACTACACCAGAAGATTACAGACCTGACCTCCCTTTCTCGCGTTCACCCTCCCTGTCATTCCACACATATTATCCCCACGTAAAGAGACAGCACAAGCCAGTCATATCCCCACATGCAACGCATAGTGTTCTACAAATGTAGCAGTGTGGGTTTGCTGGAATGGGAGCGCCTGGATTTTTGGTGGTGACCTCTCTAAGGCTTTTAACCATCTACTATTTCACAGGGTCTCTTTTTTTCTCCCTCTCTAACTCTCTCTCACACACACACACATTCTCAGAGCATCTCTTTCCTTCTCTCTCTCTCTCTCTTTTACTTTCTTTCTCTCTCTCGCTCTCTCGTTCTCACTCTAGTTTCACAGCCATCAGTACAGAGGGGAAATAGGAGAAGAAGAAAGGCGAAACAAAACAGGCAGTCCCTCCCCTGCCCCCCACGGCTTTTAAGCCCTCACCTGAACCTGATATCCCTGACAAAGGACAGAGCGGAAACTCAGAGCTGACAGGTGACAGGGTGTGAAAATAGCTGGCATTCCATCAGTCATAAGTCATTCTTTCTCACAGTTCCACATCCAGTAGTTCTCACTTTGAGTATCCTACTGAGGGGGATTACCACCACACACACACCCACACACAGAGACAGGCAGACAAACAATGGTGTGTTTCACCGTAGGGTGGTTAAAGAAAATGTAAAGAATTAAGAGAAGAGTCTTTAAGGAAGTATTTTCTCATGTAAGACATGTAGACACATCATGCTTTCACTTAAAAAACCCACACAAGAACCAGTCCACCTGAGTCAAGCTATAAGTTCTGTTTTTTTTTTGTTATCAGAAAGTAATGAGTTGCAGAAGAGAGGAAGGAAAAAAAAGGAAAGGAAAAATGAGATGGGTGGGTCAGGATTCAGTTTGATCACAGTTTGATTTTACCTTTACAGGAGTCTCCAACAGCCTGGTATCCGGCTCTGCACTGGCACTGTCCCACAGGCACCACCCAGTCACCCTCAGAGGTGCAGTACATCCGAGGCGAGGGCGACTGAGCCGCCGTCACAGCATTTTCGACACAGGTGCCTTCCACTTCTGCGAGCGCACCAGTGCCGGCCACTTTCTCTGGGAAAAATGCCTGGCCTTGGGTGGTGGCTGGGCAGATGGTGTAGAAGACCCGCACTGAAGTGAGGGCTACACATGCACCCGAGTCCTGAAAAGCCAGGTAGAAGCCACGGCGCGAGAGCGGCCCCACCGTCTTGGTCTCCACGTTTACCCGCAGTGCTGCCTTTCCCCCGTTACGGTCAGCAGTCACCTCATCAGGTGCCACCGTGGCCACCTTGCGAAAGTTGGCCTTCCGGAAGCTGGTTCCAACGTCTACGTCCGATTCGGCCAGGTACAGACCGAAGGTCTCACGGCACGATGGCAAGTTGCCGTCAAATGTGCCACAGTCACGCACCACGAACTTGAGCTCCACGGAGACTCGTGACACATCTGGCCTGCGCTGGATATAAGTGGTACGCAGCCAGTTGTCCTGGTCGCCATCATTGGCCACATTGCACACGCTGTATGTGTAAAGCTGGGAGCCATTGATCACTGTCTGCACAATCTCCCACTGCCGAGGAAAGACAGATACAAGGGATATCAGTGCTGATACAGAGACACAGGGGAACACAGAATTACTGATAACGAGACGGGAGAGGGTGTAAGGGTGTTATTGCTGAGATAGCTAGTGGATATGAGGTTTCCGTGCCACATGAGGGGACACAGCCACATAGGGTCTGTGAAAAAAACTTTCTGAAAATTTTCAGAAAATGTTCTGCTCATATCATGTTGTCATTCTCAGTCATAGACAGAGGTTTATGGGCGAATTAGTGTCATGTGTTATATCCTTTTTCCAAAAGGGAAAAGGATAATAAAAGACATGACTCACCCTTCACACACACATGTCCCATGGGTCTTAATTAAAAAGTTTAAAGTGTTATTATCTATCAAATTTGAAAAAGCTGAGCAGTGTTAGCAAAGCCAAGCCGTGGTTATCAGTTATCACGCTGCTATATTCCCAAGTAAAAAAGAGGCACAGACTTATTTGAGAAGGAGTGTGATGACAAATTCTAAGAGTAGTGAGAATGAAAGCAAGACTGGAAAATCCAAACAAATGTGGGGTCGAGTTGAAGTCCAAACTTTGACCACTCACCCCTTCCTCACTGGGTGAAGGCAGCCACCCCAGATCCCCTCCTGAGGTCTTCATGTCCAACAGCACATCTGAAGAACACACAATACACAAAATTTATTACAGGTACACAACTTTGTATCTGACAATACTACGGCAAAATATTGTCATGCTGTATATGAGGTTTAAGCTCAAACATAATTCAAAGAGAGATTTTTTTTCTCAGATAAAAAAATGATGTGACATCTCTCCACAATGAAGACCATAAAACATTAATTAACATATTAAGGTAAGTAAAATTGTCTAACAAAATGTGGATAAATAACTGCCACATTCCAGGATCTGGTTGTTGTTCAGACACACTTAAAGTTGCCTAAATATTCAGTATAAGCATTGCAACTGCAACAGGTGCTAAGGTAAAACAAGAATATTTTTAAGAAATAGGCAACAAATGTATATTAACCTATATCTTGGGGTGGAATATTTCAGACAGGTTTATTATATGTCACAACAACAATTAGGGCTATTTATAACAACTTTACATGCCAGGAAAAACAGAAACGCCAAGAAAAGCAGCAAAACACTTCGTTTTTTATAACAGTAGTTCTATCAAAAGTCGCGCATTAATAAGGACGGTCGTACTTAGTTATAACACACAATACCCACTAAATCAAAAGACCAAAATGCGTAGCCCTGAGACAGGCTGCTCTGGACCTAAGCATAACTGGACAGTCCATGTGGGAAGATAACAAGAGAACCACAGTGTGTTATTACAATAACTCGAAAGAAATCGTAGGATACTCACTTTCTTTTCCTTGAACGGCAATAAATAGTTGATTAATAAATACAAAAATATACAAAGTGAAAAACTGTACACTATGAGAGTCCATATTCGAATCGTTGTATTCCTCAGCGGAGACGGACAACCTTGCGTTCAACTCTACTGAGGGGCTTCCTAACTTTTCCACTCTGTCCCGTCCACGAGCCTACAGCTCATTCAGGAACTGTAACGTCATCGACCCCGCCTTATGGAATGTGTGTTTGCTCCTAATATGGGTCGTGGGGCGGAGGTTTGCACCTGCGGTGTCGGAAGTTCTTGTGAGACAGCCTAACGTTAGCCTATTCACAGCACTGATTCATATGGGTGTGTAAGGAAGAGACCCTTGTACTTTTCCATTTGAGAAAAAAGATGAATTTAAAGATTACAAAAACAAAATCAATTATTTTGTTTTTGGCTACTTTACTTTAATTCGCAATTTGTTTTATTTCCAGACTGACACTGGAATCATATTATCATGCACAACCGATAATTAAAAAGTGAAATACAGCCTATGCCACCCTGATGTATTGCAGGCTAAACAACTGCAAATTATAGCCTAATGCATAATCAACATAAAGTAGGGACAAATCAAGTTTTCTATTCAAGTGAATTACTTCTGCCTCTCCAGATTCCCTCACATCATATATCACCTACTTGATGTGACAGATTGGAATCACCGTGTGTGCCTAACAAGTTAGATATATTTAACAGTTCAACCCCACATAAGGCTTTCCCACGGTAACAGGGGGAAGGGGTCAAGTGGGTGTGCCTGTATGAATGAATGACTACTTATGACTTCAAGAGCTATGAATATGTAGACAACGCAAGGCATACACAATGGCATCGCCTAGCAACCCTCAGGAATCTTTGAGTCAAGTCCCTATTGTGCAACAACCTTAAGAAGCTCTCCAAATCCCTTGACCTAAGAGTCAAACACGAGGTTGACATCTACACAAGAGTCTCATAATGCTAGCGGCGGGCCGACGGCATACATAAATATTCATTAGCCACAGACCCGGAGAGAGGTTTTCATCCCATTTTTAGACAAGCATTATGGAGAACCTGACCAACAGACAGGGCAGCTGCGCCACAGGTGACAGTGACATGACATGCATTAACCAAGCTGCGTGCACAGCAGCTAAACAAAGTTAAAGCATTTCCCTTATCATGAATATTATCATTGCATCCATCACTGTCTCTTTGAGGAGAAATGTGTGTCCTAGCATGTAATTTATCATGTCTCAGTAACAACATATCAACCTGCACGAGATGATCACACGTACAAACACTAATCAAGCATAAACACACACAAACAACACACTCATACAGACACACACACACACACACTGCATTAGGGTAGAACATT
Source organism: Tenualosa thibaudeaui (assembly GCA_027481765.1). Lineage (NCBI taxonomy): Eukaryota > Metazoa > Chordata > Actinopteri > Clupeiformes > Clupeidae > Tenualosa > Tenualosa thibaudeaui. The sequence goes on from JAIFZK010000003.1 coordinate 5,026,769, forward strand.
AGTGAATATAACGGCTGACTGCACGCAATGTGTCTGAATGGTTGCAGGGTGCACAGGATGGCTTCTCTTCGTTTGAGGTGCCGTTGACGCTGAAGTGCTGTGTACAATGGAGTACTCCTATTCAACCAAGGAGCATGTCATGCTGGAGCCTTGATTTCCCCCACGCCGCCCCCACCCCCACCACCCTCAACCCAATACACACTCACTCTCCGTCTCACACATGCAGACACTCTGTCACGCACACCCTCCCACACACACACAGCCACATTGCTCCTGCTTGAGGGCGAGATGCCTCCTTCTTTTCTTTCTCTCTCTCCTTCTCTTACATCCCCCTCCTCGCATCGCCCATCACCACCGCCGCCAAAAAGCACTCACGCCAGGAGGCTGAGCAGGCTCTTTTCAAGGGTCACAAAGCAGCAGTAGCACCAACCCCTGAGAGGTCACACCGTTCTCTACCTCCACCCAGCACCCCCCAAACTTCAGGCCCAGTCGTACTCCCCCACCTACCCGCCCTCCACCTCGCGCCGACACAGCAAACAAAGGGGCGGCGCTGTATTGTTGTGTCATGCAAATTTAGGCCCATCGCTTTAAAGGCTTTGTTAACTACTCAGGGGAACACTTCGGCCCTGACAGGAGGGGTGGGGGGTTAGGGTGCAGGGGTGGAGGGGGAAGAAAATTGTGATCAAGAAGGTGTGTTCAGCTTAGAGTCATGAATTGTTTAACAACAAGGGAGTTCGCAGGCAAGCCTCAAATTTTGCACATCTTTTTGGGGTGTGCTGAGAAATGTGAGGTTGTTTTTTCATGTAAATGTTGACACAAGTGTATGGGTTGTGAGGCGGAATTGAAACTCACACCTGTTTGAAAAAAGCATAGTTTTGTTAGTTTTGCTCGGAATAGTTTAAAATAAAAATGCTAAGCTCTTTCATTGTGCTGAGAAGGGCATTGTTGTTTTTGCATGTGAATTCTGGCAAAAGTAGGAATTTCAGGTTGGTTCGAAGACTCAAACCCACTTTATAAAATGAAAATAATATATTTATATAAATATAATAACCATCCAAAAAATTAGCATGTTGTGTTTGATCATACATTATATTTAAAAAGCTAATGTCTATTTCAAAATGAATTACTTTCCTTTTCTTTCAACCTGTTTGCCTCTTACAAACTTAATTAAATGAAAGTACATGGGAGCTTAAATGGTGTTTAAACTTAACCCAATAACACAGGCCATTATATACTACTAATTTTTGGGTAATTGAATTACGCTCTTAACTGAAGGAGCAGAGCAAGTGTAATCTTATCCCACGGGGTAGATGTAATGCCTGGTAAAGGGCCTCGTCAATGTAACGCTTGTTGGAGAGCGGCCCGGTTAAGACGAGAGCATGCCCCCCCCCCCCAACTGCATTCATATGCATGCGTTTGTGTGCTCAGCTTAACTGGGATCCTGCGCTGGAGGCGCAACAAAGGAACAGGGAGGAAGCCAAGTGTCAGGGTGACAGGAGGCAGGCGGGAGATGCGTGCCCGTGTGTGTGTGGGTGAGGGGGATGTAGGGATGAAGGGAAGGGTGGAAGGGAATAACGCACACAATAGCCCCCCTGGTGCACTGCAGGGTTCCCTCTAACCCCCACCCCCTCCTCTCTATTAGGCCTGGGTTATGACAGTGACAGCTGGGCTCACAGATCCAGTGTGGGTCCATTTACACAGTACACAGCACACCGCACAGAAGCTTAGATGGCACGCACGCACGCACACACGCACACCCTCACTGGCAACACATGCACACATGCTCTTGCATACACATGCAAACACAGACACACACACATGCTCACTCCACTCGGGGTCATAGCCTAATAAAGACTGAGCAGTTATAACATTCTATCTCTCACATTCTTTTTCTCTCAATATGGACTTGGACTGTATTTTACTGTATTCCTTGAAATACCACAGCACCAACTGAAACACTATAGTTACACAGGGGGACCCATCTATTTGGTGTTTTTCATTACACTTAAGCCTCTTCTTGGGAGGGCTCCTGGGTGTGTTGCCAGCTGTTTAGCCTGTGTGTGTGTGTTCATGCGAGTGAGTGTGTGCGTGTGGGTGAGAGAAACTGTATGTGTGCTATGTTCACCCATAAAAGCAGACAAAGTGAAATTAAAGCAAAAGGATGGGTGCCATGTGGCTGACTGGTGGAAGTAGGTCCATCCAGCTTACTAAGGACAAATCATTCTGGAACATTTATCACATGAAGCCCTAGTTTGAACACAAACACAATTCATGTCTTCTGTTGCCAAATCTCTGCATTTTTCTATGCCGTGGAGGATTTGTTAAACATACAGTATAAACATGATCTATATTTTCCTCCACTTAATTAAAATGTATTCAGAACATCAGTTGTAGATGTACCATATCAAGACTGAGTTTGCCCACACACACACAGACAATCAGTTTTTATCCCAGGATTTTTTTGGGGGTGGTGAATTCATAGTCATTCGCTGTGGTTACATGGTGTTTAAGTTCTGACTTTATGTGCCGTTTCAACAAAGGCCAAGTCATGCGTTCTTATCAGATGAGCACTGAACCGAAACAGTTGTGTCACTGTGAATGCATGCATGGGAATGTGTCTGTGTGTGTGTGTGTGTGCTGCAGTCTGCAGTGTGTGTCTCTGTGTGTGATTCATTGTTTGATTTTTTGTATAGATTGCCTAGAAACTCTTGGTTGTTTAGCTCATGTGGCCCATATGACATTGCACTAACCCGTCAAAGTAAACATGCCATGAATTAGCAGAGACATTGGCTGTAAAACAGTGTCTTGAAATATCACCAGTGCACACATTCTCAGGCGGAGCCCTGTTAGTTTTTGTTTACGCTATACTAACTGAGTTTTTGACAGTGCACCTATTAGTTCTGCAGTAAAACTAATCAAAGGTGGCAGTGAGCTAAAGCTTCACAGCAGCAGAGTTACACAGGCTTATGAAATTCACCAAGCCTTTGCAAAGTGGAGGGTCCATAGGAAAGGTCAACTCTGCTATAAACATACTTAACATGCTCATAAGACAGTGAACAGTAAAGGCAAAGTTTAATAAGCAACCCCCTCACCTTAAATGTAAAGTGGCAAATATGTGTGTGAAAGAAACACAGAATGGACAACTTTCCTACAAGTGAATCCTTTTTTATATAATCCTTTGAAATATTCATCGTTTTATTGTATTTATTGGAGCAATTCATAGTCATTTAATTACATTTCAGTTCACATTCAAGCTATGAAACAATGCAGAACATAAATCAATGATGATAATGCAGACTTGTTCAGACATGTTCAGAGAACAGGATTTGATTGTTTTGGATTGATATTTGGTTGAGATTTAGCATCAGTTTTCAGAACTCTTTTAAACTTGAATGATTCTGTTGGACATTGATTGTGGCCAGTTGGCTGATTTCTAATGGTTAGCTCACAATTAGAGTCACACCTCACTACTGAGGAAAGTTCACAGTTTTAATAGGCTACTGGTAACGATGTGTGAATATCAGCTACTTTGAAGACAGCGCTTGGACTAAAATGGGCAATACCAACCTCAGTTTCATCATTTGACTGCCACCTAGTGGTTAGAGTGGAAGTAAGGGTGATTAGTTCCATTGTAGCCTACCCCATGCATGGTTTACTGTGTTTTTTTCATTTTTGTCCATACCGGTTCGGGGTGATTTATGTATGCTAAACTGCAATAACTTTCAATCAAAGACAACTAACTAATCAAGATCATTGACAGCCTGCCATAACACAAGAGTACAGTAAGCGCACAATGTTCTTTTTTTTGAGAACAGTGCACACTTATCACTGCAGCGACAACAAAACTCATATGACTAATTCATCAGTCATATTAACACTCAGATCAAGGTTGGAGCTGCCATTAAGAACACAGGGAATGTTCAGAAAGACAGATATAAATCATTATCATCAATAATCAATGAATATCAATAATTCATTGAGTTATTGTTACAAGACACATAACACACACAGTGTTAATAGTGATTCAATTACTTCATTAGAAATGGATTACTGCACCACTCAAAAAAAATACTTTTCAGAGATTGAGATTCAAAATCCTACTGGTAAACTTAAATGTGTTTGATTTATATCTTCAGACATCCCGATATTTACAATGAAGTAATTAATTCACTAGTGAGGTATATCAAATGGCTTTATGCAACTATCAGCTGACAATTTTTCTTGTCATTTACCACCATTTTCATCAAAGAACAGTTACGAATTTAACTTATCTGGTCGTTAAGCAGAGCTTGTGACTTCACTTCAGTCCAAGCCTTTACCATAGATGTTTGGGCTGTCTCCACCAGGGGTGTAGTGGGACTCAGGGATACAGAGTCTCCCCACTTCTTGGAACAGATAATTTATGTATTTCGCACATTTTATATATTAGGCATTTATCATTAAAATTGTGCAAAATTCCAACAACACCTCTGGTCTCCACATTAAAGAGTTTACATTAAATCTTTGCCACTTACATAAACCAAGACAAGGAATGCCTCTCCTTGCAATATCTTTCGAGAAAAGTTTCAGAAAACCAAGAAATAACAAAAAGCAGTGCACCACTAAAGGTTGTGAAGGGTACCATGCTATTGTAGACCAGATCCATGAATCCTTCCACAGGCGCACATATACCTGGTCTCCCTGCTCCAACTGCAGTATGGCCCCACTGGAGCCATTGTCAGCGCCGTCATGCTGGAACCTCCGCTTGGCTACGCTAACGATCATCTGGTCATTCATGTGCAGGGACAGGGATGCCGGCTGGGGGGACAGCGAGCACTCAAACAGGGAGAACAGATAAACACGTCTCACTGGGGCTGTGAAGATACCTGCGATGTGAAAGACGAAGCACACATAGACATACAGTAGCACATTAAAGGTTGCAGTCAGTCAGAATGAATCCAAAAACTACAGAGATTACTGTAAAACCTTCTGTTTCTGCTTTGATCAGCCAGTATGACAGCCTGCTCTCCATTGCTCTCAGAGTTGATGCTAGTTCTAAAGTTTCAGACAGCAGTTGTGTGATGCTGAGCATTTTCCTTCAACAGTGTTGCAATATAATGTAACACCAAACCTAAATGGGCCCATTGTGGCCTTGCCCTGATGATTACCACAAACTCTCTGTGGACAGAACTACACTTGCAGCTAACCCTAGAAAGCCACACTCTTGAGGGCTAAGCCCATTCAGGACCAGTGCTGGCTTAGTTAGGGCAATAAGGGCTAAGTGAGGGCTGCCCGTACCCGTACCTTTGCCGATGAGCAAAATTTCACAGAACCCCCTACGTCTGCAGCCAAAAGTGGGTCTGAAAGGGACCCGTGCAGGCTTGCTTGCTGAACATGTGTTTGTGTGTGTGTGTTAGAATTGTGTAATATTTGATATTAATATAAGCTTACATCACTTCCTTGGTCTATGTTCTGTCTTTCTCTGTGGTCATTTCCCTCTGCTATCAATCTATTTCTCTGCCCTGAGGAAGAAACAGCATCAGGAATAGACACATGCAATGACATGATACCAACAGCAAAAATCAGAAGCAACCACTTGCCATCAAAGAGAGAGAGTGCTATCATACCTTTGTGCCTAAAGTATAGGAGGGTCACCACTCCAAACAGCAGTAAGAAAACCAGGATAGCAACAGGGGTGTGTAAATGTGGTTTGGCTTCACCATCACTCTTTGTGTCTGGAAATAAACACAGCATCAAACACAGTACTCAGAGACCTACTCAAGCCCTCCAGATATAAAGCTGAGTCCATAAAGTACAGATGACATTTCACTGTAAACAACAAACCAACTGAAAATCAAACCAACCATCATTCCTTGTTAGTGGTGCTTGACTGTTAGTCTTTGGCTCTGAAAAAGAAAAGAAATGTTTATGAAATGTACAACTGTGCATAACAGTTTGATCTGACAGCATTTACCTCACTTGCTAGGGCCCAACATATGGTGGGTTAATAATAAATGATAATCATGTGACAATGTGGCAAATCTGTTGCCTTGGTCACTGGTCTTTGTTTGTTCTGTCGTCTAGGCCTCCCCTTAGTGGTCCATGTGCTTCCTACAGTGACAGTTAGATGAAGATGGCACATAAAAACACATTTGAATTCAAAGTCCAAGCATGTCATGTCTACTAAAACTGTCCATAGCTAGAACATCAAAAATGTGCTTACCTTCAACAATGAGGTTAAACCCTATTGCATGGCCGTCAACATCACACACATAAAAGCCCTGGTCCTCCTTACTCAGGTCTGTTATGATGTTTTTTTAACTCATGTTTCAGACATATAGGTCTTAGCCTACAACAAACCTAAAAAAAACTAACTGCAGTCACAAGAATGCTTACCTGCCACAAGATGAAGCAGTGGGAACAGCATGAAAACACACCTTTCCATTCTGATGGCCTCATTTAACTGACCTTATCATCAGCACTGAAGAGATACAGCTAATTTCACACAGACACAGGAAAGACGATAAGTTTCTCATGTTCTAGGGGATCTCCCACTGTGGCTCAGCAACATTAGTGAATAAACCCAAAGCCCTGTTGTTTGTGCTTCTGGAATTTTTGTCAATGGGAATTCATTGTCTAATAACGTGGCAGTTGGAAATGTACCATTAAGGCTCTCTTTCAAAGCACAAAATGTGCAGCCTGCCACAGGGGGCATCACCAAAATAACCTTAGGGACGTAGCACCAAAAATTTGGCCCTATGCACCTCCCTTCTTTTTTCAACCCAACCAAAAATCAACCAAACAAATTCATTCTAAGTTTTTCAAGGGCCCTCCCCTCTTCAGGGCCTTGGCAAATCTGGTCAATCTGGAGAGCCAAGGACACTCAGGGCCCCTTACAAATAGTCTCCCTCATCTTCTTTCACTATCCACTTTACCTTGAAATCTTCATGGAGTCAAGGAACGATACAAAGCCTGGTTCAGAAGTTATGCAAATAATGGATTATGGTGTTTGAAGTGACCATGAATCAACATGGCTTTAAAATTCAACAGGAGATGTATTTGTAATGACAAAGTGTAATATAACCATATGAGGTCAAAGTTTAAATTTTCAGTTACAAATTTACAATCATTGCAGTTACAATCAATTTTGCATTTGTGTTAAAAAATCTACACATTGTTTTCTATGATAACCTCTACAAGAACCCTTGGGACATTTTGCTGTGATGTTAACATTTTAACAATTTAGCTAGCTTCACAAGAAAGAACCTGTTGTCTAGGTCTACACTGACTGTACCACAAACACTTCTCTCAGACCTCGACTTCTAACCTCTAGAGGGTTACACGTTTGCGCTAAGGCACCCATGAGAGTCCATGCTAGATACTATCAAACAGCTGAACAATATTTCATTGCTTAATTGTTCACTGCATATTAGCTACAAAGAATTTAATGTCCTTTGCGCTCTTTAAACAATTACCTCCTTCTCATGTAGGCTACATGTAGTGTATGAAAAGTTAGCAAAAGGGGAAAGTAGAACTGAAAAAGGCATCCACAACATAACTTACTGGGTAGACCACAGGGCCATGTGTAGCAACCCACACACTAAAGCTGACCTTGATTTGCACACACTTTCTCTGAGGCTTGACATTCTGTTTCCTGTCGTATGATCATCATAAACATAACACAGCCAGAGCATCTCTCAGGCCTATAGAGTCAGCTCAGACTCACAGCATTGAGTCCATCCTCATGTCAAGTTCTTTAAGTCTCTGGAAAACCCAAACACAATTGTGTAAATTGAAAATATTCATGATTTTTTCAAATGCATTCAGACAAAAGTAACAAGCAAGTCTGTTTTGAAAATGTATGGAGTAAAAATTGCAGATCAGTCCATTTTATATGTAGGGGGGTAAAAGTCAAAGTTGGCAGAAATAACTGTTATCTTACCTGTGAGAGTTATAGCTGCACCCTAAGAGGAGTGTTTAGTGTTCTAGATTTCTTAGTTTATTCTTGACTTTGATAATAAGATGTGAGCACACAGAAATGAACCCCTTTCATATTCCTTATATCATTGTTAATCTGAAGTCTTGCTTTATGCCATCCATTTTCAGGACTGCTTTTACTCATTTTAAACTTATCAGCACTGAGACATTGATCTATCCATTCTGGTTAAATATCTTGCTGAAGCACAAATATTTGCTGCCTAGTTATATTGTTGCCTTGTTTTGTCTGTATGTAGACTATGTCCTAAGAAATAATTAGCCTCAGGTCAAATGGGGGCCAAACCTGGCTGTTGATCCCCATACCTCAGGGAGTGTTTTAGACTGCCCTGTTGGCTTGAACAGGCTTTAACCAGGAGCAACAAACCCAAATCACCAATCAGGATCACATGAACACACAACACACTTCGCCATTTCTCTGTGGTAATGCAGTCTAGCTTTATCCCATTTATTTGTCTACATTTTATTATGTCTTGACAGATCTTAATAATGTACTTCACATGCACAGCAAAGAGGGCAGAGGACAGACATTAATTCATGATAAATATACTAATACTAATATAAGAGCATACCAACAACAGCTATAACAACTATTTTGTTGCTGATTATAGAGGTTACTATTTCTTAAAATCTCTCTAACAAAATATCTCATGCTATCTGAGTGATTGCATAAATACCTGAATTATTATCTGAGCATAAAAAAATGTCATATTATGACTTAAAACAACAAAAACAACATTCAAAGCTACACAAAATGTGCTTACAAGTACTACAAGTAGTTTCTGGGGTGTGATGGCTCACAAGATTTTGATTCTGGCATATTCTGTGGAGTTGTCGTTTTCCATCTCCACTTCGACTGCTCTGGGTGTTCTACTGAAAACCACAGTTGAGTAGGTCACATCATCCTACAGGAAATAACACATTATTAAGCTGAGACACACAGGCTTAACCAAATGAGCTTAACCAAATGAATCACTTGAGTCAACAATGCCCAATGCATTCTGGCAAATGAGTCAACAAAAGTAAGGGGATTTTTCATCAACTTGACCTGGTTTTCTACATGTCCTGTTATATGCAGATATAAAGACATAAACGATCAATCATTTTCTGATATAGCCTAAATAAAAAGTATAGCCTGGAGATGTTGAACAAACTGACAACCAACAAACCTGAAAAAAGAACCAAAATACCTTTTTCTCCATTTCATGCAACCATCCTGATATTGTACATTCACTTTCTTGACCTAGTGGAACAAACAAGAGTTGCAATAATAGATGTCTGTGTTTATGTGTGTGTGTGTGTGTGTGTGTGTGTGTGTGTGTGTGTGTGTGTGTGTGTGTGTGTGTGTGTGTATGTGTGCACATCTACCTTTATGCCTCAAACACTTCACCCCTCCCAGCAGCAGCAACAACAGCAGCACCGCAACAAGGACAAAGACATATTGAGGTATTCCAGATTCACCATCACCTGATGAGTTTATTACTGTGTACCACAAAGGAAGTATTTGAACACACTTGTACATCATTTGTTGGAGGCCAAACAGATGATATGTTAAAATACAGTAGTTATTGTAGTGGGCCATTTTTAGACACTGTTTGTCATTTTATGCTTTAATATTAGCCATTGAGAGGGGATTAACATGGCAAACAAAAAAACAATACATTTAAATGAGGCTAACTGAGAGGCTCATCAGACCATAAAACAATAAAACACAGATTACTTACCTTTGACTAGGAGGTGAAATTTCTTCTGATTTTTGTCAACATAACATACATAAAAGCCCTGGTCCCTCTCACTCAGGTTTGATATGAGCAGAGATGCATTTCCTCGTGAAAGATGGTGAAACATCTGAACTCTGCCTCTGTAGGGTCTACTTGTGTTGGATACTTTAGTGGCTGGGTCATTTAAAGACTCTCCCTTTCTGAACTCCCATTCCACTCTCTCAGGTATGACCTGCAGAGGAGAGCAGGAGCAGGGCAGCAGTACAGATTCTCCTGGGCTTCCTGTGATCTCTAAGGGAGTGTTATTTTCCGTTAGAGTGCATCCTAGAGGAGAAATGTGTTAGATGTGTAAGGAGAAGACTTCAACATTACAACAAACAAATGAAGCAGTTGAAGCAAATGAAGCAATTTTTCTGTTAATTGTTATTATCAATAATGTGATCAATAAATGTCCAACCTTCAATTCGGAGAAAGATGTCTCTGGAGCTCTTGCTTTCACATCTGTAGCTTCCCTGATCTGTTCGAGTGAGGTCTGTTATGAACATGGAGAGATTTCCTGGAGAATCCCAACCAAACATCTGAATCCTGCCTGAGTAGGCTCCAAGTTTAGAGGGAGAGATCTCCATACCATCTCTCAACCACCTGAACGTCTTAGGTTTAGCACTGAGAACAGTACAGGAACAGGGCAGTAGAGCCGATTCACCAGCGGATTTGGTGACTTCCATTTTTGTTGTATTTAACAGTATGCATCCTTTGGAAACACAAAAAAGATTTTGGATTACTCCACACTTAATGCAAAATGTCTCTAAATTAATGATCTACATGTAATGTAATTAAATGATCTAAATTATGTAGTGTAAGTTATTTAAATTCTGTACTGCAGGCTGCATGTGTACAATCACTTTACGCTTCTTTGCCCAAATGGCAGTACAAATACGAGATGTAAAAACAGAATGAGTACATAGCAACAAAAAGGAGCACACTCAGCTCTGTAAACTGTAATTAGATGATTGCTGTGTGACAATCAAACTAATTCAGCTTACTCTGATATATTACCTTCTGCCACTATAAACATCCAGCACAATGAAAGCCAAATATTCCAGTCCATCCTTACTGACATTTGCCCACACCAAAGATGCATGTAGCTGATGCTGCACAAACACAAACATGCAGTGACACACACCACATCCTTCCTCCTTATGCAATCATTTGACATAAGATCTGTTATTTGGTGTTACAATAGATCACTTGGAACAAGTGGTAAAGACGCGCAGGTTACTGAAGTCAAAGCAATCCATTGTGTTGTCTTAGCACATAGCCTACCCACTGTTTCTTCACTTTGTATTTGTTTTTTGTTTTGTATTGTTTGGACAATTGCATACCAGCCAGTGTATTCCAGTATAAACAAGCCTCTTTTTACCAGTTGATAGGCTATGTTTAGATGTGTATTTGGATAAATACAGCTTACCTGCTGCAAGGCGAAGCAGCAGGATTAGTATGTAATTCACATTCACCCACTTTCTTGCAAACTGAAATTGCTGGGAATGGGCAGATGCAAGGATATCGATGGTTACACCTATGTGCAATGCAGAGGGGTTATGTTGTATGTTACAATGACAATTGGTCAAGCTGCTTGATCTTGCGGGTGTGGAGCAAAGGTGTTTGCAGTGTCTGAGGTGCAGGCAATATCGCAGCAAAGGGCCCAATGCATTCTGGCAAATGGCATATCTTTTAATTTTACAGATTTCTACACCACTTATGTACACAGCTGGATAACACAGACCACATCCTGGACAGATCATGATCATAAAGCGGGCTAACACAGTTACTAACAAAACAAGCTTTGTGAAAGAATTCATCCAATATTTTGCTAAAGAGTTGTAATTGGACAGCAGGCAGTGTAGTAGAGACTCTGGAACAAGTGCCACATCACTTAGTGAAGTTTCAAGCCATGCAATAATATAACTATATATTTTATGCATTGGACTTTATTTGCTGGGTTCCAGAACCATTTGAAGAGAAAAGAAATCATTGTGATCAAGGAATACTGGCAATTCTGATTCAGAGAGATTGGTTCATGAGTTTAGGATGCTAAGTCTTAAGTGGTGCAACTGCGGAGTTGAATGAGAGAGGGTGTTGCCTCATCATGCTGTTCTGTCACAGTTGAGTCCCAAAACTGTTCTAAGAGTAAAGCATTGCAGGCTGGCCAATAAGTCCATCAAGACTATTCTGTATGGATGTACCGATCCAATATCTGTATCGGATATCGACCACCATAGATCGGGTATTAAATACAATGTAATGACACTGGCAAACATTTGTTAATTCTTGAATTATATTCTAAACAATTTATTATATTTATGTCTATGCTATTTTGTTCTGTTTTATATTGGCTTGGTACATAATGCCCAGTTAAGTGTGTAGGGTAATAAAACCTGAGGATGATACCTATCTCTTAATTCAATGGGGATATCGGATCAGTATCGGGTATTGACCAATAAGCAAAACCCATGCATCTGTATCGGTTTCGTAACTGAAAAAGTAAAATCTGTGCATCCCTACTAATGACTGTATGCATTAATGTATGTATGTATGTATGTATGTAATGTATGTACATATAGTCATTGATCCCTACTATTCTGTATATTTTTGTTATACTTTTGATAAGGACATTCCCACAATGCCCTTAGCACCCCAGGACGCTTCCCCAAGTTCATTTCTTGATCCCAATCTTTCTCCAACAATTTCCTGTAGCTAGTAAACCCGCCAAAATAAATATTAAAAATATATGCAGTAGGCCTAAATTATGAATAGAGGAAAGCTTTGGAGGAAAGCTTTGGAGGAAAGCTTTGAAGTGAATCATAAATTTAACTCACAAGATTGGAGACAACTTTATATTAGCCTATGGAAATCCAGATAGAATTTTCACTTTGTCCTAACAGGAATATGCAGTGCAAAGAAAAACTATAGCCTTACCTGAACTGTAAAAAGATTCTTAGAACCAAACTGGAAGTGAGTTTTTACATTTATATTTACATTTATGCATTTAGCACACACTTTTATCCAAAGCGACTTACAAAAGAGGATAACATTCAAGCTCCAGCACAATGAAAAACTAACGAAGAGTGCATATTGCTAACATAAAATTTGCGGTATTTTAAGTTGAAAGTGCAATAGTGTAATAAAAGTACAATATGGAGAGAGATTAAGAGTGAGAGGTTAAATGCATTCCTGGTATTCAGAAATTCAAGCCAGAGATGTTCTTGGAAGAGCTGGGTCTTCAAGAGTTTCTTGATGGGTGGAGGTGGTATCTGTTGATCTGGTAGCACTTGGAAGGTCATTCCACCAGTGTGGAACAACACATGAGAAGAGTCTGGATTGACCGGCGTGAGGTGTTGTCCGTGCTAGATAATGTTCCTTGGAGGATCAAAGTGGCCGGCAGGTGACATACGGCTTTAAGAGAGTATTCAGGTAGATGGGAGCAGGACCATCAATCACCCTGTAGGCCAACACCCTGTAGGCCAACATTAGTGCTTTTTTACAACAAGACTGTGTCCTTTTTAGTATATAAAGCAAAAAATAACACAGACATTTTTATTTGCTGAAAAAACACCATATTGTTTTTAACCTTACTGCTTCCTTTTTCATATGATAATGATGAAATGACCACATTTCTTTTTTTTGCTTACGTTAAGCACTCAGTAGATCTGTAACAGTCTTGTAACACATGCAGCTACTGCATCATTAGACAGAATGGCCTCTCCACACTAACAAAACTCATATGCCATGTGCACCCCATCATATCTTAACATAACAAATTGCAGATATGCTTTACATGACAGCATGAAGCATACAGCATGAAAAGGTATGTTGACAAATGTCAACTTCAGTAAAGAGAGGTAAATGTCCATGGCACCTGTCTTGTTGCTCACAAATTCTGTTTACAGTTAAGCAATCTCAAATGAGATTAAAAAAACATCCAAAAAGCTAAAACACATTTATTACATTTTTTTTTCCTTTTACACCTCTGGCTTCAAGTTCAACAATCCCCCCTGATAACCCCTGAGAGCCAGTGGTAGCACATACTAAAAACCCAGATCCCTATTCTAGTGTTTATTTTTTCTCTTCCATTGTCAGGCTGTTCTGTATCCTTTCATAGGAACAGATGTACAATGACTGTAAGACCGTAAAACATAAGACAGAGGCACCAGCTCTTGGCCCTAGAATCAGAATTTGTTGGTTTACCTTGCCAGAGAAGGGAAAAAGCCAAACTGCTTATTCAAACGGGGGCAGTAGGCCTATTTTAAGGGCCTTACTGAACTATTTAGACATTGATATGTTCCTACTTCACTTGAAAATATTTTATTTCTCAAAATGATATTTACAATATCTGCATATAGTATGAATTCAATGAATTCTCATGCACAGCATATGAACAACATACATTGATTACAGTGATTATTTATATTAATAAAATTATTAGTACAAGACTTGTCAGAAGACATGCCAATAGACATAAATAACATTTTATCACTTCTATTAGATATCATGTACAGGGACTTGAGCAAGTCTTTATCAAACAGGACATGTTGTGAATAGCTTTACAAATGAAGTGACGACTAGTAACTTAACACATTATAGATGTAACAGCAAATTACAATGAAATGGTTGAGAAACTAGTAAAAACACTAAATTTTCTTTCATGAGGCACAGGGGTTTATTAGATCTATTAAATCTGGCCCGCGAACGATTTTCATTGGCCCTCCAGCTGATTCCATGTTTTTTTTTTATTATTCCGCCTCCCGTGAATCCTGCCTATCCTGAGTCAGTATTTTGTAATGAGTGAAATAGCGCCCCTCCGATGTAGACTAATAGGCTATGTGGTGAAACACAGTATTACACACTCCTGCCATCTCAAAGTGGAAAAACAGTTTTACCGAACTCCGGTCTCATCAACAACTTAAAATTAAGCCAGATGGCAGATCAATGCGAGAGAGGGGGAAAGGGGGTTTTAGGAGTTTTAAGGAGGAGAATTACGTTTGCACCGAGTAGCGCTTTAGGCCTACTCCAAAGGCTGAAGGCATGCAAGAGTGAACAGACCTACGTCTGTAAGTTTATGCCCGACCCTCAAGAAACAGCGACAATTAATCAGATACAATGTTGTCTTGCTACATTATATTAAACGCTGCCAAACTACCTATATATGCCCTGACAATTGTTATAAGTATGCCATCAAGTAAGATTCTGCAGAAGTTATTTCTGAGTATCAAATACTGCACATACACATAAAGATATTTTATGTACTGGAACACGGTGTGCCGACTCAAAACAGAATTTATGCCCACCATAAACAATTTTTAATTTTCCTACGAAATAAGGAGCCATGACCTTGTTATGTTGTGGAATTTTGTATGCTTAATGTCATAGTGGTCTGTGGGAGAAAACAAAACTTCAAACAAAATTTCACTACGCCACGCCACTCCAAGACACCTGATGTTAAGCAAAACGAAAAGACAGGATTTGCAATTTTGAATCTGCGCTGTCTTTCTTTTACGGAAACTTAAAAGGAAAAGTTGCATGATCCTCTTACTAGCTGTGGCTTTAAGTTTAACCTCCAGTCCGTCATTAAACTATTTGCTTCAGAACGAACAAAACAGTATATTTCGTTTTGGCATAACTCAATGTAGCACGTTTACGAAAACTAAAATACAATTAATTAAGATGACGGCGAAGCAGCTGCTGCGGCAGAGGTGGTGGCCACGGACGCTCCTGAAAGAAATGCTTTGAGGGTTCTTACCGCAGGGTGTTTAACTAAGCCGTAGGTCGGGCTCTGGCCCTCCACCTAGTGGCGAGAAAAAAAAAACTAAATTACTTGCTGATCCCTGGCATAAAGGCTCATGTTGTTTTGATTCTGGCATATTCTGTAGAGTTGTCCATGTCTATCTCCACTGGAACGGCTCTGGGGTTTTTACCATGTACCACAGTTGTATAGGTTACATCGTCCTATAGGAAATAAACATCATTTTCAAGTAAATTTTCCAACTGACACTGACAAGTGTAAAACACTAGTCTTGCACACACACACACTGTTACACACTAACAAAGGTACATCAAAAAATAGACATACACGCACACAGACACACACACACACACACACAGTACACAATGGTTTAACAACAGTGGTGGAGCCAGACTTTTTTTTACCAGGGCTAGCCAAAGGGTGGCCAGGAATATTGGAGTGGTGGCCATGTTGTGGATGCAAAAGATGGCGGTGGTTCTCTGGGTCTTCCCCTGGTAAATGTTTAATTAGCTATATTCTGCTATAATGTATAATGTTTAATTAGTATTCTGGTATTCTGGTGTATTTGGTGGCATATCTGGTGGCATGTGGTGGTCATTCAATTAACCTCATGGGCCCTAGGCTATTTTCAGTACTTTTATTTTCAAGCTCTTATCTCAGTCAATATAAGGACCATCAACACTTGCTTGCAACATCTTGTTCTTTTCAGGACAGTCTAGCCAATCCAACTCTGGCAGTGTTTGACATTATATTACTTGCATATGGCTTACATCAACCTTTGTATCAAGAAATTTTTGGACTTACTTGGATTTGGACTTACTTGGATTTTTTTTTAACTTTTGCAGATCTCACCTTTAGAAGCATGCCAGCACAAATATCTTTTCATATTTGGATAGAGGGTGATGTCTGGCAACATAGGAATCATCATGGTGGGATACTGTATCACTACAATTTGTAAAAATGCATCGACAGAATATTCTATTAATATTTTATTGCTCAGAGAATAATGGGGGTGCCAGAGACAGAGGGCATCATCTATAGCTGGCCATGGTGCTGAAATGATATTTCTTTCATGTGTCCTGGCTTTGGAATAGACAGGGGTCTGAGAACAACTTCTGATATGGAAAAGAAATTATTTCTTTTAGGGTGGGAGGGAAGAGGGGTTGGTGGTGTATGTGGTATGCCATATTTGGGTAAAGACATAATGAGATATTTCACAGAGAAGAATGGGTATGAGATGGACACAAAGCTGTATTAATATTAGTGTTTTTATGTGTATTCAAAGCTCACTGTGTATTTCGCAGTAACTAGTGTGTAACACAGTTGGAAAGCTCAGGTCTTGAAGTTTCATGTGGCATGGTATGTGTGTGACAACAACTGCCAATAATCTAACAGAGGAGAATGCATGTGAAGCGGCTGACAATCCAATTGCTCCATCCCTGTTTAACAACCCAAATGGTATTAATTCACTTTAACCTGATTTTCTGCTTGTCTCAGCATATCATCTCTTGTTTTCTGAGTAGTGCTGTACACCCTACAGTCATCCTACACAGATCAAAAGAACACCAT
This sequence comes from Tenualosa thibaudeaui, assembly GCA_027481765.1. Classification (NCBI taxonomy): domain Eukaryota; kingdom Metazoa; phylum Chordata; class Actinopteri; order Clupeiformes; family Clupeidae; genus Tenualosa; species Tenualosa thibaudeaui. The sequence goes on from JAIFZK010000003.1 coordinate 5,043,833, forward strand.
AGTTTTTTTTATTACATATGTAGACACACAAAGCCCATGCACTACCACAGTTATTATCTTGTCTTAACTTCTTATCTTATTATCATTGAAGTTATTATCATTAACTATAAGCAAACTGTAAATAAGATACACAGTATTCATTATATATATATATATATATATATATATATATATATATATATATATATATATATATATATATATATATATATACCAATATAACCTGCATAAAAACAACTTACCTTTCCCTCCTCCATGTGTGTCCGTCCTGATTTGTGGCCTGATGGAACATGGTTTCACATAAATAATATGAAATATGTCCTTGTTTCTCTGTGTCCATGTGTGTGAGCTTATTTGGATGTTTGAATGCCGATGTTTTTGTGCATGTTTGTGTGTGTGTGTGTAGTACCTTTCTGTCTCATGTGTAGGAATATAACTCCTCCTAGCAGCAGTGGAAACAGCAGCAAAGCAACAAGAATGAAGACATACAGAGGTGGGTAGGGTCCACTATTACTTACTGGCTTTGGAAATAAACCAAGTAGTCAGGGTGTTTTCTTATGCCACCACTCTTCTGAGATCAAGACTTATTATATAATGCTAAAAACTAGAGCTGGGGTGATGTAAGTAAAATGTAAGGAAACTGAGTGTGTATAAAGGAACTAAGCAGATGTTCTTGTTGGTAGTATTTCACTCTTTCTCTCTGAAAGAAAACACAGCTGTTGTTGCATGTTACTCTGCCTCATATGTGAAATATTAACATAATGAAATATTAACATATTAACATATTCCCAGTGAATGTGGTTCACAAATACTAGTGATGTTTTGTACAGATTTGTATGCCAATGTTGCATGTAAATGGTATGGTGTCAATTCAACTGTCTACAATATCACAAGCCCTAGTAGCTTCAAGCAAAGATTCACCATAGTTGTATCCATCTATTGATAACATAAATCAGGTGTTCTGAAGGTTCTTTAATAACCTAATTTAAAACTTTTTAACACATTTTTATGACCATTATGGCTGAAATGTAAGACCAACATGAACGCCTTCCTGGCCAAGACTTTGCACAGGTTTGTGGGATTTCAAGTGAAAGTTATGGATTTTTCATATACTTGACAACAAATACCAACTTCACATGAAAAAAATGCCCATCTGTATCTGTAGTAATAATTTACAACTTAGACCAAATAAAGACTAAACTAAATGTATTTTATACTTACTGCACAATAACTTTTTTTCTTTTCAAAAACTCTTTTTATTGAAAATGAGTATGACAGAAAAAAATCAAAGGTCCCCACCCCATTTTTATGTTACAGACGAATACTAAACGACCAATTTATGGTAAAAAGGTCAATCTATTATAAATAATAATAATAATAGGAAGAATCTGACTTTGGCATAGACTCCTTGTGTTTTAGTCTAAAATTTAACACATTAATACTAAAGAAATCTTTTGAAAAGGGGTATGAGAGAGCATGTCAATAAAACATTGACAACATTTTTGTGTAATAGGAAAATGCACATTTGATAATTATGTATAGGTTGTGACATGCACTCAAGTGTTGAGCCAACCCAGCTAGCGGTGGGGGCGTTCGTGAGAGACCATGTGCAGGATAAGGCAAAGCGCATGCCCTTACAAACGGCTCAGTGCCTGCTGTCGTGGAGATGAGACGATAGCCTGAGGGCTGAGACCCAAGCATGCGCACCTCATGCCTGATTATGTCAGGCTTAGTGCACAAGGTTTCAGTGATTCGATGTCTCCCAAGGTGATATCCCAATAGGCGGCATCTAAGTGCTTCAACTGAAAAAGAGCTCACTGGGCATGTAGATTTAGAGTTTTAACACACAGTCACAGCACACATGGGGGGTTGCTGGTCTAACAGTTTTCACAGAATAACTCTAGAACCATCACACCCCGGTAAACAAAATTTTAGTGGCAGACAGGTCTCAATGAGCTGCAACCAACAAGCCCTCAGCCTCCCATGTGTGGCATAGCACCACCTATTGACACACAAAAATAGCCATATTTTGGAACAATTACCATCAGTGATTCTTGGGACACCAAAACACTGGGTCACTTCAGACTCACTGGGCATAAAGCTCCAGTAGGCTCATATGTCCTAAGCGATATTGGGCCTCAGGGACAGGTGGAAGTAAATGCTTTGGACAACAAAATGTTACTGTTACATGTCTCAAGGAGATGGATCCAGTGAGCTCTCAACCACCCTTATGTAGTGTGGCGCCATCTTTTGAGAAACAAAAAATTATCAAACTAGCTGGATTTTTTGGAATTTTCCATCTACAGTTTTGGGGACAATGACACAATGGTGTCAAGATGTGTCAATATGAATGGACATTTGTTTTCTTCAGATGGCACATGCAATAATGACCTTATATTAATTCAAGTTCAAGTTCTTATGTTAAGAATGTGTTAAGTTCAGTTTACAGATCATAGCACAAAGCTGACCACCATTCAACATCGACATCAGTCAAATCTTCCTGGCTTGCTAGACAAGGGGTTGCTGGGAGAGAAAGTCAAGGTCTTATAGACCTGTCATCTGCTGAACTTATTTGCTACTCAGCCCTCTAATCTCTACCGCAGCTTCTTTAGCCAAGGGCTCAAAGTACTCACACAACACTTCAAGATGATGCAGGACACCACTGTCTTGCTATCACTGCACCCCAGACAAGTCCCCCAAGCCACTGCCAGCTCACCCAAACCATCACATCCTCTGTGGTATCTGGCCTCTTTTAAGGCTTCTGTTACAGACAACAGTGCCGTTTCAGTGGAGTGGCCACGTTTAAAGCCAGATTGGTTGGGATCAAGGATGTTATTTTGGGAGATGAATTCTGTGACCTATTTGAAGACTACCCTTTCAATGGTCTTACACAAAAAAAGGGGGAGAGAGACTGGCCGGTAGTTCTCCACTTGAGTGGGAGCAAGGAAAGGCTTTTTGAGTAGCAGTGTTACCTGAGCCTGTTTGAATGTGGTAGGAAACGTTCCTGATGTTAGTGAATCACATGTGTGATTACTGTTGTGACAGTGGGGACTATGGATTGCAGGAGGTTGGTTGGAATAGGTTCCAGTGCACATGCAGTACGACGGTAACATGTAGAGTTTAGACGCACTGCTATCTGTGAGAGGGGAAAATGAATGAAAATACGCAGTAGGACTTCTGCATGTTAAGTTAGTGGCACTCATATCCAGGAAAGAAGGAGGAATGTTTGAAGTGAGACTGCTACATATTGGAGGTTCGGTAACTCCATTTATGAGTGGTTGAGAGAACTAGCTGCTGAAGGCGGCCTCTTTGACAGTAAAAAATGAAGCAAAAGTATCTGTTGTCAGGTTGGTAGCAGGTGGTGGCGGCAGAGGGTTGAGTAGAATTTTGAAGGTTGAGAAAGAAACCATGGGGCTCGGGATAGAGGTTGGTTCTGGGAGGCAATCTTTGAACTGAATGAGATTGTGGTCACGGAGGTGTAAAGGTATATCGGCCAGGATATCTGTAGCACAATTTCGGGTGAGGATCAAGCTCTTTTTTTTTTTGGGAGTTTGAGGACTGTGAACACGCTGTAGCTCAAAGGAGTATATTGATGACAGGAAATCTGAAGAGCTAGGATTGTCTAGGTGTATATTCAGATCAAGCATGGGCAAGTGTAATATCACCAAATGGTAGAACAATTTTATAATGCTGCAAAAGTTCAATCAAGTAGCATGCTACATTCATTCGCATGTAGTTCATTTGACCTGTTAATTGAAGTGAATCTGTGGTGATAGAGTTGACTCCAGCCAGAGGTAGTAGTGATTTTTACTGGGGGTACACAATATAATGTTATGAATGCATGCATGCATACACAATATAATGTTATGAATGCATGAATTTTAACAAAGTGAGAAATAGTGGGGGTGTACTCCCTCATTCAACGGCACTACATCTCTGACTTTAAAAGTAATTGACAAACTGTACAACCTACAACAATAACCTCTGGTCAAATCAGTGTGTTAAACAACTATTACACAATGAACAACAAAAGGCCAATGTGCATAGTGAGCTGGTTCAAGTTTTTACCTTAAATGTTATTTTATGAGTATAAAAAATACACACTTTAGCGAAAAAGGGTCTGAAAATCATGTAGGACCAATGTAAAAGTTTTAACACATTTGTAAGTCATGACATTTACTGTGCTAAGAAGGTGAGGAGGAGGATCAAGTGCATGACATGTTGCATTGTATAGGTACATGTACATGTACGTCAATTGTAAAAAATATAGCAATTTAGAGATTTGTTTGGGAGGTGATGTCTTGTTTAACTCGCCCTTAGCTATTCTGACTATCCACAAGACGTAAGGCAAAATTATCCAATGCATTCTCTCTGACAGTTGACTTTGCTGTCCCTCTTTTTCTTTCATTGCATGAGAAAGGTGTTTGCAACTCTCTCTCTCTCACACACACGCACCCATGCACACAGTGCTGACGCAATTTCCTTCCTCTTCATGCAGTCACTACACTTCTCATTAAATTAATCTTTCACCTCCATCTCTCATGTGGAGTAGAATAATTGGTGAAGGGGAGGAACAGTCAAAGTTCTGTTTTTAACTAACAGAAAGTAAAACCATTCTGAATCAGGCAGTTTTTTTAACTATTAGCTTACAAAAGACAGTTTCAAAAGGAATCTTATCATGGAATATGAATGCAGAAAATATTGATCCATTCAACTTCACATAGGCTAGACAGTCCACAATTTTAGTGGTTTGTCCCCCAATTTTTGAAGCTAAAACATTACTCATTGTGATTACGCTGACTAGAGAAATAGGAATGCCCCTGGTTTCCAAGGAAAATTCAGGGAAATATGTCCCGATCATACATCATACCTCAGGGACCTCTCTGAAGGCTTAATAAATTTTTTTTTGAAGATGAGGCTCAAATGCAGCCTCTACACTGCTGTTAACTGGAGCTCCACCCCACTTTAATTTTAATGGCGTTAGAATATGTATTGAATTATTTCTGCCTCCTAAAAATTATTCATCTGTTATGTGGAAAGGGAATCCACAACTTGCTGAGGGAGGAGGCATTTTCAGTATATGGAGGTCAACAGTGAACAGTTATCCACAGCAGCTAGCTAGTGTTCAAAAGGGAAATGACATATCTTGAGGGCATTAGGTTACCATCGACTCTATGCTATGTGGACCAATCAGCAAACAGAGGGAGAAGGGCTGCAGTGGTGCATAAACGCATGTAAATGGCGTTTACGCACCTCCTAAATTTCGGAAACAGCATTTATGATGCTATTTATGATGTTTTACAATCAATTTCGTAACGTCAATCTGCAAGCTGGGCTTTCTTTATACTGGGTGTCATTACTAGTAGTAGTTATGTCTGTGTGAGTAATCACCCGTTTGCGCGTCAGCAAGACGTGACAGTTCGCACAGAATGTGGATCACGGTCACTACGTTCATCCGTCTGGATAAAAAGTAAATAGGCTACTAAAAATAAATGAATGGCGATTTCTGAAGCGTTGACAGAATACCCCTCTCACTGTCAAACCTGGTGTTTTTAGGTCATCATGCCACTGACTCGACAAAGAGCGGAGGACATAATTCGCCTACATTTTAGACCATTTTAAATACAACGTTGACTGTCACAGCTACCTTTTCCCATAAATGTCACAAGCCAAATTTTGTAGGCATATACAATCTTGAAACCATCACATTCACAATGAATTTTGGGTTATACTATGTAGCTTATCACGGAGAATCCAGAGACCATGTTTACTCTGACGCACTATCCTCTCCGGTTGTCCTGAACGAAATAAAATGTTCTGTTTTCCATGCCTGCTCTTTCGTTCTTCTGTCACGGGGGGCGGGGGGATATTTGGAGCAGTGTAGGTGTGTGTGATATGAAGCATTTTTCAGAAAAGGCGAAAAAGCACGCGTCCAGCAAGTCACATCTGAGTTGTGCTATGAAACTAGCCATGCTAGGGAATGCTAACATCGCAGCACAGCTCCATGAGGGCTACATCGTGTGTTCGAAACCACAATGAAGTTGATAAAAAATAGGCACATTCTTTCCAAACTGATTGATTGCATTCGATTCTGTGGAGCATTCGAGCTAGCACTTAGGGGACACGACGAGACGGATTCATCTATTAATCCAGGTGTTTTCAGGGGTCTTGTGAATCTGGTAGCCTCCTTAGACATCGTAATGCATGAACACTTCCAAAATGCCACCGTGTTCAGGGGTACATCCAAGGCCATTCAGAATGAATTACTGGATTGCATGTTTTATGTTATGCAGGGGCACATCATAAACGATCTGAAACGTGCAGAATTAATTTCTATCCAGGCAGACGAGACAACTGACGTATCTACCCACTGCCAACTCGTTGTAGTCTTTCGCTACATTAATACGGCCAACACTGCAAGATCACTGATTTTTTTGTTTCAAGTCCATCTACGGACAGACGATGCAGATGGGATCTCTAGAGTGCTTTTAAATCAGCTCGGTCTTGTCTTGACCGATTGCGTATACATACGATGGGGCTTGTGTGATGTGGAGATCTGGTGGTGTGCGCACGTTTACACTCATGCACATTTTGTGCATTGCTACGCGCACCAATTGAACTTGGTGACGGAGGAGGCAGTGTCAGCATTAAACCCAGTGCGTTGTTTCTTCTCCGACCTTGGTGGATTCTCAGTTTTTTTCGCGATCACCGAAAAGAACCGCACTGTTAGACGAGGCAGCCCTACCTTTTTTCTACCCACGAGCCGCTACTGTTTTCAAGTAAGCTAATTAGGGCCCACACCGAAGGTGCAGCCTGTGGCCTTCGACAGCAACTGCACAGTGTCTGAGCCACTTCATCCGAAATCGCGATTTCTCTCAGTGTTTACCAACAAAAGAGCCAATGTTCAACCACAGCTAATTGGAGATATATATATATACACACACTTATTTAATCACTGATTTTAGGCCTAATTTTTAAGGATAGTTTGGTAAGACAGTGCTTCAATTAGTCAAACTGACTGAGTGGAGACCCAAGGAAACATCTAGTGATGGTATCAATGTAATGGTATGCAATGTGTTTAGAATATAGTAGGATATACGTAGTAAATTGCCTGTAGGCTGCACCGCTTTGCCGCGGTCCGCCTGAGTGCTCAATGTGTTTTTTGGCAAGGTGTACCGTCATGGAGTTAGAAAATATGTGACAGCATTGCATTAAGGGAAGCTTGTTTGTTTTGTCAGCCTGTTTATATCCATTACTGTATACGCCTATGTATAAGGAGGGTTTTATTACAGGTGAATAGGGTAAATAAAAATTACTAATAGTTATACCCACAAAACTTTCTCAGCTTATTATTTAGATTAATGCAACACTTTTTGTATAACACGTTTTTTGAAATGTCATGTATATAAACATGTAAATGAGTCCCCATTCATGTAAATATGCAATAATTATCTAAATTTTGGCCTGTGCTTTAAGGGTAAACAAGTTAAACAGCTTAACGTATATTTATGTATATGTTTTAGAAGACTACAGCCTGTAGTTGTGATTTAATGTGATTTTCAATGTACACTCATGGGGCTTTAATAGGTAGTGCATCCCAGAATTGTCCATGTTAACATTCAATTTCGTATTCAGTACAGCCAGACTTTACACAAAAAGGTTGTTTGATTGGTAGAGGTGCACTGTAAGCCCCCATAGCCCATTGCCTAAAATGTATACACATTATGACATATTTCAGTGGATAATTGCTTATCTACGTGTATCTACAAAGAAATTCAGATGACTTGCAATACAGACAAGTATTGTCTTAATGTAAATAATTGGCTTTGGAAGTTTTGAGGGGATATCTATTAGTTAAAATTTTTATACAGTAAGATTAATGCCTACATGAAGGCAAATACAGATTAAGCAGATAATTTTCATGTAGTTTATGTTATTACAGCCTACTTCTGCAGTAAGTGCTCTATAATTTATACTTTTTGCTACTTTATTCTTACCTACTCCTCACCCTACAGTTCACAAGTTGTGATCGCATTACCACAGTTGCCTATATAGACCTATCACTGTCTTGGCAAATTCCGAAGATTACACAAATCAGAATCACCCACTCAGACATCAAAATTTTGCTAGTCCATCTGAATAACTTATTGATTTGACCCAAAGGTAAAATCTGTAAATATATACGGTTCAGTACTTTTTGAATAGAATTTAAGTCACATTTTGCATTAATGTTTGTTACTGACAAAACAGTCGATGCAATTGTGTTCTTATTCCTTCTGAAAAATAGCTGCTGCTGTTACTTAGTAACTCAGTAAGTCAGAAACTCTCTCTGCCTCTCTCCCTTTTTCTGCTCATCCAGAGACCACATTTATGAGCCCATGGTGACCTTCAACCTAAAGGAAATCCTGTCAGCTCCAGCAGTTTTTGATGACTGTGTCTTATGCTGTGGAAATCAGTCAATCAGTCTGCTGTGGAATTCTTTTCTAACAGAGGACTTTTGAAAGCGAAGAACTGAAAAATCACATTAAAAAGCAGAATTGAGCCACATCTACACAGGAAAATAATGGTAAGAGTTGAAATAAATGTTCACAGCTTTATTGCGCGTGGTCACCAGCATGTCACCTGACAGTTATCCTGTGATGAGATTGTGAAGTAGAAGCACTCTATGAGAACCTAAGTAGTCTGTGTTTAAACAGTAAGACATGTTATATGTATGGAATTGCAAAACTCATGTTAGAAGTTGTGATTAATAGCTGTCACTTTGTTGAGCTTCTTGCCTTTTTTGTACATTGACTCCGCTTACAATAGCTTTCAAATGCGCTATTGGGAGTATAACATTGTGAAGTTTAAAAAAAGTCTTATGAAGTCTAAAATTAGATGGCTAAATTGTAACTTCTCACATCTAAAACTGTAGGCTCAAATCATTTGAATTTATTGCATTTCTTGAGTTCATAATTGGACTTCAATCTCTGTGTGGTTGTGTATGCTGTGTTTGCCATTACAATATCACACATGGATTAATGATACATCACACTTCCATTTGTTGTTACACATTGTTATGCACACTGTTATGCACATTGTTACCTATTGTCACATCGTTACGCGCTGTACTTACTGTGATGGATCGTCTGTTGTTTTCAGGGGGAATCTGGCCTGAGTGTCAGTGCAGATAGCATCAGGGTTACAGAGGTCACTGCTGATGGAGATGCTCTCATCTTCACCATTACCTCTCAAAAGGTCCCACACACCTAAAGCACTAATCTCTCATACCTGCAATCATATCTGGTGTCTACACACCTTTTAATTCTCCTTTCTCTCACATATACACTTTACTCTCTTTCCCATCTCTGGGTAGATAAACAGTGATGTTGGGGTCTGTGTTTGCCGCACGTTTGAGGACTTTGAGTGGCTGCAGCAGAGTCTGTTCAGTCAAGAGGATGTGTCTGGACTTCAGGGGATCATAGTCAGTGTATTATCACTCTCATGTCTGCCGTATAACTTCAAATCCAAATAATTTGGCCAGGAACTTGTTTGAGATACAATCCTGGCCACACTATGTCCACAAAGGCTTTTAGGATCATACCATAATGGATCAGTGCCCTTACAGTAATAACTATATAATATACTAAAAGAGGCAATGTCTACTTACAGGATAAGTCATGAATGGAATGTGACTTAAAATCATGCTTATATCTCTGTTTGATAGTTCCCACCACTTCCAGGAAGACCACTATCATCTTCTCAACCTCAGGCACAAGTCAAAGCTCTGAAGCAACTTGGTAGGAAGCAATTATGCACACCTATACATTTACATACACATTCTATTGATTAACCTATTTTCTGGAGCAGTTACATGTAAGGGATAACAACAGAAGTTGCAACCATACGTTAATACAATAACAGCCTCAGAGGAGTGCTGTATGGAATTAAAGAACTTGCTTGGGGAACTTTACATGAAGTTCTTTGCCTTCGCCTCCATTAATTCTGTATAACAGCACACCTGGAAGGCCGTTATTCCACGTATCACCGGGTTGCAACTTATGCACAACTTATGTGCATAATATGAGATGAATAAGGACTGCAGCTCAGTTTTAAAGAAGCCTGTTTGCTGTACTACTTTCTTTTTTCACTAACAACAGTGGTTATTACTAGTAACAGCTCATTTCATTGTTGCTGGCAAGTTTAACCGCCTTCAAGAAAGCACTGGGAGGCAGAACTACCATTAGCCTGTCTCCCTGTATCTGTTTGACCACAAGCCTAAGCCTAGGCCTTGTCTCTGTGTATCCATCAGGTTTCCTGGTCGTGGGAGATGACTGGAAGACCTATTGCAAAGCTCTGGAGATTTATCTGCAGCAAGTGGCTAGTCACAGCACTCTCAACAAGAGCAAGTCTCTAGAAAATCTCCTGACAAACTCAGATGTGAGTCACATACAAACAATTTTGGTCTGTGTGCATTGTAGAGAGTACTGGTATGTCACACACAAATTGAACAATAATCATTTCAATTATTGCTCTCCTTTGTCATATTTTAATTCCAAATTCTATCAGCCTCCACTCACCTTAATGAGATTATTTGCTCTTCAGCCTCCAGGGAAACAGCGAGTGCACAAGGGCATTTTCAGTCGACTCAGCCATGCCATGGAGGAGCTAAGGAAAGAGAACCACAAGGTGCCACTACTATCCATTTAACACTGTACAAATATCAGAGATGTCTCTATTGTACCATTGATCCCATTACAGGAGGAGTGTTTAGACCAGTTGTAATAAACGCAGCATTTTGTCCCTGAAGAAAGTATACCAGTCTCTCTTTTTTTCATGTGTTCCAGATGAAATGTAGCCTAAAATGCACCAACAACCACAATATCTCTATGAAATGTGCCTTACGACGCTATGATTGATTTAATTCCTTCTAGGATCTTGATGATTTTTTCCAAAGTGAGAGGAATACCAATTTGAACATGAGTCATTTCAGCAAGGCTGCTGCTGAAGTAAGATTGTTGTCCTTTACTCTTTCTCTTCTCGCGCAAACAAAAACAAATGAATTCACTCAAATATACGCAACCAATGTACTGCATGTGATACGATGCTTGTGATCAGTCTATTACAAACATAAACATGTAGGCCAAACATGTTATAGTTTCTGTGTTTATGGTTTTCATTTTGGTGATGTCAGTGTTATTCATCTTTTCCAGAAATTCCTTGTGGTTGTGCTGTCAGAGCAAAGTAAGAAAAATGATTGCTAAAATGGACAAATAGTAGAATATTTCTCATAAGTGCATTTTACCTCGGGTGGCATTTTATTCATGTTCCAGGGTTTGCAGTGGCATGTGGGCATCTATCTACCTCTCTTCATCTGTGTGTGACTCAGGATGACCCTGATGCTGCAAACTTCTCCAAGTAAGTTTGAGAATAAGACAGAAAATGAACACCTACAAAAGCTATCAACAATTGACCTAAACACTGTATGGACATGGTTGTCAACAGGATTTGCATGAAGTTTTCAGAAGTAATTGATGCAGTTAAGGTAGGACTTGTGTTTTATCCACATTTTTGTATAGACCAATATTGTTATAAAGACTCTGAAAAGTATGATTTCTGTTGTTTCACTTTTTGTTTATAGCGGAACTTTGAGAAAGTGGCTGACAATAATTTGTCCACGCTGGGGCTGAGCCTAGACATGGCATACCGTGGCCAAGAGGCTAAGAAGGTTTGAAAGTTCTCAAAGTTTTGATTAGTGAAGAAATGTCTTTAAATATCTTGAATTTCCCCATTAACAGTAAATGTTGTAGAAATTCAAATGGCTGACTTTGTCATTAAAATCCCTCCTATTTCTGTGCAACACAATGCCATCTAAAGCTATCTCATCTCTCAGCACTGACAGATTTGTTAGTTTAGATTAGATAGATTGTTTGTTGTAGTTGGTTTGCACACAGAAACCTGGTTACATGCTTGGTTGCACACAGACACTAAGTGTTTTCTGTGTAATTAGAAATTCATTAGATGGCTTTTATTAATCTTATTAGGAATTAGTACTCAAGAAGAATTAGGCTAGAAGAAAAAAAATGGAAACTGAAAAACTGAACCACATTCTCTGGTATACTGTAAACTGTAAACCAAGCTAAAAGGGATGTTTGCTGATACATTTTGCTGTAGGAAAATAAAATGCATACTTTAAAATAAGAGTGTGAATCACATGCTTTTCTGAATTTTGTGGAGTGAGAAGAGAAGTGATACCCCATGATTAATTGTTTCATGTGTGTCTTGTAGGATATGCTTTTCAGAAGAACTTGCAAACTGGTGGAGCTGGAAACAGCCACTAAGAGTGCAGAAAAGGCCAAACCCAATAAGAAAGCGATTGTAAGTGTGTAAATGCATAGACACTAATGTGTGGTCATCTTGTGTCCTATTAATCAAATTAAATCAAATAATATTATTTTATAACCAGTGCAACTTAAACACATATCTAGAGACAGATCTGACAATTCAAAGCACTCCCAGTACTAGTCACACCCTTGCATCATTTTGCAGTATCCAAAGCTCTAAGTTCCTTACCCCCCTTCACCCCCGCCCCCCACCCCCCCCGTTTCCCTGCTTGTCTCTCTAAGATGGAGGAAGTGAAGAACGTGCTTGAGAAGGACTTTAAAACCATCTCTTCCATTGCCAAAGAAGAGGTGAGGCTCAGCTTTCTTCACACTTAATGCACCTATTCATTCATCCCCTTCATGGGACTCACTGTACCATTGTGTCTCATCACTGTCGTCTACTCAGATTCAGCACTTCAACAAGTCCCGGATGGCTCTGATGAGGAGCTCTCTGATTGACTTGAGTGAGAAGCAGCTCCAGACAGCACGGGAAAACCACCAGCTCCTCTCCAAACAGCTGGAGGCCTGCAAACAACTGCAGTGTGACTGACACAACAAAAGAATGGGGAAGAGAAGAATGGGTGTAAGTGACAAGACAGGGTAGATTTGGTGACAAGTCTGAACACAACTGTAAACCCTTACAAATTTCCTTGTGATAACAATGATGTACTGGCTGAGGTTAGTACAGGTCAGTGTTTTTCTGCATTAATAAATATCACTGCCATTAGAATTCTTGGGATTGCTGTTTACACTGCCATTCACACTACTACAAATAGATGAAAGATGAAAGTCCAAACTAATTTACAATTAAATACAGATGAGACAATGTATTGGTCTATATTCTTCATGTTATAGTCTTGCCTTCCAGACTCAAATACAACTCATTAAGGTCATCGTGTTTAACCCTTTGAAGTCACTGCCATTTTTGGGTGTTTAGATTTAAAAAAGCGTAAACCTTTCATACAGCATATGCCCTATTATGCTATGTACAGTATAACACATTAGCCATTTTTTTATACCCTTGAACTTTGGGCAGTTTGTTAGTTTGGACACAAAGCTCAGAAGCCACGTCTCTTATGAGCTGAGATGTCTCAAGTCTCAGGTTGGCAAATATTTCATTTGCATCATGCGGGACATGTGGAAAGAGGAATACTAAATTAACATGAAAACCACTTGCCATTTTCCAAATAATCACACAGTACTAAGACGAAAACCGGAGTCACACACACACAACAGAGCCATGAGCTGTTTTGCTCATGTGTGTCATCACCCTCATGTTTGCCTAAATTCAACCCAGTGTGATCTTGACAGTGGTTTTAAGAACCCATTTTGGCTGTGAATACTTCAGTCTTGACAAGGCAAATAACGGAAAATGTTATGTGTGAAAACAATGACAGAGATAAACTTCTACATTACTCTTTGTCAACACTTTTTTTGACCAACACTAATTTTTTGACCAACACATTTTCAACACCTCCAATCATGTTGGGAAACATATGATTTTTGAAGACAAGAAGAGAGGACAGAGATGCATCATTAATTAATAACATTTTTTAATACCACATATCAAAATAAACCAGTTTATGTCTATTAGACATCAATCAGGTTATGGAACTGCAGGTCATGGACGCAACACAAATGGCCAGAATATCTTTCTTAACATCTTTTGTTGTGAACTTAATAGTATTATCCCCCTCCAAAGTGCTTCTGTTTTCTGAGGCTTTTGGACCCTCAACACCGCTCTCCTCCAATCTGTTCTGCATCAAAAAACATGCCTCAAGGCTGCATGACCTCTGTCCTCTGTCACCCCTACTGTTTTTCCACATTTGGAGAAAAGACTTCTCTCTGTTGGGCTGGGCTTAGGTTGTTAGTGCATTCTGAACGGCCTGCTGGGCTCAGGCATGGCTTGCTACACAGCGGAAGCCTAGGTTGGAGGCCGAACTGTCAGGGGTGTTCTGACTACGAGCGGCACATCTGTATCTGTAACAGTAAGACTAGACAGAGAGAAGAAAAAACAAAGAGACAGAGAGAGATTCATGGATAAATATAATGTGCCAAGGTTTGCTAATGTTGTTTACCATTTATTCTGGTAGTAAATGAGAGAAAGAGAGAAAGAAAGAAGTGGGTGGAAAAAGCTGGATAGGAGAGAGAAAAGGCTACATTGACTTAATGACAAGGAGGTGGAGAGACGAGTAAGAGAAGCTGTCCATTTAGTTACACATTATCAGATTTAATTACGTGATCAATCATTTGCCAACTTCAACTTCTATGAGGGGGTGGACTTTCATAAGGTTATGAGTTAGAGACACACAAACACCAGACCAGTCAGCAGACTGTAACAATGTACCTTGTGACACATGTATGAGCCTCCTTTCTTCACTCGGTCAGTGCCTGAGTCTGGTCCCTTCTGCAGATTTAAGGCATAAACAGGTGACCATCCAAACATTGAAACATTGTGTGCATGTGCGTGTGTACTTGACTGTCTGCCTGTGTATCTGTCTCTCACCGGATTGCGTTTCTCGTCAGATGAGTGATGCACAGTCCACCAGTCAGCAGTCCACTCCCACGCATTTCCAACCATTTCATACAGACCGTAGCCATTAGCAGGAAATGACATCACCTGCAAAGACACAAAACTAACTTTACAAACTGAATAGATAAAATCTCTCAGTATTGCGTCAATCATCCCTACACCTATCCAGCTTTCATATAGTAACTACAGTCTAATAGTGTGCACACATCAGGCGAACTGACTACAATAAGGACTGCAGCCTCTGCTGATGGCTCTCTTGCCCATTCATCATGTTGAATCGGCCTCAAATGTGCCGGCAGATTGATATCTGTTTAGTCTGTTGATATCTGCAGAACTGTGCAAAATGCTCAAATTGTGGGCCACAGACACCCGTCGACTAGACTGATAATATTGAATCTGGCTGCGGTGCGCCCCAACTCCCAAACACACACACACACACACACACACACTGCTCACCGGTGATGTGCCAATATAGCCATCATCTCCAGTGTTTTTAACAGGGAAGTCACCTTGCCACAGATTAGCATAGTGTTGTCCTTTGGGTAGGAGCTTATTTCCCCAAGGGTACAATCTAAAACACAACAGGAGCCATACGTTCACAAGATCAAGACTTTGGCTTGAGAGAGCTAGATAGTCATAGCAAATCAACACATACTGATGCAAAACACAGCCAACTAAACCATTTCTGAATAAAACACAACTCAATCAGAAACAAAACACACACACACACACACACCTGTCCTGTAATCCTCCCCTGCAAGCGTATTCCCATTCAGCTTCTGTGGGTAACCTGCGCTTGGCCCACTTGCAGTAGGCCTGAGCATCATTCCATGACACATGTAAAACAGGATGATCCAACCTACAGAGAGAGAGAGAAAATCTGAGTTCTGACCATCAGAAATGTACTATAGAGGAGCAAGAACTAGACAATGTCTGTCAAAAAATCTATACAATTTCTTGACATTTTCACCAAAACTGATTCAACCAAAGATACAGCTGATACAGAAGCTGGAACAGCCTGCTACTGAATATTACATCAGAACCCTACACTGGAACTCCAAAGTCAAAGCATGACCCCTAGTGGTGCTGATTTCAACAGTTACTGCACAGATTCCAAACAGGGCGTTCAAATGAATCCCAAGCATTCTGAGGAAATGCAATAAGGTTCTGAAAAACACTATGAGCAATATATTTATGAATGCTTATGTCACATATTACTGTGTGTGTGTGTGTGTGTGTGTTTGTACTATATATGGACCATTCCACACAAAACTGTCATGTCAACTGCCATAACACCAACACAATGCCATGGTACAGTATGATGTGAATGATGATTACATAAAATTTGAGCATTCACTCTTCTTGGTTGTAGAAATAATTTTTATGAAACTATATATATATTCTCATTTATTAGTCACAAGTTATAAGTTATTATAGATAGATTAAGATTAAACTGAAGCAGCTACCTGTCTATAACAGAAGAACCTGGACCCTCAGGCTGTCTCCAATTAGCTCCCTTCACTGGCAACCACCAGGGGGCAGCAGCTACCTGTAGAAGTTAAGGTGGATATGAAATCATTGGGAAACAAAAAACAGTTCTAGCAGGCTAGCCTGGTAATAAAACCAGACCCTCATTCTACACTTTTGTTTCGTACAGAGGGTCTGGACATTTGGTAGTGAGATTCGATTGCTTGCTTGAGGTGTTTAAGTTTAAAATGATTGGATCAACTCTTGACTGATAAGCATTCTAGCTCTGCATTCACAACACCTCCCTCTGTTTGCTGATTGGACAGGTTAAAATGCCTCCTGAGACAACAACCTCAGGGATCAAATCCAGACTAGCACTGTAGGGAGATGATAATCAAGCAGAAGTGCAAGAAAGGCATGGCCAGCCTACTAGCAAGCAAATTTTCAAAAATATGTCAAAGTATATATGTCTTACATTCAGTAGTTCAGCACAATATGACCTCAGAAAAGAATGTCATGCCCCTTCTTCAAACACTGACAGAAAAGAGTTTTGGTCAAAAACTAACCTAAAAGCAAGCAAAAACCCTGTGAACAGCAAAAGAGCACTTGCTTGCTAGTGACCAGTTTAATATTTATTATTAACTGGTGATACATGCATTAATTTACCAGAATTACATTTTCAAGAGATGCATGTTAGCCTACTTCCTCTATCACAGAACTATAATATAGTGTGGAGGTGGGGGGTTGGGAACAACAGGTGTGTTTAGTGAATTCAGGTAGTTCTGAATTCAGCCATGGTTTATCAGACATTTAATGAAGAGGTTTGGAGAAGCTGGTGATGTATGGTGCTGGTGATCACATATGAAGATACAATTTGTTGCTTATTAAGAAAAACATGTCACAGAGTGTCAATTTGCTCTACCTGCATCTATGAATAAAGGGCTGAGACAAATGCCAATGTACAAACTAAACTAACGCACAGTTGCTGACTGATTAGTGAAAAATAGACCTGTGTGGCAGAGTTGTTTTCTCACCGCTTGCGATATTGTGCTCTTCAACTCTTCAGTCAACAGCTCTTCAAACACAAAGGAATCTCCAAAACGTTCAGCCTGACAGGGAGACGATGAAAAGATCATCCCAGTCGTCAAAGAAGTGTTCATGGGCACCATTAGAGCGTTTCTTAGCTGTAATGTTATCTGTAATTTCTCTTCTGCATGTCTGAATAAGCCTTGTAATGTAGCCTACTGTTTATTTAATTACATATAATATACTACCTCTGTGACATAGCCAGTTTGGTTGATGAAATTTTGAAACTGTTGGTTGGTGACCTCATGTTCCTCCATATAGAAAGCGTCAACCCATACTCGTCTTTGAGGTCCTTCTCCATCAGGTGGAATTCCTGGGTTATCAGTGCCCATGAAGAACCAGGACGAATCAAGCAACACCATCTAAAGTTATAGGGGGGTCGAGAGGGAATTTTGTATGAATGAGAATGAATGCCTAGGTTATTGACACATTAATGTTAGCTGTGTCGAACATTAATGTGATCAAAATAAATCTCCACAGCCACTGACATATCCCAGTCTGTGCAGAGAACATGGATAACATGCACAATAATAGCCCAAAGTAGGAGACAGAAACATTTTAATCCGACAGTAAAATACCTTGCTGCGAATGTCTGGTTCATTATGCTCATCCTGTTCTTCATTGGCCCCTTTAGAATATTTCTCTGCGGGATCTTCAAGATGCAAAGGCAGTTGCTCCCCGACTTTAACATCCCTTTTCAATGCATCACAACCACAACTCGAACGCTCCGTTTCTGTTGATTTCGAATCCGACGCAAAACAAGGCTTTTCGGTTTCACAGACCACGAGCACAGAAAGGAGGGGTATTAATAAGGAAATACAACTTAAAAACAACATTGTATCGGCTATTCGATAAACATTACAAGTTCTACATGTTCTTTTAAAGACGCCGCCATATTTGCGGATGTTTTTGGTCACGTGAATGATCAGCTGATTCGTTTCACTGAGTTTGTTGAAAAGCCCCCGCCTACGGCCTCAGTGTCCGTGTAGGCCTACCTGCATTTATACGCTTACCCACAGCTCAGTATCATTTCAAAGATTTTGTAATGTATTAGGACAGACCCCAACATAAGATTAGACCATCAGGACTAAACGTATCCCATGCACTCTTCATTTTAGTCGTCTCCACAGCCTACAAGCTATGTGGAGCCAGTAGCGGTTTTAGGCACGGGCGAACAGACGCCCGGGGCGCCATTTCGTAGGGGGCTTAGGGAAAAAAAACTGAAAATCTCTGAATATCTATCATATCACTATGTGGCAATTGGCACATTGGTGCCCCCTAACTGCAGGCGTCCTTGCTTGCTGAGAAGGTGCCGTGTGCAGAAGCTGTGTGAGAAGGGCAAAGGGGAGGAGACGCGGAGAAAAGTTTACCTCTGGGTTGCAAACGCAACGCCAAGGGGGGAACGGGGATTCACTGTATAGAGCAATACTCTAATCAAATTAGTGAGTTATGCTTAAGTTATATTGTTTTGGGCATTGCCAAATCTTTTTCGTTTTTTTCGGGGGATGGGGGCGCTCGGAGGCGGTCTTGCCCGGGGAGTAATCAACTGTTGAACCGCCAATGTGTGGAGCCTAAATTTGTATGCAATGTCTTTGGCTGGTGAAATTGTGTGTGGTGTTAAAGGATCACTGCTGAAAATACCTGTTTTCTTATATAATGTAGCCTACTTGAATCTGCCTTGAACTTTTTATTGAGGCTGAAGTCCGTAGACAGGGGCAGTTGAGTGAGTATGGAGAGATTTGTTCTGGGCACAGTCATAGGCTACCCTTATTAATTGCAAATTAGTTTATGTTGTATAGCCTACATATTAATGTTTTGTTTTATGTATCTTAAAACCAAAACAAACTAACTGTAACACTGCTCAGTTTAGCTGTAACCCAGCTCAAAAAAGAATTAATTGTATTTATTAGCACAAAATTGCCCTTTATATCTAATGCACTCACACAGAATATTTTATCATATTCTATAAAGCCTAGGCATAGGTCATGTCAGTGGTCTGCTTTAGTGTGGCAGCAACATAACAAGCCATGGGTCCACCTCCCAACCAGTCACCCAACCAGTAAATTATATCGAAAGACGAAACATATCAAGTAAAGATTGACCTTTATTTCATGTAACACATTCAAAATATTTGTTTGGCATAAAAGGTCACGGGCTTCCTTACAGTGTAAGGCTAACAAAAATGCAGCTCCTATCTTCTCATCAGCTTTGTGTTATTGCTATAACATGCTGTCTTTTTTATTGGCCTATAACATCTCTGTTCCATTTCTCAAATGTTTGTTTTGGATTTGGAACAGCAACCACGGGCTATGCACTACATTTTTAAAGGAGAAAAAACAAAACAAAAACACTTTAAGGCCTTAAATGAGATTGCTCTCTGGTGACATCCAGGATTGAAGTGCTAGGCTAAAGTTTACTTGAGTGACAACTTTTTCGTTTCGTTTAGTTTTACAACTTTTTCGTTGAGTTTTAACAACCCAAATTAATGTGGCTTCTGCTCACTACTACTGGATGAGATGACCGGTCAATCCCAAATCTGACAGTGTCGGCTATTTCGGCGCCATTGTTAAAGCAAGACCTTAAAGGTCTATTACACATTAATAAACCAAGGAAAATAGTTCCCAATGATAGCCGACTAAAAGAAGAAACAATGGCTCTGTGGGATTTGTAGTCAGATATCGTAACTGTATTGAAATGTCATCAAGTGAAACGTATCTGCACATAAACACCATTTCCCAGAGTACGGCGTAGATTTATAAATAGCTCTCAGAGAAACAACGCGTATCTTGGAGCAGCAATGTAGAGTGGTGAAACGAGACGAGTTAAATGATTTATTTAGACGTGTACCAGCCCCCCCCTTCCCTAGCTTTGCGGCTGGACCATGGAGCTGGGAGCAGCACACGCAAGAGCGGGGTCGCTCCCTGACTAAACGCCAAGTGAGCACTCTTACAGGAAAGTTGTCTTTCTGATTTAAGGCAATCTCGTGAAATGGTCGAATTCAGCTTTCCCCAGTTAGTTAACTTGATGGAAGAGAGGAAGAAGAATTGAAATGCTGGATACTGTCTCTCAGATGTTAAATCATCGCTCGAGCTCCGGAGCATCCGCCCGTGCATGAACCCTCCCACTGAAACGAAAGAAAGTTCGGTAAGTTTCAAATGAAGTTATTTCATAGCCTACATTAATTTTCAGAGTACGTATCTATAAATTATCTCTACAGTTCATTTCAACTGTAAATCCATGCCCACTTTTGCGTAAAATTGGTCATGAAGTTAGTTTGCGCTCCTTGGAACGTAAGACGCGCAAATCAGAGCGGCGTTAAGGTCTGAAGCTATTGGTATCTTAAATGAAATTATTAGCTGTTTAGTGACAGGATCATATGAGCGTAGACCCTGTGAACTTAGATTAATTTACGTTTTATAGCCAATTATGTTTGGCTCCAATATTCATGTAGTTTATTCGATACTCTCATCAACTTATTTGCAATGACTGTTAAATCTGAATACAAATTAACTGTTATAAGTAGGTTACACGAATAAGTTAGTAGAATTCTGGTCAATGCTCTGAGTTGAACTGTGTAGGCTACAGTTCAACTTTGGTGAAGATTCCTGGCTGCTGATGCGATGTTGCATTGACCATAACTTGATCCTGAGGTCGACAGCTTGATTCCCCGTGATCTCGCTATATGAAATGCAGTATGCTGTTATTCATTATTAATGGGCTAATGGTTATTCTGGAGAAGTGAATGTTACTCATGAGCTTAAAATAACGTAGGCCATCTGATGCAGTCATTTTCATAACTTGTGTGAATCTTTGAGTTTAATGAAGGCCTACTCATATTTTACTTTTGTATTTTAACTGGTGAATAAGCTATCCTCATCAACAAATATATACCAGCTGTTTAGATTATATTTTATCATAGTTACATAGATGAAGAGATGAATGGATGGATAGACAGAGAGGAAGAAAGAGAGAGAAATTCATGTGTGAAAATACCACGGTCAGACAGTGTGGCAGCTCATTTGTTATGCAAAGTTGTACCTGATGCTGCCACAAGACTAACTGGGAAAAGACTGTTACTACACTCTCATAGGTATGACGTAGCAAGTAATCATAATCCCCATTTGACATTATTCCAAAGCAGACATTCGTCAAATAGCACGATTAGAGGAGCAAATCTTTCAGACATTTTTGACAAAAAATTATTTTCAACATGCTCAGGTACCACTCAGATACTAATGCTATTGCCAGCTTTGTCACATACTGTGTTGGCTGTGGTGAGAGGTCATGTTGCATGTGTGTTAGAGTCCAGGAAAAGAACAGCATGCGCCCAGTAAAAGAACTGAATGGGTCTGTGTTGAAAGATTGGGCTAGTCTGGACTGGCTTTGTTTTCTTCATCTATTCTTGTGTTAACGGTTCAGCACATGTGCATTCAGCAGTGTTACAGACGTAATGGCAAACAGAGAAAGGTGATTAGCATTCAGTGTTCAAAAAAAATACTTCACTCTCTATGTCCTTATGCCTCTCTTGTATTACAAAGATGTTCTAAAACCCCTTTACAAAAAGATGAATGGAGTCTGACCAACTTGGTTTGTGGGTGTGTGTCTTTGCTTCTTTAGCAGGTGTTGCAGTGATGGCCATGTCTGATAAAATGTCCAGCTTCCTCCACATTGGGGATGTGTGCTCCTTGTATGCTGAGGGCTCCACCTGCGGGTTCATCAGCACATTAGGGTGAAGCATTCATGAATTTATTTTTTCATTCATTTATACAAACATACACAGATACATACACACATTAACTATGTTAGTTCACAGTTAGCAGTCCTAGCATATTTATTTATTCACCCTTCATGGATTCGTACCTTCATGCATTCATCAACAGATGCTGGTAACAGTTTTAGAGTCAAATCGTAACTTACAGCTGATATGCTCCCATACGTAAGATTACTCTGTAAATAATATACGTCATATAACTTTAACTTTAACATATAACTTTATAGTAGTATATAAGTATATAATCCAACAAGCCCAGAGAATAACAAAGGTTGTCACAGACATTAACCAGACAGTAAGCAGGCTTTGAGTATTTACTAGTCACAGTAGTTTGGTATCGAGATTTTAATGTGTAATAAATGTGTTAGAGACAGCTGTTTATATTTAGTTCAAACCTGCCTGTAAGACATGAACTCCCAAAGCCCTCAAATACACACACACACACACACACACACACACACACAGGCATGTGAATATGCACAGAATTTAGCAATTATGTTGGAAGTGATCAAGGAGTGTGCTTTTGTTTTTGTCTGTTTTTGTGTAGTGGGTAGGTGAGCTGTTAACAGTCTATTGTATGTGTGTGTATATGTGTATAGAGCTAAATTGGAGCTTTCATTGGTGGCTGATCAGCTATGGGATTTGGCAGGAATCCACAAAGGAGATACTTTAGAACCAAAAAATGCTAAATCTGTCCGGAGCACATAGTTGCACACCAACCCGCATACAGACAGAGAGAAAGAATGATTCAAGTGTATTTTTTCATACACACCGAATGTCACCTGCTCCATATTTAGGTGTAAAAGGACAAAAGTTTGAACTTACAGCTAATCACTTGTCCTACCAGGTTGGTTGATGACCGCTGTGTGGTCCAGCCAGATGCAGGGGACCTTAACAATCCTCCCAAGAAGTTCAGAGGTAATATCTGTTTTTGTTGTTGTTTTGTTTTAACAGATGTGAGTGATTGAGTGTGTGTGTGTAAGTGGGTGCAAGTGTGTGTGTTTTCTCCTGGACAGTTTATTTTTGGCTCTGACACGGGAAGTTGCGCTAATAAGGCTCTAATCTGTGGCCAGTGATCGGCGGTCCCCTGGGGTCAGAGCCTGTTGGTTGCCACGGTGATGAAACACATACAGTAAGCATTCGGTGGACATGGATGTGAGCAGAACGCACTTGGGTAAACATCAGCAAAAGCAATATTCTGGTGATAACTGGTGGGCTTTTGAGTCCAGAACCATCAAAGGTCCCTGCACGTGTTTGTGTGTGTGTGTGTATGTGTGTGGGTATATGTGCATGGCTTTGATATCATCGGAGGAGTTTGTTTCTATCACAAACCCAGAAGCTCCCAAAGCATTCTTGTGTTTGTAGTGTGTGAGTTAGATTAGATGTGTGTTTCTGTGACTGTGCCTTCTGCCTTTGTGTGTGTGTGTGTATATATATATATGTGTGTATATGTATGTATTTGTGTGTCTGTACATGAGAGAGAATGAGAGAGGCTGTGTGTGTGTGTGTGTTTGTGTGTGTGTGAAGACTAAGTTCAGTGGCCCTTCTAACCCTCACCCTCAGTAGGCCCATCTGCTGGTGACACAAAACAGTCCTGAGAGAGAAAGAGAGAGAGAGACTGAGTAGAAGAAAGAAAGAAAGAAAGATAGGGAGAAAGAAAACAGAGAAAGAAGGAAAGAAAGAGGTCGGGATGGAGGTGCTTTTACTTAGACACCTTCATTATCTCTGTCTCTGTGGTAATGGTGTCATCCAGTAATGAACTGTTTCTGTTGTTTGTGCATGTATGTCAGACTGAGAGGACAGGGGTTTGGGAATACTGTTGGAATATACACAACCACAGTCTCACAGAGAGAGAGAGAGAGAGAGAGACAAAGGGAGAGAGAGAGCAAGAGAGAGCACACAGAGCAATTTTACCCCAGCTGAGTGGAATGTGTAACATTTCCTCTTGAAGTAAACACACTCATACATGTACGCATAATAGCCAAAGTAATGAATGATGTGTGATTGCGTGTGTGTTTTTTGGGGGAGTTGGAAGTGTAGAAAGTTACTCTGGAAAAATGCCTCTAAACTAATGTGTCTGTATCTGTATCTGTGTGTGTGTTTCAGAAAGAGAGGAAGACAGAAAGCTGACATAAGTAATTAAAGGAAAGCTCAACATTTCTACTTGCACAAGCATGGGTGTGTGTGTGTGTTGTGTGTGTGTCTGCTTGTGTGTGTGTGCATGCCCTTGTGAGAGAGTGTGTATGACAGAGAGAGATTGAAAGAGAGCTTCTGTGTGTGTTTGTGGAACAGATAGAGACAGAGAGCGCTTCAGCTTGTATGTGTACGTGTATATGAGTGTGTGTGTGTGTGTGTGTGTCCGTCCCACATTCCTTGGGTTGACCCCGGATCAGATCCTGTTGGCTGTTTTATCAGCCTGATCTCCAGAGACGCTCTCTCTGTTTCTCTTTCCTTCCCCACCTCTGTCCTCCTACCTCCATCTTCTTCCCCGTTTCTGTCTCTTCTCATCTCCTCCCACCATCTCCCTTTCTGTTTTTGCCTTATTTCCATCTTTCTTATACCTCTCTGCTGCACAGTGTATCCCACTCTCCCCCTCTTCCTCTTCATTTCCTCCTATTTCTCTCTCTCTCTCTCTCTCCCTCTCTCTCTCCCTCCCTCTCTCTCTCCATGTCTCTCTCCTTATTTGGTCAGGCTGTGGCTGCAGGACCAGAAAGCGAGGGAAAGCAGAAAGAGAGACAGGGAGAGAGAGGGAGAAAGAGAGCAAGAGAGGGTGGGCTGGAGGGATGGTGTTTTCACTCTTTTTTCCTCCCTTCTAAACGATCCTGTCTTATCAGAGGGGAGGTCTGGATAGAGGATACTGACCTGCCCTCTCCAGTTATTATGTGAATGTTTTTTAATAGCTACGTCTGTGTGTGTGTGTGTGTGTGTGAAAGAGTACTAAATGATTAATAACTCATATAATAACTCAAATAATTCATAACTGTCTTGTTAGTGATCACACACTCATTCCTTTTATGACCACAGAGAGTTTTGTATGTGTTTTTGTTTATGAGAATACAGTGTATCACTGCTTTTTGTGTGTGTGAATAAGCTGCATGTATGCATTCAAACATCCCCTTCCAAGACAATAAAAGTCCATGTGACAGATGTGTTTGTGCATGTGTGTGCAAGCGTGCGTCCATTTGTTCAAGTGTCCTCCCCATCTCACAGCAGAGGCCTTTATGTGGGAAAGTAACTGTAACGCCCATGCAACCGCCCACACACACAGACTTACACACTCACAGTCACTCAGCATGTTTACATACTGATTTCCATATTCAGCTCTTCCTTTTGCTCCTAGAGGAGAGGTAAGGGAAAGGTGTGGGGAGGGGTGGGGTGGTAACCATGACACATGTGGGGAGACACCCAGCTGAGACAAGCCTGTGAAAGAGTTGACACATGCTTGTGTGACATGTAATCCATGAGGACAATGAAAAAAAAAGGTCATTATAATATTTGGTGTATAACTGAAGAAAGCAATCAAGAGACATTAAACTGGCCAAGTTCTTTCTCATTCCATTCTTATTGGACACATCACTGAGAGTGTATGAGTGAATCTTTGTGTATTTGTGTGTGTGTGTGTGTGTGTGTTTAGGGTTCTACAGTGTATATGAGTCAGGGCTAACCTTTTTGTTTATTTTATTGTAATGTCATGTTATTTCTGTCTGTCTGCAGACTGTCTTTTCAGGCTATGTCCCATGAACAGATACTCTGCACAGAAGCAGTTCTGGAAGGCAGCCAAACCTGGAGGAACCAGTACTACAGACACAGTCCTGCTCAACAAACTTCATGTAAGTGTCAGTGTGTGTGTGTGTGATGCATATGCTTGTCTGTCTTTCTGCATGTCATATTGATGAGCATCCATCCATCCGTGTGTGTGTGTGTGTGTGTGTGTGTGTTTGGATGTGCATGCTTTTCTTTCTATGTATGACAGTGACTATGCAAAATGGTCTGCTCTTTGTATTTACCCCTGTGTCTCATTGCATTGGCATGGGGCATTGGCATGGGTGTCTCCTCATGTGCTTTTGTCCCTTGGCCTCAGCATGCAGCTGACCTGGAGAAGAAACAGAACGAGTCAGAGAACAAAAAACTCCTTGGGACAGTGATCCAGTATGGCAACGTCATCCAAGTGAGTAGCTGCTAAGGTCCGGACATTTGGGGCACTGGAGCCTGCGTTTCACACCGTGGGTTAAAAACAGACCTAATAGCCTTAAATTCTTTTATGGAGAAATATGGTGTGATTCAGTCCATATCCCTGTTGTTTGAGGTAATTTGATACAACAAGAAAATTTTATCTAACATATAGCAAATAGCAAACCAGCAGCTAACCTTAACTTAATTAGGCATAACAAAAATTAAACTGAAAGTGAGTTTCCATGCCCATTCAGTTAGTGTTAGCTGCTAGTTCACTATTCGGTCTATGTTTGGGTTGGGGTTAGTATGTATGTATGTATCAAATTTTCTCATTCTTTTTCGTATTGACAGCACTCGAGGACCTTGAACAACAGTACTATGAATTGATTCACACCCGATTTCTCCTCTAAGGCTATTCCTGCCATCTTTGATTGTCCTGGGATGGGCAAAGATAGTCTGCTTTGCTCTAGCTAATGCTGGTTCAAATTCAATTAGAGGCCCATAAAGTGGCTTGAGTTAGTCCTCATATAGATGAAAAGAGCTATCCAGTGGCTTGCCCAATTATTGACTGATGCTCAGGGTACATTTTGAGTTGTTCAGGTGAATTTCCCAAAACTTGTTACAAGGAGGGTAGATTTTTAGGATATAAGTCAGCTCTGTAAGGTTTCACCTTACTTATTTTGCTATATGCTGGATTGTAATAAAGGAATCTTTGTGGGCATGTGTTCATCTATTTTTACATGTTCATATGTGTATTTACACATATGTGAAATGTGTACAGTTGCTCCATCTAAAGAGCAATAAGTACCTGACGGTGAACAAGAGGCTGCCGGCCCTGTTGGAGAAGAACGCCATGAGGGTCACGCTGGACGCTGCTGGTAACGAGGGCTCCTGGTTCTACATCCAGCCCTTCTACAAACTCCGCTCAATAGGAGACAGTGTGAGTGTGTACATACTAAAAAGATGGTCAGCAAACAATACATTTTATTATATGACAGATGTGTACAGTTCCAGTCTTTTTTACAACGTATTTACCATTGTGTGATAATGTTTTCCATTGTTTGATTTGTTATGGTATGGAAACTCTTGACTGAAGTCATGGATGCTTGAGGAATCATTGTTTGTGTGTGTGTGTGTGTGTGTGTTTATGTCTTAGGTGGTCATAGGGGACAAGGTGGTGTTAAATCCTGTAAATGCTGGTCAGCCTCTTCATGCAAGTGGCCATCAGTTAGTGGACAACCCCGGATGCAATGAGGTGAGGTTTGGCTGAGTAATGTCATAAACCTTCTGTTTCCCACATCACATTATGCCTCCACACTAGTGATAGCTTTGGTATGAATGTATACCTGGAGTGAATTGATTTGATTTTGGATATCAAATATCAAAGATTAAGGTCACTGTGGCTCCATCTGTGTCCCATTCCTGTGAAATCTCAATTGATATCTCTTCTGAACGTCAGCTTGGACTAAAGATCAAATGGTTAGCTTTGTTTGAACTCCCTAACTTCGCCGCACAAATGTCTGTCAACCACAGCTCTGTAGAAGCATACTACCCTAATGGAGTTGATCCAGTTTCCAGTTTTTCTTGTATGTCATCATACATCATCATAACCATGTTGGCTTTTTTCTTGACTCACAGGTGAATTCAGTGAACTGCAGCACCAGTTGGAAGATTGTTCTCTTTATGAAGTGGAGTGATAACCAGGAAGTTGTTCTAAAAGGAGTAAGCTACAGTGTATACACAGACAAACACACATACACACACACACACCTACACACAAAGAAAACCAATCATTGTTGCATTAGAGTTCATGTACATTTAGAATTTCCAGGTGAACATAACCAGTTTCCATGCAGGTGTGTTGTTGTTTGATTTTGTTTGTGCTTTATTTTTCCAGGGTGACGTGGTACGCCTTTTCCACGCCGAGCAGGAGAAGTTCCTGACCTGTGATGACCACAGAAAGAAACAGTATGTCTTTCTCCGCACCACCGGACGTCAGTCTGCCACCTCGGCAACCAGCAGCAAAGCCTTATGGGAAGTGGAGGTAGGTTAAGTTTCGGTTGCACAATCACACTCCAACCCCCATGTCATTTTGAGCTTTGAGGGAGACACGTAACATTGATTGATTGCTTTAGGTGGTGCAGCATGATCCTTGCAGAGGCGGGGCAGGATACTGGAACAGTCTTTTTCGGTTTAAACACCTGGCCACCGGACATTACCTGGCAGCAGAGGTGAGACCCACATGAGATACACACCTTGTATCTTAAATAACAGATTTATCCATTGCAGTCAGCCATAGTGAAGACATGGAGATATACCTTTTTACTGATTATGTCAAGTTATGTCAACTATAAGCTCTGTTTTTCCCAGGTTAACACAGACTATGAGGATGAGGGACTGGAACCCCGCTCGTCTGTGAGTTCCCTTTGGGGTTTATGGGGGTTAATTGTAATAAATTAAATGACTTCACGTTCTCATGATAGAAATGTCTCCCAATGACACTTCCCAGGCTACACTTCCCACTACAGCAAGCAATGTTCTCTTTCAAAAACAGCAATGATGTGGTGATAATGTGTGTGACACCTAGTTGTGAGAATTAAAATACCTTTTATATAGTAAAGCAGTGACATGACTATATCTCTCAGGACCGAGTTATGTACACATTGGTGGCTGTCCCTGATGGCAATGACATCTCCTCTATCTTCGAATTGGACCCTACTACTCTGAGAGGGGGGGACTCTTTGGTGCCCAGGTAAAGCACCTCTTTAGTGGTACATTCCCTTTAGTTTCAGGTGTAGCCCTGTGATTCTTATGATATATATTGATCAGTTGTCCTACCATTTCTATTCTAGTAGTGTAGCTACTCTTCAGCAGTACTATGTTTAAGGGGGTTTCAAACAGTTATTTTTATTACTTGATAAATCAGAATATCTATTTTACTGGCTGAATCTCAGTGAATGTTTGGCTTCTCTGTTTTGAGTTCATCTGTGGCACATTGCCTCGAACCTTCAAGCAAAAAACAGTAGCATCCCTGGAATAAACTTGTGACCTTTTATAGGCAATACAGTGAGGTGAGGTGTTTTGGGAAACTCCAGACTCATTTGCTCAACAGCTTTTATTTTTTCCAAGGAACTCCTATGTCAGGCTCCGGCATCTTTGTACCAATACATGGGTCCACAGCACCAACTACCCCATTGACAAAGAAGAGGAGAAGCCAGTCATGCTCATGGTGTGTGTGATGATGCAGAGATGTGTGTGTGTGTATGTGTGTTGCAAACACTAATGTTAGTTTTTTTGGTAAAATGCTCCTAAAAGGCTTGGAATGAAGATTTATCTAACTCATGTTAAGAAAATAGTAATCTTACCTTAGTAGTTTGCTACATATAAAGCAGCAGAGTGGATGTTTAGTTGTAGGTGGCATTCTTGTCATTGAGAGTGTGTGTATACTCAAATGGTGGAAGCCTCTGAATATGTGCGTTGCACTCCCGATGGTTCAGTTACAACCACTTCATGTGCATTGTGTCCACACCAAAATAGATGGGTGAATAGGTGGTGAAAGAATGCAAAAGAACAAGACTGAAACGCTGCTCTGCATGCATCAGTATAACAGGACTATTTTCAGACTATGGTGGAGCAACTTGGACTAAGGTGCATATCTGCAGTCTTTTGTCCTTTTCATTGTTTGTACATCGTTGTGAAAAGTCTCTTTCTCATATACTTGGATTAGATTGGCACGTCTGCCCAGAAGGAAGATAAGGAGGCCTTTGCCATTGTGCCAGTCTCCCCTGCCGAGGTCCGAGACCTGGACTTCGCCAACGACGCCAGCAAAGTCCTGGCATCCACCGCTGGCAAGCTGGAGAAGGGCACTATCACCCAGAATGAGCGCAGGTAGTGTGTGTTTCCCTCCATGGCATCAGAGGAAGGATCACCACACACAGACATACACATCGATCAGTCAACCACACCTCACATCACTGTATCCTCGCCTGTCACACTTACACAGTGTCCGTGGTCTCAACTAGGAAAAAAACTTACTGCGGTAGCCTAGCAATAAGCCTGTGATGAATCCCTAATGAGTGATTTGGGTTTTCCATTCATTTCCTGTAAAGGGTTTGCCTTGTCTTGTTCTCTTGCTCTCTGTTTGTCTGAAGCCTATTTCCTCCTCCGGCCCGAGGCCCAATATTTCTTCCTCTCTGAAACTCGTTCTCTCCTTTTGTCAGCTGGAATATTTCCTCTTCCTGTTGGGTGAGCCACATGTTATTCCTCCTGAATTATTATAGTGCCATTGTGATTTTTATCACACGCATGCACACACACACACACACACACACACACACACACATACACAGACACACACACACACACACACACACACAAAGGACACACCCAAACTTCCTTCTTGTCATTCCCTCTTACTTCCACTCTTTCTTTATTTATTTCTCTTTCTTGCTTTTATTGTATGTCATTATTTCAGGCCGTCTTTAAATCTCTCCTCCTCTCATTCTGTTTCTGTCTCACTCTGTCTGATACAGGGCAGTCACTAAGTTATTGGAGGACTTAGTGTATTTTGTAGTGGACATTCCCAACAGTGGGCAGGACGTGCTGGAGATCATGGTCAACAAGCCCAACAGAGAACGACAGAAGCTCATGAGAGAGCAGAACATCCTTAAACAGGTGCTGGATTGTCTCCAAATATTCTTTCTTTCTTTCTTTCTTTCTTTTCTACACCAATACACTCTATAATGACAAGATCAGATAAGTGTAAATTGTACCCACTCTCTGCCTTCCCTATGTGCTGGCCAGATCTTCAAGCTGCTGCAGGCTCCGTTTACAGACAGTGGTGACGGCCCCATGCTCCGCCTGGAGGAGCTGGGTGACCAGCGGCACGCCCCCTTCAGGCACATCTGTCGCCTCTGCTATCGGGTGCTGCGCCACTCACAGCAGGACTACAGGAAGAATCAGGTGAGACACATCTCACACACTAGGGCACACTGACACCCAAAGCCAATGGATAGTGTGGCACTTTTGTGCAGAGGGCAACATCAGTGACGAGTCCGTCCATCCTCCAAAGCTGACAATGAACTCTGCACAGAGAACGAAAAGTCCAAGAAGTTGCCAGTTCAGAGTTCATTTCATAGTTAGCTCATAGGCTATAGCCTCATTGCAATTGTTTACCAGTGTAAAAGCTAATTACCGGGAACAGTCAACCATCCTGACACTCCCCCCATGTACATAGGGAATACTGGTTGATTCACAGTGGTACAGCCCTGTTGGTTGCCATGATAATACATATGGTAATAAATAATAAATGGTATAAATATGAACACATAAAGCACAGGGTCACTAATGGTATTTTACAGGTTTTAAAAATATCTGAATATAGACTCTGTCTCATTTCATTCACTTTCCATAGAATTTGGCACTAACACTTGGTTTGGCACGTTCTCATGTTCGTATTTTTTAAGAGCAAAGGGAAGTGGGTTTCAAACCCTTAAAGCCACCAAAATGAACGGAGGTCAACAAGCCCAGAAAATAGTGCATTTTCAAACAGAATGAAATCTACTACTAGTAGCCCACATTGTCGCTGTACGGCACAGAGGTGAACATGTCAGCTACGGAAAATTTGCCTGAAGTGTTGTCCCATTTTATAAGTACACACTTCTATCCTTAACGCTTCACTTCATCATCGAGGAACATCTCCCTTTGGAGGGCATTCAACACAGTGCTAGTGTTAAGGGAGGAGAAATGGGGTTGGGCCAAAGATATGGTTGTAATGTATAACTGCAGTGTTGCATCGATGTGCCATTTCTGTGTGTGTCTGTAGGAGTACATAGCCAAGCAGTTCCGCTTCATGCAGAAGCAGATCGGCTATGATGTGTTGGCTGAGGACACCATCACAGCCCTGCTGCACAACAACCGCAAACTCCTGGAGAAGCACATCACAGCCGCCGAGATTGACACCTTCGTCAGCCTCGTCAGGAAGAACAGAGAACCCAGGTTCTGTACTGTATTTGTGAAGTCTAGCCTGTGTGTATGTGTGTGTGTGTGTGTGTATTTGTAACAATTGTAATGAAATTCCATGTAACCTTTTTGGTGTGTGTGTGTATATGTGTGTGTGTTTGTAATAACTGTGATTAAATTCCATATAGCATTTTTGGTGTGTGTGTGTGTCTTCAGGTTCCTGGACTACCTCTCTGACCTGTGTGTATCCATGAATAAGTCCATCCCTGTTACTCAGGAGCTGATCTGCAATGCTGTGTTGGATCCAGCTAATGCAGACATCCTGATTGACACTAAGTAAGGCTCCTCTTCTGTGTCCTCCTCACACACTGAAACACAACACTGCTGTTGGGGAGCTGTGAACTTGCAGTACTGCTTTTTCCAGTCAGACATGAAACACGTATAGACTCAGCTGTCCATTTAGTTCCAGGCCTTGTGTGTGTTTGTGTACGTGTGTGTGTGTGTGTTTGTGGGCAATGCCGGCCCATAAAAAACAAACAAAAACATCTCATCCGTCTGACTGTCGTGGAAACCATATAAAAAATGGAATGATATGAAACTAAAAGCGCATAATTTGCTAGTGTTCACGTTGTGTGGTGTGTGTGTGTGTGTGTGTGTCAGGCTGGTGCTGTCGCGGTTTGAGGTGGCGGGTGCTGTGCTGGGTGAGAGTGCGGAGGAGGAAGAGGAGGATGAAGAGGAGGTGTGGCTCTTCTGGAAGGACAGCAGTGGAGAGGTGAAGAGTAAGAGCATCAGAGAGCTGGCGCAGGACGCCAAAGAGGGACAGAGGGAGGACCAGGAAGTCATCAGCTACTACAGGTACACATGGAAGTGTACACACACACACACACACACACACACACACACACACACACACACACATACATACACGCACACATATACACACACACATACACACACACACATACACATTTTAACTTTTAGTAAGTCTCAGCTTTATTTTCCCTCTTTCAAGTGATCTATGTTTATGGTTACTTGGCAAATGATCTAATCATTCTATGTAATTGTTTCTAAACCTATCCATTTATATATCTGTCATCTGTTATCTCAGGTACCAGCTGAACCTGTTTGCGAGGATGTGCCTGGACCGGCAGTACCTGGCCATCAATAAGATCTCCGGCCAGCTGGACGTGGACCTGATCCTGCGCTGCATGTCAGACGAGGACCTGCCCTACGATCTGCGTGCCTCCTTCTGCCGCCTCATGCTGCATATGCATGTGGACCGTGACCCCCAGGAGCAGGTCACGCCTGTCAAGTATGCTCGCCTGTGGTCTGAGATCCCCTCTCAGATCGCCATTGATGAGTAAGTCCCCTCCCTTCTCTCATGGAGCAGCCAATCAGAGAACTAGACTGGCCTTGAGTGACAAGCCTTAGAGTCAATGGAAGCTGAAGATTCATCCGTTCTCTCTCTCTTTCCCTGTTCAGCTATGATAATGACAGCACATCTCGGGACGAAGTGAAGGAGCGCTTCTCCCAGACCATGGAGTTTGTGGAGAACTACCTGAGGGACGTGGTCTGCCAGAGCTTCCCTTTTGCAGACAAGGAGAAGAACAAGCTCACCTTTGAAGTGAGCCTTCACAGACACACACACACCATTAATGTTTACATTTAGATTTACATTTAAGCATTTAGCAGATGCTTTTATCCAAAGCGACTTACAAAAGAGGATAACATTCAAGCTACACTCCCATAATGCTAAAGCCCTCTGCTATTGTTCTTCACAGATTCTTTCTCATTCAATGCTAATTCATCACACTTGTTCATGCACATTTGCACCCTTCTTGTCTTAGCCTTTACTCATTGGGTTTGCAGTGTCAGGCGTATACAGTACATACAGACACTGACTTCCACAGACTGGACCTCACACGCCCTCTATGTCCACTCTACTTGTGCTGCACGTATAGGTGGTGAACTTGGCCAGGAACCTGATTTACTTTGGCTTTTACAACTTCAATGACCTGCTGCGCCTGACCAAGATCCTGTTGGCCATCCTGGACTGTGTGCACGTCAGCACCTTCCCTGTCAAGCTGGACAGAGAACCAGGGAAAGGTGAAACATATGCCCCTCTTTTTGGACATGTTGGACATGTTTCTGACGCTTTGTGGATGAAATGACGAGCTTTGAATGCACAGAGATAAGGTGATGTTTTGATGCTTGAGACAGTAGTGTAAAACCAGTGGAACTAGGGGCTTCAAAGCTTGGGACCGTATAGTTTACTGAATAGAGAAGTATTCTTCATTTGGTTGTCTGAGGTTTTTGCCACAGATTCTTTGTGTCATTGTTATCTAGCTGCCTGTTTTAAATATGTAAATAAGGAAAAGAGAATAATGGTCACAGAAAGAAACAAACCAGCCAGTGTCATTATTTTGGATATGTCTCAGTTGTAACATCATGAACACACAATACTACACGTGTATCCTGGTTTATGAGCACTGTTGAATCCTGGTGTCTCTGCAGGCAGTAACGTCATGCGCTCCATCCACGGGGTGGGGGAGCTGATGACCCAGGTGGTGCTGAGGGGCGGGGGCTTCCTCCCTCTGACACCATCGACCCCCCAAGATGGAAACTCTGTGAAGGCCACCACCGAGCCCCAGAAGCAGGACATCCTAGTCATGGACACCAAGCTCAAGATCATAGAGATTCTCCAGGTATGCAGATTGTCTTTACTTCTGGCCCAAAATCTATGATAATATGACTAAATGGACATTGGAAGAAATATGTAATGCCTGGCACTGCTATGTAGAAACCAGCAGTGCTGTTTTATGTGAAACTCTATTGTACCATATTGTATTGTGAAATTATATGAGTGTTTTGTCTCTCTCTCTGTCCTATAGTTCATCCTAAATGTGAGGCTGGATTACCGCATCTCCTGCCTGCTCTGCATCTTCAAGAATGAGTTTGATGAAAGCAACCCTCAGACTGATCCATCGACTAGCCAGGATGCACAGGCCAATGTGCAGGGTAAGGATGTTCATGTAATTATTTGTGTGTATGTGTGTATGAATGAGTGAGTGAGTGAGAGAGAAACATAGAGAGAGTCTGAATCATTCTGTCTTGTTTTAGGTGCGTTGGACTTTGAACACATAGAGGAGCAAGCAGAAGGCATTTTTGGGGGAAGGTAACCTACCAGTTAAAAGTACACCAGAAATTATACTGCTAATGAGTGGAGTATTGACAATAGGAATAAGTGTGTGTGTGTGTGTGTGTGTGTGTGTGTGTGTGTGTGTGATCATAGTGAGGAGAACACTCGTCTGGACCTGGACGACCATGGAGGAAGGACATTCTTGCGAGTTCTCCTCCACCTGACCATGCATGACTACCCTCCTCTGGTGTCCAAAGCCCTCCACCTGCTCTTCAGACACTTCAGCCAGAGACAGGAGGTGCTGCAGGCCTTTAAACAGGTGATCTCAAACGCACGCACACACACAGTGTGTACGCAGTGTGTGAGAGAGAGAAAATAAAAGGTTGAAGTAATACTGGTGAA
The DNA here is from genome assembly GCA_027481765.1 of Tenualosa thibaudeaui. Taxonomy (NCBI): domain Eukaryota; kingdom Metazoa; phylum Chordata; class Actinopteri; order Clupeiformes; family Clupeidae; genus Tenualosa; species Tenualosa thibaudeaui. Next base: position 5,079,727 of record JAIFZK010000003.1, read on the forward strand.
AGAATCATTCAGTAATAGTACCCTGGCCAGTAAGACATGTCGGCCTGCTAAGAGTGACGTTGGCGTCAGCTACATAAGCATGTTTTAAAGAAAGTGTTGAAATGTAAACGCAGTGGCAGAAGCTCTGCAAATGAATTTCTAAATGTTAATTTTATTAAATAAAAAGCAATATTGAGTGTTTTTAAATCCTGTTTCATTTAGCTGATGCCAACATCACTCTTATAAGGCCAACATGTCTTAACAGTCAGGGATCCTTTCAAGGTTGAGTTATGCTGATCCAGTCCTCTCCTACTGTAAATGAATCAAAATGGGCACACATCCAAAAGACATCTAGTGTGCAAAGCACATTTGTTACTTTAATGTGTCAATGTTGCCACGGTATATAAAATACCAAGGGCCTAATACCTACGGGAGAAGCTAGAGGTGACAAATGACTGATAATCTCTGCTGTGTAATGTTGTAGGTCCAGCTGCTGGTGACTAGTCAGGATGTTGACAACTATAAGCAGATTAAGAGTGACCTGGATCAGCTGCGCTCCATAGTGGAGAAGTCTGAGCTGTGGGTCTACAAGAGACAGGGGGGTGACTCTGGCCTGGACACAGGAGACAATATGGCCACAGACACACACCACAAGGTGACACACACATACACACACACACACACAGAGGGGACAGTATGGTCACACACAAACCAGAAAGTAGTACACTGACATGCACCGCCCCCCAAACACACACATATACACAGCATTCCCCCTAGCACACATCGCATAGTACACATACAAGCACAGTCTGCTCTCAGTGTATGCTGTTATCTTGACAAATGGCCGTATCTCTGTGTACCTCCACTATAGGGTGATTCCAGTTTAGGTGGTTCAGACAACCCAAAGAAAGCAGAGAGCACCAGCAGCTCCAACTATAGACTGGTGAAGGAGGTGAGCAATGCCCCTGGTCCTGCAACCGTGAGAACACCAGCTGGGGTTGTAAATCAGTGGCTGTGTGCATAAGGACCTGTTATGAATGACCTGCTATGAATGTTTGTCATTAAACGTCATGTATTGATACAACATCTTTATATGTAACTCTCTCTCTGCGTTTCATTGTGTGTGTGTGTGCGCGTGTGTGCGTGTAGGTGTTGTTGCGTCTCAGCAGGCTGTGTGTGCTGGATAGTCTGTCAGGCAGGAAGAGCAAGAAGCAGCAGCAGAGGCTCCTGAGGAACATGGGGGCTCATAGTGTGGTGCTGGAGCTGCTGCAGATCCCTTACGAGAAGGTGTGTGTGTGTGTGTGTGTGTGTGTGTGTGTGTGTGTGTGTGTGTGTGTGTGTATGTGGACATTGCACTATTAGTAAGATTGTCAGCATGATTTCAAGTCCCCTCTTACCCTGTGTATTTTAGGGTGAAGATGTCCGCATGCAGGAGATCATGACTCTGGCTCATCAGTTCCTGCAGAACTTTTGTGCTGGGAACCAACAGAACCAGGCCCTTTTGCACAAGCACATTAACCTGTTTCTCAACCCAGGGGTAAGGACACACACATACACACACACACGCACACACATACAAACACACAATGAACCACTGAACCACACACAGTCTCTTTCTTTCTCTCTCTCTCTCTCTCTCTCTTTCACTCTCTCTCACACACAATGAACCACTGAACCACATACAGTCTCTCTCTATTTATCTCTCTCTCTCACACACACACACACACACACACACACACACACACACACACACACAAAATGAACCACAAATTGTTTGTTTAGTTTTCAGGAACAGTTAAGCCACTTCAATGTAAGTATCAGCTTCCTCCCTGCTTAACCCCCACTTGTCCCTCTGGTAGATCCTGGAGGCCGTGACCATGCAGCACATCTTCATGAACAACTTCCAGCTGTGCAGCGAGATCAACGAGCGGGTGGTGCAACACTTTGTCCACTGCATCGAGACCCATGGACGGCACGTCCAGTACCTCAAGTTCCTGCAGACCATCGTTAAGGCTGAGAACAAGTTCATCAAGAAGTGCCAGGACATTGTCATGGCCGAGGTGAATGTCGTCACATGTTGACGGGAACTTCTGGTCCAAGTATCTGCATCTGGGACGACTGCCAGATCCCATGGTTGATATTATACACACAAGCATTTGTTGCCATTGTATGCCCTTAGCATATGGACCTGTGGGAGACTGGTTGTCAATATGTCTCCTGAACACAGTATGTGTTTGTAGATGTTATATACTAGGATTTGTAATTAATACAAACATTTTTTATTGTTTTTAATAGATATCCATATTTGAGTAAATAAAGCATTTTTTAGAAATTTAAATTAAAGTCATTTAAATTAAGCAACTTTTTTAGAAATTTAAATACTATGACTGAACAAGATTGCAAATGTTCAGACCTCCCAACATGTTATGGGTGTATGTGTGTGTGTGCGTGTGTGCTTTTATTTAATGCATGTCTCCATTTACTCTGGCAGTTGGTGAATGCGGGCGAGGACGTGCTGGTGTTCTACAACGACCGGGCCTCCTTCCAGACACTGGTGCAGATGATGCGTCTGGAGCGCGAGCGCTTGGACCCCAACAGTGCCCTCCGCTACCACATCCACCTGGTGGAGCTGCTGGCCGTCTGCACCGAGGGCAAGAATGTCTACACTGAGATCAAGTGCAATTCCCTGCTGCCTCTCGACGACATTGTGCGTGTGGTCACTCACGAGGACTGCATTCCTGAGGCAAGTCCGAATTGAAACACAATTTTTGGTTTTGAGTTCAGATTCAGATTTAGATTCAGATTCACTTCAGATTATTTCTGGTTGGTGTTTTGTGTGTGTGTGTGTGTGTATGTGTGTGTGCTTGTGTGTTTCTTTTTGATGTGATGACATTTGCATTATGACCTATGGGTGATGTGTTTGTATGTGTGTCTGTTATGCAGATGAAGATGGCCTACATTAACTTCCTGAACCACTGCTACGTGGACACTGAGGTAGAGATGAAAGAGATCTACACCAGTAACCACATGTGGAAGCTCTTTGATGACTTCCTGGTGGACATCTGCAGGGTGAGAACCATTCAGTCCACTCAACTCCTCAACCCACTCCCAATACAGGCACACACATTTCAAAGACATAGTATCATTTGAAGCTGTTTAATGAGTGAACGTATGGCGTTTTGGCTTAGTACTGTTGCTGACTAGCCAGCTAGGCACAGCTAGCCAGGCTAGCACCACTCTGCTCAGTATTGTATTTCCTTTCAGTGCTACATCAGGGTACGCTTTGAAGGTCTTCAAAGCAACTAGACATTTTAGTAACCAATCAGTGAACAGAAAATGAAGGCAGAACCAAATAGGTTTAAGGTTCTAACAAAGTGCCCACCAACTGTAAAGTAAATGTATGCCTACTGAGAGTGAAGAGTGGCCCATCAGACTAACACAGTCACATCTATGTGATGAATCTAACTTGCGAACTAGCTTCATGGCCTGCACCTTCCTCTTGCAGGTGTGTAACAACACAAGTGACAGGAAGCACGCTGACACAGTGCTGGAGCGCTACGTGACAGAGACGGTCATGAGTATCGTCACCACTTTCTTCAGCTCACCCTTCTCTGACCAGAGCACCAGCCTGCAGGTAAGGACTGCCCAGCTATCCATCTATCCATCTATCTATCTTTTTCTGTTCATCTACAGTATATTTACATACATCTAATCAGTCAATTTATCTTGTCATGTACTGGGCAGTTATCACAATGCCATTGTCCAGATCTTCTTTCCTCAACTATCGCTTGATTTTTTCAGTGTTTTTATGAATAAATATTCTGCACATTTTCCCTTCATTGGACTCATGCAGTCTGTGTTATATGCTCATCCTTCCTTCATCCTGCCATCAATACACTCCTTCTCTCTATGTCAGCCATCTCTTTCTCTCTGTCTTTAAGCTCTACTTAAGCTCTACTCTAGTAGCTCTGCTACTAATACTGATACTAATGAAACTGTGCCTCCCCTTCTCTCCCTGCGTCAGACACGGCAGCCTGTGTTTGTGCAGCTCCTGCAGGGCGTGTTCCGGGTCTATCACTGCAATTGGCTGATCCCAGGTCAGAAGGGCAATGTGGAGAACTGCATTAAGGTGCTCAGCGATGTTGGTGAGAACTGCACTAGGATCAGATTGTGTCAGAACTAAAGTGACATATAAAGTGGCAAATAACTCAGAATAAGAGGTAATGTACATGGCACATTGTTTATAGCTGTGCTGATGGGCAACCACAGCTTAACTGGTTTCATGTGTTCTGATTATCATAATAATGTAATTTGCCCACTGATGAAGTTATCTAGAACACTTTCCAATATCAATAGGAACATGACAATGCAGCAATACTTAATACAGGAACACTACCTGGCAACATTGCTCAAAAGAATTTCTTGCCTATCACCTTAAAAGAGAAGCCCCATGACTTCAAAGCTAGTTGGTGGTTCTATTAAAAGGTCAAGCACATGCATACTCAGGGTTGACACCAATCTTTGCGCTTGGAAAACTCCGTAGTTTTATAAAGAGTGGTGTGTGGGCTACTTAATCATTAGGTTTTGTTTGTGCATGCGTTGAAATGTTAATCTGTGTGCTCTTAAAGCCAAAAGCCGAGCGATAGCCATCCCCGTGGATCTGGACTGCCAGGTGAACAACCTGTTTGTGAAGTCTAACAACATCGTGCAGAAGACCGCACTGAGCTGGAGGCAGTCGGCTCGGAACGCGGCCAGGAAGGACTCTGTGCTCGCCACTTCCCGAGACTACAGAAACATAATTGAGAGGCTTCAGGTGATCTAATCTGGAGGATGGAATGATACAGCCATTATACAGAAGTGCCTGTTCTTATACCAAATAACAAATGGGTTGTTAGGGCCATATATGTATGTCACAAAAGGAAATCTTCAGACTCTAATAAGCCTTTGTTTTTAATACTCCTAAATGGTAGGCTGTGGTTATCTAATGTTAGAGACTAATAGCTTCCAGGTGCCTTTTTCATTACATTACCTGTCTCATTTCAGTGGGTGCATACCTCTGTATAAATGTGTGTTTGTGTGTGTGTTCATCTGACTAGGACATAGTGTCTGCACTAGAGGAGCGTCTGAGGCCCCTGGTCCAGGCTGAACTGTCGGTCTTGGTGGATGTCCTCCATCGCCCTGAACTTCTTTTCCCAGAACACACAGAGGCTCACCGCAAGTGTGAGAGTGGAGGCTTCATTTGCAAGTGAGATAAATCATTCTGTGTGTGTGTATGTGTATGTGTGTGTGTGTGTGTGTGTTGTTAGGAGGGCTTTATACAATTTACATGAACAGACAGATTCTACGAGAACTTTCCCGTGGAATTTATGAGCTTTACTGTGAATTAAACACTCTCTTTCTCTCTCACTTGCTCTCTCTGTCTCACACACACACACTTTCAATGTGTTTGTGTGTGTGTGTATATGTGTGTGTGTCCTCCTCTTGCCCTTTCACAGGTTGATTAAGCACACCAAGCAACTGCTGGAGGAGAATGAGGAGCGCCTGTGCATCAAAGTGCTGCAGACACTCAGGGAGATGATGACCAAAGACCGCGGATACGGAGAGAAGGTACAGACACTAGAGAAAGAGAGAGAGAAAGAGAGAGAGAGAGGGACATCAACAATATCAACATCAGTTTAGCCAAGGACTTCAAGTCCAATCCAAAAATCTAACCAGGCTAGCTTCCAACATCTGCCCATCAGCAGTAAACCTGCCAACAGCAAGCATAAATGATTAACTAACTTTAAAAAAGCAAGGCATCACAATCATCAGCTTGCATTCCTGCACACCGCATGCCTGTCTCGTTACACATCTCTAACTCCACACATCCCCACACATCTTGATGAAATGAGCGTGCCCTGTGTGTGTGTGTGTGTGTGTGTGTGTGTGTGAGTGTGTGAGTGTGTGAGTGAATGAACCACTGCCTGCACTAACCTCCCCACTCTGTTTCAGCTCATGGCCTATGATGATGACATGGACGGGACAAAGGTTGTCCTCCTTTTTATTTATCTCTCCGTTCAGTTGTGCTCTTTTCTTCTTTCTGTTCTTCCTCTCTTCCTAGTAGTCATCGGCTCTCGCCATGAGATTAATGGCGTAAAGGTGTTTTTAAGGGTCAGTGAGTGTTCTATTGTTAGCATTACATATGTCGCCCCCGGTGAGTCAGTATCGTAAACATGGGCAACTTATCTTACAGTGGCTGTTGCAACTCAGTCATTCAGCCCTTATGTTACTGTGTAGCTGCTTTGCTTTGCATCGACCTGGAGATGACCTCTTGCTGTGAACTAGATTTGACTATCAAACCTCCTGTTGTGCTAACAGGGAGAGGTTTGCTATTCAATGATTTGTTAATCACTGGGGAGCCTCCTTTATTCCTTCAGCCTCCTCCAGGCATGTTATCTCCCCTCCTCTCTTCAGTCAGCTAGCTCTGGCATATAGGTATTAGCAGGCATTAGCCTAGCACTAACAATGTTTAGCATCTTTAGCATGCACTCCTGTTTTGCATGGTGCTGACACTGCTGTACCGGGGTGTGTTGGCCTCTGTTGTCTGTTCTGCTGACTGGCCAAGGAGGTGGATCAGAGCCAGCCTCAGAAACAGCGCGAGGACCAGAGGAGGGTAGGTCACCTCTGAACTCTAGCGCCGCTAACAATTAACCAAGCCCATCTATTAACCTTTAATACAGATGCTGACAAAGGCTGCCACTTTCATCCTTACATGTTAACACTGAGAAGTATACACACAAACACACACACACACACACACACAAATAAAGACTATTGTACTTTTATGAGATGCCCTGACTTCTCATAACAATCAGGCAAAAACCTGGTTGCCCTTATGACTTTCTAACTCCCTGACCATATCGTTCTCCTTATTTCTAACAGATATGTAGTTAATGGGGCCAAGCTAACCCAAGTAGCATTGGTGATGTCACTACTGAGACACATTATGTATACATTCACACATATTGATCCTTGTAAAGGGTGAGGCGCTGAGGCAGATTCTGGTGAATCGTTACTATGGCAACTTCAGAACTGGAGGTAGAAGAGAGAGCTTGACAGCCTACAGTAATACAGCCCTCACACCTGTAGGGCCAGGGAAGAGCCAATCAGGTGAGTGGTCCTACCCCCTTCATGGGTCACTTACATTACATACTGTACTGCAGGAAATGTAAGGTAACTGCACGTGTGATTGTATGTGTGTGTGTTTGTGTGTATGTGTGTGTTTGTGTGTGTGTGTGCGTGTGTGTGTGTCAATGTAGTTGTTGGGGGCTTGAGTCGAGCTGAGATGTCCCTGGCAGAGGTTCAGTGCCACTTGGACCGTGAGGGAGCCTCTGACTTGGTCATCGACCTGATCATGAATACCAACAGTGACCGTGTCTTCCACGAAAGCATCTTATTGGCCATTGCCCTGCTGGAGGGTGGAAACACCACTATACAGGTTAAAAGTTATAGCATACATGCATACACTAGTAGCATACATGCATGTAAACACAGTACATATACATACATAACATACATGCAGACGTACATGTAATACATACATACATACATACATGATTTATACAAATTTACATAGCAAACATTTACCACCCCCACCCCCACCCCCCCAAAAAATGGAGCTGTTAATGTTAATGACCGTTAATGAGCACACAAAGTGTCCTGCTGGTTGCATCTTGTGATTTGGATTATACCCTGGCCTTGAGGCTCTGTTGTGTGCTCCTCTTGGGTAACTCTCTTCTCTGTCTATTCTGTGCTCCAGTTTAGAGAAAAACTGCCCCGGCTGAAAAGCATCTTAAGTGTTTTAAGGGACTGAGAGTTCCTTCAGCCACCATTATAAAATTATAGAGCTTGTACACCTCATAAATCTTGTCCCATTGGCTTCCTCCCTGGCTCATTCTGTAGTTTGTGGTGGTCATTTATAATTTGCTGTTGCATACAAAGTACTGATGGTACTAAAATAGTGTTTCCAGAAGTACTTTGTATCTGTGTTTGTTAAATGGTCATTGTTTCTGCTGGATCCTGATATTTACTTTTACTGGACTGGAAATGGGTTATGCAGTTTTCCATTTGGGTATTACATTATCTTTTATTCACTATCTGTCTAAATACAAAACTTTTTTTGCCACAAAGGGCTCATTCTACTGTCGTCTGATGGAGGATAAGAAATCAGAGAAGTTTTTCCGAGTGTTCTACGACCGCATGAAAGCAGCACAGCTGGAGATCAAAGCCACCGTTACCGTGAACACCAGCGACCTTGGCAACAAGCGCCGTGACGAACATGTCCCAGACAAAGACACACCTCAGAGAAAAAGAGGTCAGGGCATGGCTTTGAAATAGTGATTGAGTTTATGTATACAAAGTTCATCTAACACACAGTAATCTGATAGGCGGATGCTTGTCTGTTTATACAAATGTTTATAATTTTGACCATATTTTTGGATGATTGTATAACTTGTATGAGCACAGCAGAAACTGTGTTTAAAGTATGAAGTTTGAAGTATGAAAAGCTTACAAGTGTAATAATCAACATTCTTGTCATTTACTGACCACTGATGATGCCAACAGTAATTGTGGCCAAATAATGAGGCAGGAGTTTAGCTTTGCCAGTGGCAATAAAAAACATAACGGATGTGCTTATGTCATGAGCCGTACTGAAGTAGCGATAAAGATCAGATTGAGCACACTGGTCTTGTAATTATGTCTACATGACTAATGACGTCGGCTCCTCTACCTCGACTCCCACCTTCTCAGTGAAGGATGGCGTGATGGTGACAGAGGAGGCTCGGGAGCAGCTGCTGGAGGCCTCGGCTGTTACCAAGAAGGCGTACAGCTCGTACAGGCGCGAGGCCGAGCCAGAGGAGTCATTTGGCCCGGCTGAGGGCCAGCAGAGCGGGGGCGACAAGGCCGCTGACAATGGCGAGATGAGCTTCGTCATCCTCATCATGCAGCCCATCCTGCGCTTCCTGCAGCTGCTGTGCGAGAACCACAACCGTGACCTGCAGGTGTGTCAATGTGTGTGCACGCATGTGTGTGTGTCCAGGTTTTTATATATTTGGTGAGTGTGGGTGTTTCTATGTGTTTAGTGTCAATCAGGGTTAGGGGTCATTTGTTATCTCCCATCTGGCATGTATATAGACTTTTTATTATTCTGTAATGTATGTGTGTACAGGTGTGCAAGTCTTTATGTGTTTTATATGGCAGATACTGGACAGGTAAAATGTATTTTAACAGATAAGTGTGTGTGTGTGTGTGTGTGTGTGTGTGTGTGTGTGTATGTGTGTGTGTGTGTGATTCCCTTACCCTCTCATGTTGGTTAGACATGTATATGTTTCAAGCATATGTTGTTTAATATTTTGTGTGTAAAGTTTGTATAATGGATATGACTCTCTCCTCTCCGCCCAGAACTTCCTGCGCTGTCAGAACAACAAGAACAACTACAACCTGGTGTGCGAGACACTGCAGTTCCTGGACTGCATTTGCGGCAGCACAACTGGAGGCCTGGGTCTGCTGGGCCTCTACATCAACGAGAAGAATGTGGCCCTCATCAACCAGACTGTGGAGAGTCTCACCGAGTACTGCCAGGGGCCCTGCCATGACAACCAGGTTGGCACATTAGCACAGTATGGTGCCCCTTACAACAGTGCCATCAATATAGTCATTAGTCACAGACACTTACTAGCCTGGTAGACTAAACTCTTTCACTTTGTTTCATGGTGTGCAAAGAGTCTGGACACTCAATAGACATATGTTTACTTTGTTGACGGTGGCCGCTTTGTTTGAACTTTAAACCTATTGGTTCTCCCTTCAATTTCTGTTTGCTAATTGGTTGCTACAAAAACTAGTTGGGGAAACCAACACCTTAGTAGAGTACCCTGACATAGTACTGTAGCAAAATACAATATTGAGCAGAGATCCTATACTGTCCTATGCTATGCTATCCTGGCAAGAGACTTACACCTCCATGGCTACATCTTTTTATATCTTTCTACTCACTGTACAACATGTAGCAATCAGCTACCAAATGCATCCATATTTATATATTTTTTACGAGCAAAAATATGCCTAAACAACAATAGTTATTGACAGCAATTCCGATCTCCAGTGTGACAGTTATTTTCATATTAGCACACTGACTGTAGAATGATGTGTGTATTCTCAGAATTGTATAGCTACCCATGAGTCCAATGGCATTGACATCATCATCTCTCTCATCCTGAATGACATCAATCCTCTGGGTAGGAAAAGAATAGACCTGGTGCTAGAACTGAAGGTATGTGTACAGAGGGATATTTTTGGAGGGCTGATGGTATATATCGTACTTGTGGAGACCATATACAGAAAAAGCCTTGTGGATTTTTTGGTAAAGCACTGATTCTTATGTAAATATTTGCATTGGTTTCTATGTTACACCTCCTGTAGAATAATGCCTCAAAGTTGTTGCTGGCCATAATGGAAAGTCGCCATGACAGCGAAAATGCAGAGAGGATCCTTTACAACATGCGCCCAAAAGAACTTGTGAGTCAGCTGGATTGCACACACGCACACACACACACACACACACACACACACACACACACACACACACACACACACACTGATGTAGGTTTAGATGAATAAAGAGGCAAGCAGCACAGTCTGCAAACACAGACTCAAAAGCAGCTGTTTTCCATAGTCTATGCAGTTACTCACATTCATTTGCCAGCCCCTCATAGCCATACAAAGTCATATTCAGCTGACAGAACACTCGTCCTTAGGTGGAGGTGATGAAGAAAGCCTACCAGCAGGGGGAGACAGAGTTCGAGGATCCTGAGGAGCAAGAGGACAACGGAGACGATTATGCCGCATCGCCACGAAATGTCGGACACAACATCTACATTTTAGCGCACCAGGTGTGAACTCTGTCACACACACATACACACATGCACACACACCCACTCCTAGTCACTCAAAAATGTCATTAAGAAATTGTGGTCGCACTAAATTGTCCACCAGACAGATTACTGATGATTTGTTCAAATTCAAGTTCAGTCCTTTTAGTTGTTCACTGGACAGCCAAACCTCCAACATCTTTACCCTAACTTTAATAAGTTGGCGCTAACAGTGGCAATAGATAGTTTATTTATATAATACATATAGTTTGTTTATTGTATAATATTGTGCAATAATTATACAACAAGGGTGTCTGTAGATTGACTACAGGAGAGCGTCCATGTAAAGTAGTTACCCTGATGATCACACTGCCTGGCTTTACTCCTCAGCTGTCCCGACACAACAAGGAGCTGCAGATCCTACTGAAGCCTGGAGGAGACGACCAAGCACTGGAGTACTACACTGAACACACTGCCCAGATAGAGGTACTGGACTAATCCAGAGCACCACTAACAAACAGTCACTCCTGCTTCCTGAAGGGTTGAGACACCTGTTGCTTTCTCAGAGTTCTGCAATAATGATTCCCTCGTCTGATTTGCCTACCCAGACGACATACTGGAAGACATACAAAAATGCAAACACACGTATGTCAATACTAATGCACACATACTGCACACACACTCACATTTCTTATACCTTTGTGTGTGTGTGTGTGTGTAGATAGTGCGTCAGGACCGCACGATGGAGCAGATTGTGTTCCCCGTGCCCAACATCTGCTCGTTTCTAACGCCTGAGTCGAAGCTCCGTGTCTACTACACCACAGAGAGGGACGAGCAGGGCAGCAAGATCAACGACTTCTTCCTGAGGGCCGACGACCTCTACAACGAGATGAGGTGGCAGAAGAAGCTGCGAGGTGCTCACTGTGCCACACACACACACTCTCAGACAAGCCATTACTGTGACTTTAAAGCTGTGGATAGAATGATAGATAGAGGGGGGGCTCCAAATGATTTGGTGCCTTTTGTGTGGCTGTAATCAAAATTGGTGGTGTGTAGGCTCCACTGAGTTAAGTAGAGAATTATGAATTAAATTTGCTTTCAAAGATGGTGAAAAATACCAAAAATCTGAGATGAATATTTACTACAGTAATAGATCAAGCATAATCATTTGTATGAATACAAATGGAAAGTATTTGATGAACATCGGAGAGAAACAAACACACTTTAGATCCTTACTACCCTAAGTGTGTTTGTGAAGTGAAGTTGTCTTATTTTCAATTGTCTGTCTGAAATGTCTGTGTGTGTGTGTGTCTGTGTGTGTGTGTGTGTGTGGATTACAGCCAAGCCGGTGTTATACTGGTGCTCCAGGAACATGTCGTTCTGGAGTAACATCTCCTTCAACCTGGCCGTGCTCATTAACATGCTGGTGGCGTTCTTCTACCCTCTGGAGGCCGTGAGCGGGGGTGAGTGAGTGTTTATGTAAAGACCTTTTGACAAGCACACACCCTGGGTCCAACAGAAGAGACCGGCCTCCCGACTTGTGCTCTTCAGCACTGTGTCCAGTTTCAGAGCTGTGCTTGTTCCTTCTCGTGGATCACTCACATCAGCCGCTTGGTCAGCTGCACCGTCTCTCCCAACTCCCTCCAGTCTCACATCCCTTTCCTCTCTCTCTCCCTCTTCTGCTCCCCCTATCTGTTGGATCCTTTCTTCCACCGTTCTCCTTTAGAATGCAATCCGTCTCTTTTTTTAAAGTGTATTTGACAGTTTGCTTCTTTCCCTCCTCACACAAGAATCCAGCATGAGTCATTTATTTGTTATGGGACATGCCAAGTAAGATATGCTTGTGTGTCTGTGAAATAGCTGGATTGCTTTATCCTGACAGGCTAGCTTGGCTCAGACAGTGAGGTTCTCAAATCGAAAGAGTTGCTTACTGTGCCTTTGTGAACAATCATTCAAGCGTAATTTCTTAGATTTTGTCTGTGTGTGTGTATGTGTGTGCATCTGAGTGCATTTGTGCATGTGTGTGTGTGTGTGTGTGGGTGCACATTTACATATGCATGTGTGTATATCTGTGCCTGTGTGTGTGTGTAAATGTGTGTCTTCATTTGTGTGTGTGTGTGTACGCACACATACCTGTGAATGTGTGTCTGTAACTGTATGTGTGTGTCTCCATGTCCGGTTCCTTATGTGTGTCAGGCACACTGGACCCATTCCTGTCGGCGCTGCTGTGGGTGTGTGTGTTGGCGTCGTGGGGCATGGTGCTGGTGGTGCCCCAGCCTCATGGCGTGCGCGCCCTCATCGCCTTCACCATCCTCAGGCTCAGCTTCTCCGTCGGCCTGGAGCCCACCCTCTCACTGCTGGGTGCCTTCAACGTGAGTGAGCACACACACTCAAACACACACACACACACACACCATCTCTCTCTGTAATACTACTGCATGTCTCACACAGACACACACAGTTTAAATTCAAACACATACACAGATACATTGCTGGAGGTTCTAAAATGCCAGTAGTCTAGTTTCCAGCATATCTCACTACTTGCATCTGTCTGAATTCATTCATTCATTCATTCATTCAGTTCTTGTTGCTCACCTATTGGCAGGTGTGTAACAAGATCATTTTCCTGCTGAGTTTTGTGGGGAACCGTGGTACGTTCACGCGTGGCTACAAGGCCATGGTGCTGGACATGGAGTTCCTGTACCACCTGGTCTACCTGCTCATCTGCACACTGGGCCTGTGTGGACACGTCTTCTTCTACAGTCTACTGGTACGGCGCCAGCATCAGCTGCTTTAATGTTGTGTTGGCATGTGTCCTCCAGGGGGCGACAGAGTAGCAGCACTGAAATAGCAACAACTACCACTTAGTGTCTTAGTGTTGATATTTGAGTTCAATAGACCCTTCATCTGTCTTCCTTAAGTGTGTTTATTTGCTGGAAGTTGTCTATGGTGTAGTGTAAGTGCTACTGCCCTGTGTTTATTTCATGTGTTAGGACTGTGTGTGAACAGTACTTATTTTAGGTGCATGCACTAAACAGACAGCCGGGAGTGCCGAGGAGTGATTTCCTGAATTTGTCAGTTCCACTGGGTCATAATGTCTCTTATTTTTTATCTCACCTAAATAGCAACTAGAAGCCCCTCTCTTACATGTGCGTGTGTGTATTTGTGTGCGTGTGTATCTGTGTGTGTTAACTGTACAGTTGTTTGACCTGGTGTACCGTGAGGAGACGCTGCTGAACGTGATCAAGAGTGTGACGCGTAACGGCCGCTCCATCGTGCTGACGGCTGTGCTGGCGCTCATCCTGGTCTACCTCTTCTCCATCGTGGGCTACATCTTCTTCAAGGACGACTTCATCCTGGAGGTGGACAGGATACCCAACAGCACTATGGGTAAAAAAATCCAAATTGACACTGACTTGTCACTCCAAAAAAGACTCACTATATATTTGTTCTGTATTGAAAACTGAAATGTTCATTGTGCAGTAATACTATATATGTATAATGAGACTAAACACCCAAAAACCCTGTTATCTCAATCTCTGAGTACAGAGGAGGGAGCCAGTATAGCTAGTGACGCTATCCCTGTGGGGGGTTGTCGCACAGAAAATGGTGAGCCCTGTCTTTCAGAGGACCAAGAAGATGGTAAGAGCATTTGATGAGGGCGTATGTGTTCTGTGTAGTTATTGTTTTGTGTTTGTGTGTGTGTGGTAATGTTGCTGACAAGTTGATTGTGTGTTTGGGTGTGTGAAGATTCGGACGGTGAGCGAGCATGTGACACTCTGCTGATGTGTATCGTCACGGTGCTGAGTCACGGCCTCAGGAGTGGTGGAGGAGTGGGAGATGTGCTCCGCAAACCATCCAAAGAGGTGACACACACACACACACACACACATACTTTTTAGAAATCACGCTAATACTAAGACCATGGTTCATCACATGGTTCAAAAACTTGCATTTAGTGTAGAATGATGTGTGTGTGTGTGTGTGTGTGTGTGTGCGCAGGAACCTCTGTTTGCTGCCAGGGTAGTGTACGACTTGCTCTTCTTCTTCATGGTCATCATCATCGTCCTGAACCTGATCTTCGGTGTGATCATTGACACCTTCGCCGATCTCAGGAGTGAGAAACAGAGGAAAGAGGAGGTGCTCAAGACCACCTGTTTCATTTGTGGTGAGACACATACACACACACAAAAAAACATATTTACACCCCACTCATATCCCACTCACAGACCGACACAATCAGACATTCACACTCCCTAAACACTCCCTCACACCCAGGCCACTTACAAACACAGACACACACACACACACACACTCCCACATCCTGACTCTCACAGTTATGCGCACAAAGCCTATTATTACATCTGCTGACTTGCTCTGAGTTCTCCTTCCTGCTTGCCCGCCTACAGGCCTGGAGAGAGACAAGTTCGACAACAAGACAGTCACGTTTGAGGAGCACATCAAAGAGGAGCACAACCTGTGGCACTACCTGTACTTCATCGTCCTGGTGCGGGTCAAGGACTCCACTGAGTACACGGGGCCGGAGAGCTACGTGGCCCAGATGATCAAGGTGAGACAGAGACAGACAAGGTGAGATTAGCAACACTGTGCAGGTCTTAAGCCAGTAGATGTAGCCACATCAGTATTTTTTTCTGGCTATTTGTGTTGTGGTGCATTCACTGGAAGTAAGGAGATGATGAAAGTGCTACACTTTAAAGTAGTTGCCCACATAAACAAGCTGATACAAACAACGCTCACTGCATGTTTGCAAGACCACCTGTTGGCTCTGTTGCCAATTCAACATGTTGCAGACATCGGCCAGGCTGTGCATACCGCTTAAATTTGGGCCACTAATCGAGACACTAATCAACTGGGCCGACATTATCAGACGTCTGATCATCGGCCTGGTGTGGACTGACTTTTAGGCCCCAATCAGTAGATAGAGGAAGGCTGAGGGCCTGTTTGTCTCTGGGTCCAGTCACTGAAATTCAGGGGAAGTGCTCCACAGATCAAAGTATTACATTTCATAATGAGTGTACTCTTTGAAACCAGCCAGGCTAGTGTGGGGTATATTCAGAAGCAGTGGAGTGGACCTGGATGGCATCCAGAGAGTGATATTGCCATTGCTGTTTAGGCACAAGAGCAGAATGACACTGAGGAGGACAGTCGGGTGGCTTTGGTCAGATGGACAGCCTGACGGAAATCAGCTCAGCTCAAGCATGTAGAGGAGCAGAGTGGACAGATCTCTGCAGCAGAGCCTACACAGCCCCAGCACCATTACCTTTCTCTGTCAGCAAAATTCCCCTCATAGAAATATTTTTAGCATGATGATACGAATTCTTTTTAAAATCCCAGCAGAGTGGTGACCGCTGTCTATGGTCAGTCCCCAAACCTTTCTCTTCCTCTCTCTCTCACTCTCTTTTTCTTTCTCTCTCCCGGTCTGTCTTTTTCTCTCTGCCTCCCTCCCCAGGAGCACAACCTGGACTGGTTCCCGCGGATGCGCGCCATGTCTCTGGTGAGTAGCGATGGTGAGGGCGAGCAGAACGAGCTGCGCTGCCTGCAGGAGAAGCTTGAGTCCACCATGAGGCTCGTGTCCAACCTCACCAACCAGCTCACCGACCTCAAGGAGCAGGTCTGAAACGCAAGGCTGCCTTACTGCTCATTTGAGTGTGTGTGTGTGTGTGTGTGTGTGTGTGTGTACACACCTATGTTGGAATGGATATGGTCATAGTGCTAGTTGGTGCATCTACACTTGATTGTGTGTGTACTTATATAGTCTGTGAACAAATTGTATACCTGCATAGGAGCATGTATGAGAGATGTATGACAGTTTGCACGTGTATGTATGCATATGTAGAGCAGTGCACTGCATGTGTAGAGCAGTACACGGCATGTGTATGTATACTGTGCGTTTCATGCAGTACACTGCATGTGTATGTATGCATGTGTAGAGCAGTCCACTGCATGAGTATGTAAACTGTGTGTTTCATGCAGTATACTGCATTTATTATGTCTGTGTGTTTGATGCCCCTCCTGACTCCTCTCCTCTTCCTCAGATGACGGAGCAGAGGAAGCATAAACAGCGGATTGGTCTGCTGGGAAACCCTGTCCACCTCAACGTCGCCCAGCAGCCAGCTTGAGCCTGTGTGTGTGTGTGTGTTTGATAGAGAGGGTGAGAAAAAGAAAGTTGATGTGAGGTGTGTATGTGTGCGAGTGTCCACCTGCATGTAAGTTTGCGTGTGTACAGTATATATTTGTGTAAGCCACACACATTATTGTGACTGCACTTATATATCAGCCTGAAGAGAGTGAAACTAGCCTATAATGCATTGCCCGAAGTGCCAAGTGATTTCATTTGACAAAGTAAGGGTTATAGAGAAAGACAATTGAAGGAATATTTGTTTTGTGACAATTGATTACTTTGTGTTTTTAGTTGCACTTCAACTGAAGAGCCAAAGACAGTATTGAGCTCTGGTTTGTTGTGTAATAATTATTTTTACCATCACTGACCATAGTGTGTGACCCCCTCACGTCTCCTCTTAACCCTACTGAAGGATCTGGCTGTCAAAAACTCAATATATATGAAGAGATGATGGGTGTTTTGAAGTAGGGTCTCAAGTTCTGCCTTGATCCCTTGTGTTGTATTTCACTGTAACTGAACTAGTAACAAAAGTTTACTGTATGATAGTCAATACCTTTTTGCAAGGTACGAGTTGAAGGTATGTGTATGTGGTTATGTGTGTATGTTGTGTATGTGTGTGTGTGTAAAGTTTTATTTGCAATAATGGGTACAGGGGAATGTTTGCATGTTGCACACATACACTATTTTAGGTATCTCTCATTCACAACAGAAGACAACACTGAGCTTTAATTGTGTGGCTTTGAGCGACTATTTTCCCTCTGTATACCAAGTGGGTGTGCAAAGTTGTTTCTGCTTGCATCGAGTCTGTGAGGGGTTCTGTACCATGATTGACAGGTCACTTCTGCCTGCAATGCAGAAATAAACCAAAGAGTCTGTACTTCTACTGCATCAAGTCATAACTAATGTTTGTGTAACAGTGACGTTCCCAGGCCCAGGTAACACGATGCTGCAGTTCGCCCTTTCATCACTTCTCCCTTTGAATCACCACAGAGGTCCTCAGCACTAAGAGGAGTTCCAAATTCTTCTAAAGCTGATTGTGACATGCAGTGAAATCCCAGGTGCGTCAGCACATCATCTATGCCAGAGAGAAAATTATGTGGCACCTATGTGGAGTTGGATCATCATCTTCAGTGGCGTCACTTTTTTAACTTAACCCCTCATGAGCAGATCCTAAAATTGTAAATTGCCATGTATTCCTTCTGCCTATGCACTCAACACCATGGATGTCACTGGTTTACTATCTGAAGAGTTGTACCAATTAGGATCAGTTGGTTTAATGGATAGTTGGAGCAAATAATGTGGTAGTTTTACCACCTCTGTGAGTGAGACTACTACAAAGGTTCATGGGACAAATCTGGCTCTCGACACAAGTGTTTTAATCCATTACCTCATCTGTCTGGCTGAAAAGGTTTACTAATTGGAATCAGCTGGTTTTCAGTTGAGGCCTCAGCCTGGTATGCGCAGCTGCAGGATTTACCCTCAAAATTTTTGAAGCCTAATTCTACATACTTGGCAATGCTTTAATTCATGTTTTTCTAAGTGGTTAATAGCACCCATTAGTATTTATTGAGACTTTAAAGATGAACTATTGCGTGAACCATTGCGTTAACCATAAGCTTGGAGAAAAAAGAAACATTCTCTTGTTCTTTTCCATTGAAGGAACCAGTCAGTTTTTATAGCAAATGGTTTAATTACCTGCAGTGTTACATATGAATTTCAAAGATATAATAAGCATAATAATCCAGTCATGATACACCACATCTATTTTACACCACCGCAAATACACTTTCATGTACTGAGTGACATCTTGTGCGTTCCAGCAACAATGAGGATAATCAACTTTAGTATAGTCTGATTCTAGTGCCTCTAAGAGAAAGTAGGAGGTGAGTGGGCACTCGAGCATTATCAAGAAGTAGAGGTTGCACCTTTTATTGCCATTGTACCAGGATTTCTGGAAATATGTGAAAACCAAACAAAACAATTCTCTTCCTTCACCCATCATACATAGATATTAGTTTAGTTTACAAGCTGATGTTACTTGTAGTTTCCAATTTTCATATCTCCCATTATCATCTAAAAAATAAAAACTCACCATGTACCACAAAATACAAAAAAAACCCTCAGGGTTTCCCTTATTCTTTAGTGTACAATGCCAGCAGTGAAATGTCTTTAAAACAAAATGTGAATTTAGAGAATTTTTATCCAGGTTACTGCTGGGGTTAAATGAACCCTAGTCTACTACCACAGCTAAGTACTCTTATCAATTATTTTGTAAACATGTTTTCATTTTTGGCTTTTCTCTTTCAGTTTGCACTAACACTACAAATATGCGTTCACAGATTCAAAATGCAATAATTGCATGCACAAATCGTACTGACTGAAATCTCAACCACAAGCTATGAAGATGAACACTCAAATCTATAGAGTGACCAAGGTCAAAGGTTGTCATTTAAGACTGAATGAGAATATTTTGCTATGCAGCTCCTTTACAAAATCATGTACAAAAGAAAAGTTAGTCATATGCTTCGCATTCACAGTTTTAGTCAAGCTTCTTTTGCAGAAAATCATTGTATGTACATATGTGCTCACACACACAAACTAACAAACACACACACATACACACACCCCCCGATTGCAGGGTTGATTGCCACTGATTTAACTGGATTCCAGTCAACTATTCTGATACTGCAAAAAGAATGGAATGTTACAATTTATATAGAAAAAAAATATATATAAAATATGGAAGAACACCCTTAGAGTTGTAAATAATTGCTCTATGTTCCCAAACCGTAGAGCGCTAATTGTGGCATAACAAACATATATCAACAAACTGGAGCAGTTACTAATGAAGACAAATCACCAGCCCTTTATGGAGTGTTGTCATGGGGACAAACAAGTGCCCAGTCTGCACATGCTCAGTTTCACTGATGGGCGGGGACTGTAAGCAAGGCTTCCTCAGCGAGGCGGGAGATATTTACATTCTGTTGGGAATGAAGAAAAAGAGGAGTCAACAGAAGGCGACAATAAATGGTGACTTCAGAGTGTTACATGTCTGATAAAAAGTAAGCCAATGAGGTTGTCGGTGAACTCACCTCTGGTTTATCTCTGTGGGTGTTCACTGCCTCCACATTGAGGAAGATGGATTCCACTTTACAACCTGCAGAAAAGCACAGAACTCCTTAGGGACAGTGCGAGGTGGGGTTACATGTTAACTGAGCATCTGAAGTTGAAAGTTATGCAAATTGTTAACTCCGCTTAGTTTGAAAGTTCTAAAACCAACAACAAAACATTCAGTGATAGGCCTTCCTCTTGTGAAACATCTCTATGAATATGGTGATAATCTATCATTTACACAATCTGCTGTAATCCTTACTACAAACAAGGGCTACTTCGTCAGGCAGTTCGTTGTCATGCATCACGTTTTCTTGCTATTTAAACCACTAGAGGGCACCTTTGGGCAAGGTCTGAAGGCCAAGGATGATTTCCCAAGTTTCAGTTCAAGAAGGGCAAGACTCTCACATGATCAGCGACAGAGCTGCAAGGCCAAGAAACTGACCTGAATTTCTAGGTGGTTCCCTACAATTAAAATGGCAATCAAGGCACAATATCTGAAAAGCCAAGGGTTGTGACAATCAAGTGACCATCCTTATATTAAGACCATGAAATTTTATGGTCTTATGGATGGTAAATCATCTGCTTTGACAAAGGCATATTGACACAGTCCTAGGTACATGTGTGTGTGTGTGTGTACTTCTTTTCCCTCACCATAAGCCACTGGTGTAAGCTTCAGCACTGTGTGCAGAGGGCACTTCAGATAAGGGAGCTCATCTGCAAAGGCATTACAAACACACAAAATCAGTCCAGGCCGATTAAACAGTCTTTTCCAAAGCACATCTGCAGCCTCTGCTACAAAGCAGGGCCTTGACATTATTGAGTGAACTTTGTTCAAAACAAATTGGAATCAGTAAGACAATGACACAAACTCTTGAGTTAGGATTATATCCCAATCCACCTCTTTGCTTTTTCTTACCATCTTTAGCTGGTGAAACTATGTTGTGTCTACTCTGAATGATAGATTTAAACTCCTCACATTTGCTAAGGATTAAGGAAATTAAGGTTTGTTATTCATGAATGGCATATGTGGTTATAGAGTTCTCCAAGTGTATAAGCCATCTGGTAACAATACAGTCCAACACTGCCCATTCCACATCAATACTTTCATTGCTAATTCGGGAAAACACAAGTTGACTTAAACTGTTCACCACCACTGCAGCATCCAAATGCAAGTGACCACAGTTATTATGGTTTCACATGCAAACTAATGTTGAACTAACTGGTATACTCTAGGGCCAAGGCAAAACTGGGTCCTTAGCAGCCTTCTGTTCACTGCTCCAGTCAGTGTGGACAAACCTGCACTCTTGTCCAGGAAGTATGCCAGCAGACACCGCATGACGGCCTGGTGACAGACTACCAGAACATTCTCCTGTCGTTCCAGTTCCATGATCACTGGCTCCAGACGCTGGACCAGGTCCTCGTAAGACTGCAGAAAAAAATATAAAGAAATAAAGAAAAGCATTTGCACACAACCCATGATCCTGAGCTAGTTAGATACAGAGAGGATGACAAGCAAAGCCAACACAACACAAAAACAAAACTGATGAAAGAAAAAACTGACGCAAGAAAGCGTGAGAAAAAATCATCCCCTTCAATTAAGGCATTTAAATGGCATGTTTACCTTGCCATGGGCAAGACAGCCATATGTTTTTGTTTTCGAGGTCAGAGAACCAGTTGACCTCAGGGATGATTATGTTTGCACACAAACACAGTGTCTTGGCAGGGTCCTAGATGACTACTTGAGCCCCAGACAATAAAAAAAAGATGGAAATATGCTGCAATGCACGAATGATGTGTTGCAACTTTAGAAACAAGACAAACAAAAAAGTTGGGAGGATGTAACCCACATCCCACCTAGAAGTAAACAAAACACTCAGATTTCCCCCTCACCGGTTTAAAATAAATTCAAGATGCGACTCCCAGGCGGCATTGAAATTGCTGTTGCTGACAGCTAACCCTGTCAATGCTCTTGAAATGAGCAAAATGTGAAATGCAAGGGAGTTCTGGTGAGTACTGACCTCTCCTTTAGGATAGCGGTAGCGATACTTGTCCTGGTCTCGCATGGCGAACTCCAGCGGATAGTGGTCCTGAATCTCCTCATAAGTCATCTCCTCACACACACCCTGTTCCAGAGACAAACACACACATCTTTGCGTTCAGAGATTGATTTAATTACGTGCCTTAGCCATATAGCATCATTTGGTGCAGAGTCTAGCCGTACGGCATCGATCTCGTTGAGGGCCTTCCACTGTTCATAGGGTACGTTCAGGGCTTCTGCCGTTTGGATGGTCCTCTTCATCTGACTTGTCCACACCTTCAGCTCTTTGATATTCTGTTCCTGGATGAACTGACCCAGACACTGTGCAAACTGGTGATAGGGGCAAAAATTAAAAAGGGATTAAAAAAAACAAAACCAAAAAAACACCTTAGATCACCTATTCTTTTAGGTGGTAGTGGAAAATAGCATGGCACTGTACCTCTTTTCCTCGCAGGGTCAGCCCTGAATCTCCCCCAATGCGGCCCTTCATGTTGAGTTCGCTCTCGCCGTGCCGACACAGGTAGATGGAGCGTGGCGTGATGTGGATGTTCATCAGGTAGTACACAATGCGACTCTGGATGTGATCTTGGACCCGATTCACCATATACCGCCGACCCACGTCCATGATCTTAATGTACGACAACGCCCTGGAAACAGAGAACAGTGCATACATGGAACTTAGAACAGCATGTCTTTTTGACCCTCAACAAACAACTGGGTTTGGAAAGGTCTATGGAACTGCAAAATATATTCATTTACAGTTCAGTTACACTGTGTTAAAAAAATAAAATAAAATCCCTCTGTCTGGGAGTCAACAGTGTGTCTGTCACGTTGAAATTCAGAACATTATTGCATTAAAAAATTTCTGAATTTCCAACTGTAAAAGAACATAATACTGGTTGTTCTTTGCCTACCTATCCACTCTCTCATCTAGTGGCTGATAGGAATTTTCATAGCATTTGATCCTCTTCATGAAATCCTCAATGGCCTCTTCTGTGTTGCAGTCGATGTAGTCAGGACTACCCAGCTTCACTTGCTGCACACAGGAAGAGGAAGTCACAAAACAGGAAGCACCGTCTGCCCAATGACTTCTACTTATGAAGTGAGTACAACTAGCACAGACACACACGTGCCCGCATGCACACGCAAACACATAGCATCTCTATAAAAGCACAATCTATATTTTATTCATGAAAAATGATCAAGTCCTCAACCTAATGAATTCATATTCAACTCACCACAATGTTCTCTGCAATGACGTTAGGGTCTTCACAAACTGATTCTACAAAAAATACCTGGAAGAATAAAAGACAATGAACACCCACACACACAAATACTTAAAACTGAAACAAACTAAGCATGGTACCTAGCATACCTTATACTCATTCTGCTCTGCAAATTTCATGATAGTGTTTCTCCTCTCCCGTGTAGTATTGGTGGCATCAAACACCTAGTGGAAAGAAGCATTTTCATAGGTCATCAATAATAAATAATAAATCCTCTCTTTGTGGCATTGCCTAGCCAGCTACCATAGCAACTTACCGCCACTTGACCTCCCTCCACTCCCAGGTACTCCCGGACATCATTCAGTGCGGTCAATGCACACTGCCTGTTAAGAGTCAGCCAAACCGGTTTTCATTAAACAAAGCGGCAGTGCCACAGTGCACGCTCCTCAACCCCAAGATACACAAAGGCTATCACACACACACACACACACAGGCACAATATCTGTCTCACATCATCAGTAAGACACACAGGCCACACAGGCCTTTACCTCCGGATCTTCAGTCCCTCCTCATTGTCTGGACGGAAAAATTCAAAGTTCTTGTAGATCTTCACACACTCTCGGCGGTATTGGCCCACATTGAACTCTGGAAAATAAACACAAACAAGCTGAGGACCTAAAGCACGCTTTCCATTGTAGAGGAATGGAATGTGTTTACATGTTTGTTAACTTCTGTTTTTATCTGTGAGTTCAGTACTGAAAGTTTTTAAGATTTTACAATGACAAAAAATATGCAGCTGAGATATCTTTGAGTGCATATGTGTGCTTAACTTGGTAATACCTTTTGTGGAAACGCCAATCCAGTTGAGATAGCGCGTGAGCTTCTTTGAGATGTAGGTTTTACCCCGGGCTGGCAAGCCCACCATCACAATAAGGGTGGGACAGTTGGTCATACATACTGGAAAACAGATTGTGCAGAGAGAGAGAGAGAAAGGATGGTTAACGTAGTGGCTAATATCCTCACAGCTTCATTTGTATACCATCAGCAAGCTGTTCACATGACCACCATCACAAAGTCACCATGGCAATCACATGACAGTAGAGGGGAGAGAGACAGAGAGGAAGAGAAAGAGAAGTGGACATCAGAACGAAACGAGGCTGATTAAGAGATTAAGGGGTGAGTAGAGGGTGTTTGCGAGTTATTCAACACTGAAAAGAGAAGAGAGAAGGAGAGTGTGAAACAGGACATGAAAGACAACTGCTGTGAAAGAGCTGGGGCCGACCGACATGAATACAATCTTTGTGCCTTCCAAGAGGGAAAAGAATGCAGCCGAACACAGGAAAGCCAGACTACTGAGGACCAGCCACAGTCCCTGTTTAAAAAAAAATACAAAAAAAAAAACAAACAAAAAAAAAAAACGATGCAACCGATGCAGAATGACTATATTTATCCTTATAAGCAGAACAACATGAAGCTATCTTTGACACAACAAACTAGACAAATAAGAATGATTTATTCTCTACATATTACTACCCACCAGCCTAAATGTAGCATTTGAGTACATCATTGGAGCAAAAGAAGACACCATTGCAAGAACCTATCTCAAACAGCTGATAGCAAAGTGTTTGCTGTATATGTGTGAATGAAGGTTTTTTTTATTTATGACCATCAGAGACAGCAGGATCAAGAAGTAGGCCTAAGCGTCCAGAATGTCTGGACAGTGAGGTCTAGTGTGGACAAGATAAAGAACCTTCTTCAGCTCTGTTGTACTCTCTTGCACCTCCCTGCAGGGATACCAATTTAATTATACTTCGAAGCCCTACAGGGATCCACAGTAGTTAAATGTGAACCGCAGGCCACAGACTACCAGATGAATGTACATGCAGCCAACCCTTATGTACTCCTGATTAATCAGGGTAGGTAGGAGAAAACTAATATTGGCTATGGTCTTTTCAGGTGTCTTTGAGGACCTATGGAAATGATGTGTAGACATATTAGAAAAGAAAAATATTTGGCACAGTGCCAAAAACCACAACTAGGCATCTACTGTACAACCAGCTGTGCCCACAGTCACCCACTTACACCCCCGACCCTCCGCAACCATTCGGCTCTGACCTGCTTAGTAGCTGTTGAGTAATCCCCCAATCCCCATTCAGAATGAGGGGGAAAAACAAAGCAGTCTGGCAATGCCAAAGCCATTGCTCCACCCCTTCTCTCCTCCTCCTCAATCCTCCTATCACTATATCCTTATGCCCATGAAGCCTGTTCAAGGAAGAGTAGGGAGGAGGACATAAGTTTTCTTATTTTAAAAGTTAAAGTGACATTGCATTTTTGACAAACAGTATCTAACAAGGGAATTAATGAGCAACTTAAAGTAAAAGCTTTTGCTTTGCCAACACCAGCTCTCCATCTGCAATAAATATAAGTGCCAGAATTAGATGCCACAACAGATGTAACATTGAGAAACTGCATACTCACTGTAGTCTAGACATCCTCTCCTTTCTTGTCTGTATCATTTTATGCACACACAACTTTCCGAATACCACACGGATCACAGTATGGTTATGGCACGGTGACACCAGGCATAACCTGTCGAGTGTTTAGTCCGTGGTTGGTGGGTAAAAATCCCGTTAGGCTAAATTATTTGTTTATTGCCATTATACATGTGCTTTATTACCAAACAAAGGCGTGAATGTAGTAACAATCTCTCCGTACATTACACTTACTTTATGCAAAACCCGTTAAGTGACTCATGTTAGGCAGGTGATACTGATGTACACTGATTCGGTGTGACGCACAGTAAATTGGTTGCTTTAGTGTACACTTGTAGACCCCTCGCTTTAGGCTTTTGGCATACACTGGAGAATTTTTTTAGATGTCCATGATCAATTTGATCGTGTGACACATGTGACTCGTATTGATATGTGGTGTATTTTGTTTTCGGTGTATAAATTGATGACTGTTCCAGTCTACTGGCATCAAAGCTTTGCATTAATCGGACTAACATGTTTACAGTGCGAGTTCACATATATTTTAAAAACAGATTAATCACGTGCATCTTCAAATTATAAACCATACCGATCAGTTAACGTCACTGGCCTATGCTGGATAGTCAGGGTGGCTTGAGAGGAGAGAATGATGCAACATTACAGTGTACTCTCCCGGCAAGCTTTTTCAGCATTTATCAGCTTTGCTACTTTCACCTGCAGTAAGCAGTGTTAGAATACCCCCTTTTTATCACCATTTTTAAGCCTCTCGTTTGCTCGGTTGCCTTTGCACGCCTCGTGTCATCGGCATTTGCCGGCCGGTACCGCATCGTAACACTGAGTTATTCGGAGGACCTTCGAAATATTGCGCTTACCCTTTCTCTGTGGTATGTGCTTTTCGGGTAGACCGTTTTTGTACGGAATCCATATTTTCCGCAAGGGGTTTTGGGTGAGCTCTCGGGGTGATGTTTCCATCGGTACGTCTTCATACGATGTCATCATCCTGGCTGCATAATCATGACCTGTCCTTCTGCTCTCACGAGCTGCGCGATACTGAAGCGACTTGTTAAATAGTAGCCTATGTCATATCTGCTGAGGAGCAGCATCAAACATCACTACCGTAGTAACGGTACGTTGTGCGCATTAAAAATTCCATCGTTTCAGCAGCCATAAAAACATACAGCAAGCACACATACACAAACAAAATGCTTTCACCAACACGACATAGCCTGAGGTAGTTGTCAAGGCATAATCTAAGTGCCAAGGTGTGACTGACTGCCTGGTAAGACATTAATCAACACACTGCGATAGAGTACTCCACAAAACAGAATATGCCCATGTATAGAAATGTAAGGTATATGTATTGTCCATAACATTTTCTGTTTCTGACTCCAGAGTAGCCCCCAGCACAGAGGCCTCTTTTCTAATCAGCTTGATCAGTCTGTTAGAGTTACACTAGACCTGATACTGCTACAGCAGTAGATGACAATAAAGAAAATTGCACTTGCCACCACAGACTGATATGTGATGTGATATGTGATGATATTTGCAACATCTTGGTACACACATTAAAAGTCCTAGGCCTCCTCAAGAAATAGAGCCTGCTGTCACCCTTCTTCTAGGCCGCCTCTTGCGCTCCCAAGTCCATTTTATTGTCTATGTGAACCCCCTGATATAGCTCTCCACCACCTCTACCTCTTTGTCCTGTATGGAAATGGTGTTTAGCTTAGCCCTAGTCCTTCAAGTCCACCATCATCTCCTTGGTCTTGGATACATTTAAAGGTAGGTGGTTGTTTCCACACAATTCCACAAAGCGGTCCGCCAGTTCACTCTAGCCCCCCTCCCTTCTGAAATTATACACAACTGCTAACATTTGGCTAAAACGGTAATTGTAATTTTTTTGTGTCAAACAAAACAAAAACACTGTAACCACATAACAAATTTTACTTTATTTTCTTGGGCACAAGCGTTTCTGTCCAAGCCGCGCTCTGCAGATTGTACATTTCTCACACGAAATGACAAAAAATGGTGGACGCGTAGCGCTTTGTAATCTTTGGGAGAGACTGCGTAGATATTGCAAACTGTGGATTTTTTGACGCTAACAATGTAAACATTTGAAAAAATACCGTAATAACACAACGTATGGTACTTCTCAAGTCGCACACCCTCTGTTGCAACATTACTCTGTCAGTCAGGAAGGGTGGTGGGCAAGAGACCGTCCCATACTTCACGAAAACATAGGTCTTTCGCTGTTCACATGCAGCACACATGGCCTGAGAATGTTGCTGCGTTCCTAGCCAATCGGCAGCGTTTAAAGCGGACCATGTCAACCAATGGCATGTCCACCCACTCTTCAGGAGAGGCGTGTTCGGCGCGGGGAAGAGAAATGGTAAACACAGTGCTCGTGGTGATCAGTGGTAGTGGACGTTTTGTGCTTCACTGAAAATGGAAAAAGGAAAAAGTCGACTGTATTTCTGCATGTTACAAGGATAAACGTACGCAGGCTACAGCAGAAAAAAAGAAAGCACTTTTCTGTCGTGTCATTTAGAACTATAGGCTCCTTTTTCACCAATGCAGAGTAGACCATAATAAAACAAAAATGCCCGCCTAAATCATAACAACCCACGATCAATGATGATTCATGAAACAATGTAGCCTACAGCTTGCAATATTCGGCTCAGTGACTTTGTTGTATTAAGTAGCCACAGGTGATTAATAATTATGCAAGTGCTTAATTTCGTAGCACGTTGTCATGCAAAGTGCAACAATAAGCGCTTGGACAGTTTGTTAAATGACTTTGTGTCCATCATGTGTCGGGGAGAATGGTAAACACAAATGATCGATCTCTCATCCTGAAAACAGGACACGCCCTAGTCCTTCAAGTCCACCATCATCTCCTTGGTCTTGGATACATTTAAAGGTAGGTGGTTGTTTCCACACAATTCCACAAAGCGGTCCGCCAGTTCACTCTAGCCCCCCTCCACCCCCCACCTCCCTTCGTAGCACGTTGTCATGCAAAGTGCAACAATAAGCGCTTGGACAGTTTGTTAAATGACTTTGTGTCCATCATGTGTCGGGGAGAATGGTAAACACAAATGATCGATCTCTCATCCTGAAAACAGGACACGCCAAAGCAACTGCTGGGAGAACTTTAGATAGATCTCGCAGGATAGTTAATGCAGAGTTCTCACATTTCAATCCAGGCACAAGGCAGCTAGCACATGCAACACATGGCCTGCGAATGTTCTGTCGTTCTCAGCCAATCGGGAGTGTTTAAAGCGGTGCCATGAGGCCATGGCATATTCTTTGACGTCCAGCAAGACATGCGTATTTCCCATAGTGCTAGTCAGGATTTGATCCCATAGAGCTCGTTGTCTCAGGAGGCATTTTAACCTGTCCAATCAGCAAACAGAGGATTGCGTTTTGAGTGCAGAACTAGAATGCTTCCAGTCAAGGCAAGCTATCAGTCAGGGGCTGAACCAGTCTTTTTAAACTTAAACACCTCAAGCAAGCAATCGAATCTTACTACTGAATGTCCAGACCCTCTGTACGAAACGAACGTGTAGAACGAGGGTCTGGTAATAAAACTAGACTAATTGATAGTAGGCAAGATATATGCCTAGTGGGCAACAGGCATAATTTCCGGCAGTATCTGTTTTGTTTTTGTTGTTTCATATTGACAGCAGATTATACGCACACGGCACAAGGCCTGCCCGCTCTGAGCTGAGCGAGTAGAAAAAACTCTTTACAGTGTCAGAGCAACCAGACATCACCACCACGTGGCCACATCTGGAACAGCAAGCATTTTTCTGAAAAGAATATTGCTCGCAATGTTTAAAGATGCTGTACTTTGCAAATCTGGCAGAGTGATACTCCTCGAAGTCTGTGCAAGAGTCGATCAGTCACGCGTCGTGACAATGACACAGCCGCATCGGAGAGTACGCACCTCTGTATCCCGAATATGATCGAATATAAGTGTCCCGGCGTTGCGCATTTAAACACCGTATCCCAAATGTTATCAACAGCGGGTCAAGGGATACTGAAGTGCATGTGAACTAAGTCATTGTTTTCCATCACTCAAGGCTAATTTTGAATTTGTTCAGGCCAATCTCTTATCTCTAGATCGTGTGTCGCAGTTACAGGCCTAGACGCTACCGTTTTTGGCGCCCTCTATGTCCCACCCTCCATTTCTGTCTCGTCCGTATCACATTTATATTTCTACTGTCTTCTCTGATTCAGATACCAGTGGACACAGTGTCATAAAGAGATTAGCCGTTCCCTCTCTGATCCACTGCCCATTTACAATATGAAACACACAGGGTAAACATAAAGCTAATAGAAACACCTGATTTAAGATGTGGAAAACTGAACTACATTACAGTCTCATGATGGATTGCATAATACCACAACACAAGGGGTAGTTAGGAGATTTGGAGAATATCTTCTTACCTTCATCTCCAATGTAGAAACATATCCTTCTTCCTAAATATCTCAATATCCTACTGCTGAGTTCCTCTCTTCCAACATAAAATGCCTAATTTATGCATCCGTTCATTCACTCTCTTCACCTGTCTTTTGATGATTCATCTTCTCCTTGTAGCCTATGTAGATTCTGTCTATATCCAGTCCCACTATATTCTGGACGACACCTTGTAGCCCTGGGTTGTATACACAAAATTAGCCAGCAGCTATTATTCTAAACTTTCACTGTAGAAAAGTCATCTTAATTACCAGAACCTGGTCACCTATTTACCTATAAACAAATGAACAACTGTACGGTAAACAATGTACCTTCTATCCTCCTAGACAGATTATCTTTGCAGTGAAGTAGGCCAAGCGTGGTGTCTTTGCATTAGGCGAAGTAGGAGAGGCCTGGTGTAACCAGCCTTTCTCACTTTGTGAGGAGAGCCTGGCTATTGTTTCCAGCAGTAGCATTGTAATAACTTTGTGGTAACTTTGAAATAGGGAGTCCAGCCAAACCAATCACATTGATCAGAGTAATGTTACTTGTTATTTTGCCAAATGATAATTGACAGTTGGGAAACACTGCATTTTAGAAACAATAGAAATAGGAAACACACTTTGCTTTATTAATGTAGACTACATGATCTTTTGGCTGCAGAATTTCATGCCTTTTCATGTCTCTCTCTTTCTATTGCTCTCTTTCTTTGTAGACACCACGCATGTACGAGAAATGTGGGGCAGAGTGATTGCTGCTTATATAACAGTCCTAACAACTCAATCAACTTGCCTCAATGTTCCCCGCAAAGGGATAGACATTTGAGTATATGTGAGTTGTAAGTTCTAAAATGATGGATAAGGATGGACATTGCTGCAATACTCTAGACTACATCACAACCCATACACATTCCTAATATGGTTACAGACATAGGCCTATCCTCTCCCAATACACACACACACACACACACACACAACAGTGTAAACATTGCCATCACTTGGGACAAGACACAGGCAGACAGAGACAGACACCACTTGCACAATGCACAAACACAGCTGCACACACTCTACCCATTCTTAACTGACACTATTAATATTAGGCAGTTATGTCAAGAATCTGTATTTCTGTCATGAGTGAACCATGGTAACTCAGCCTAACACACATACATACCGCCACACAATGGAACAGGGAAAAAATCTGCCTTAGAAGCCTCAAATGGGATTGAGCGAATCTGGCTGAACTTTCACACTGATAATGGACAGCGTGTGTGTGTGTGCGCGCGCGCGCTGGAGCGCTAGGGGAGGGGTTGAGAAAAAAAATAGGAAACTAGATTACACTTAAACATAATTAGACCTGAACATTTTCTATACACCTTTTTTTCCAGGGCATGACTGTCCAGCCTGATTCAAGTAAGCCTATAGGGGTTCAATACTCTGTTGCACCTGTCCCATCTGTCAAACATGCCGATAAGGAATTTGAGTAAACAACATTACGTTCATGTTCTGTTATCTGCGATCTGAGATGCGCTCTGTCATCGATGTTCGCATAGATTCCACCTGTAGTTGGGGACATCCATCCCCCTGTGCATCTCTGCCTATTAATATGCGAGTTATTGGTTCGTAGTGCATCATAACCATCAACAGAGTGAACTGACTGGTGCTCCATAACTTACTACACCGTACAGC
Organism: Tenualosa thibaudeaui; assembly: GCA_027481765.1. Lineage (NCBI taxonomy): Eukaryota > Metazoa > Chordata > Actinopteri > Clupeiformes > Clupeidae > Tenualosa > Tenualosa thibaudeaui. The sequence continues at coordinate 5,111,763 of JAIFZK010000003.1, forward strand.
TAGCTAGCCTAAATTCACCTTTCAGATATTAGGCAAGTGGCTCAGAATAGCCTACAACGGAATAGACTTCAGCATAATACTGAATTATTATTCTCGTTGAGAAGATAGTAGGATGTTTCCCAGTCATGTTACACCATGAAATGACATTACTTAACAGCGTTTCCAGATCATACTTTTTCCTTCACCGACGTCATTTGCATGTTCAGTGTCTAGCATAACCTGACCATGCCAGTTGACCATGGATGAAATGTCACATACAGGCTAGCCTGTTTGCTAACTGGCTTGTTTAAAATATGTCCACAAACGCCCGTCCATCACATCGAAAACTAACATCTGATATCAATTACGTGTATGTGCCCCAAGCTTTGGCTTGCGGTGCTTAGACATTATGTTATGCTAAGAGGAAAGCTGCACAACTTAATGCATGTGAATCTGTTTACTTCCTCAGCTAACGGAATTGCATTCTACCGCATCCTCTAGAGACAAGCATTTGCAGAAAGATGCATCACCAATATATAAGGTGACACTTTCCGAAGGGTTTCTCCTACCTGTATGAGACTCGTTGTGTGTATTCAGGGAGCAATCAGAGCCTCTCATCCTGTCTTTTAGTCCAGGAGGTCTTCACGATTTACGCTCCCGGTTCCCACCCCTAAGCGCGCCTGACAGCTCGCACGGATACACAGATGAGGCAACGTGTGTTGCGCCCATCTGGAAGGCGGGGTATTAACTGAGATTGAATGGGATTTGACAGATGTGCTTCTGCTATAGGAGTAATCCCATTCCTAGAAATAGTTATTCACCTGTTGTATTCTTAAAGAAGAACTAAAGAATTTAACTTAAAACATTTCTGCCCCGAATTATTTTCTATTTTCCTGATGCAGCCAGCTGGAAAGAAGGCAAAAATGAAGACAACTTTAGACACTTCATATTTTGAGATACTAAGGCAAACCTTTAGAGAGTTTGGAATAAGTAGTAGAAACACCATATGTGAACAATAACTATATATATATATATATATATATATATATATATATATATATATATATATATATATATATATATATATAATATTGAATTATATATAAGAATTATTATTATACATAATTAATATAATACATAATTAAATATGATAATTTTATATTATAATATTTAAAGCAGTAGTAGTAGTTTACACTTTTGCCTGAAACAACATGCAGATTACAATAAAAAACCCTACAGATTGGACAGCTTGGATAGCTCATATTCTTGGGAGGCAGAAAATACAAAGTAAATCAGTAAGACACTCAAGCAATAATTCTTGAGGCTTCTAATGACAAATATTTCATCTAGACTGCAGCTGATTATGCTGTCTCTGGTTTAACAACTTACCATTCATGTCTGTATCTGTGTCCTTCACCCTGGGCCCTTTAAGGGAATCATCTTCCTTGCCTGTTTTGGAAAGTAATATGCCACTGTTCTACATTTTCATTGCAATTTAGACGAAGGGGATTGCTTATGACGTCACCTTACTTGACATCAGCCGTGCAAGCACCTTTCCTTTCTCCTCGTCTTTAGTGTCAATGGGGGTGCCACTTTAGTGTCACCCCTATTCCCACTAATACTAGCAAGAATAGCCTCCTTCTCCTGGGCGCTTTCATCATTTCCATCTTTTGCCTGTCTTCTGTCACGACGATATCCACTAGGCCTACTTCATTCACTATGTTGGCATTGAACTGTTTAGACGTAAATGGCTGTATGTTGAGTTGTTTTCAGAGGACAATAAATCTATACTGTTGTTGTATCAAAGTTTAATTTCTATAGTGTTATACCAAGAAAAGATATAACAGGATATTTGAAAAAATGTGAGGGGTATCCTCACTTTTTTGAAATACTGTACATTCTTGCTTTATATTTGACCTCTTGAACTAGGCACCAACCAAATCATGATGTAATCAATAGCATAAGTTACGCAGGCCTGTACAGATACTTTAAAATTTCCCCAAATCAGAGAGTGTCTCTGTGAGAGAGTGTGTGTGGATGTGTGGATTTGTGGGTTTGTTGGTGTGGAAAGTGAAGGGGAGTTATTCCGCGTGCATCATATCATGCTCTCATGAAGTGGGCGGCGAACTTCCTGCATAGGCCTCTGGCAATTGTAGACAAAGCAATGGAAATCATTTAACAGAGGCTTCTATATTGTTATGTGCGCTAAACATTCTAAAGAACAAATCAGAGACATACATTTCTAGTGAATAATATGATAATTCTACACTGAATTTATAATCTTTGTAAAGCAATATCTTGTCAAAACATTCAGCGCACAGGAAGCCAGCTCTGAAAGCCATCGAAAGTGAGGTCACGACTAAACGGTTGTGAATGGCTGAAGGCAGTCCCAGTAGTTTTAAAGTTCACAGAAAGTATCTGTCTACTAGGAAGCTAGCGTACGCCTAGCCTAGGTGCCAGACTGTGCACAAACTGAAATGATGTGTGTCTTCTGGTTCACTCCCTTGGCACAAGTTCTGAGGTCTCTTGTATTTTTTCCTTGTGACATAGCACAATGACTGATTAGAGCACAGCGGAGGGTCAAGATCAAGGTCAGAGGAAGTGAGAGGGGAATTCAAAAGCCAGTAAGAAACTGTGGCTGCATTTTGTGCCACTTAGAGAAGCCTATGGAGCCGCACACTAATTGATTTGGCATACAACTGACAATACAGCATTTATATTTATATATTACCAATAAAATTAAACATTTTATAGTTATTATGAGATCCAAACTGACATGTTCCTAACGAGTTCCAAACATACGTACACACACGTACACACGCACGCACACCCACACGCACACACACACACAAAATAAATATATTATAGATTGTTTCAGTGTTTGTATTTTCATAATGATGATCCACATTGAATATCCCAACCTCCATGAACCCCCCCCCCCCCCCTACTGCGCTCTCTCACTCTCTGTCTCCTGTCTTTTTGCATTTATGATGTTTTCTTAGTTTGTGGTTTTGTCTGCAGATTGCACTGCTGATTTGTGCAATGACACAAGGCGTGTGTACATCCTGCTAGCAAACCTCTGTGAAGACGCCAGGGAAACAGAGGTGCCTTCTTTGTTCAAGAGGTAAGCGCTTTATAAAACTGCTCCTTGTCCTTCTCGTAAGGCTCAGTTACATTTACTTCTTTTCCAGAATTCATATTTGTATTCTTATTCAATTATTCCCTAAAAATCACTTGTACTCTGACCTAATCTTCCATAATGATCCCTACATCCAGAACCCGGGCTGTCCTCTGATCCCACATGGATAACTGTAACACCACACATGCAGGTAGGTCAAAGTCTGTTATTTTCTCTTACTCACAGATGAGTCAAACACGCAAACAATTCAATAAGCAATTCACAAAAAAATATTAAGTGGTTGTTTTTATTCAAGTGATGTGAACATATATAGCATAAATTCAATCTTGTTTGACAGAAGTGGCACAGACGTGTCTTGCCGGAGTCATGCGTTTTGAGGCCTGTAGTTTGAGGGCCTTCAATACAGTATTTCTTTTCACCTTTTAGGTTTAGGTCAATTGTGTGGATCACACACACTATGGATACTGTTTGCTGGAGTTTGCGCTGCACTGGTCCTGTCATTGTGCTGGAATATCCTTTGCTGCTTTGGGAAACAGTGCACAGGTAAACGGATGATTGGTTTTAACAGTTCTTTTTACTTAGACATTAGTATGTTGAAAAAAACTTGGTAGTTGCTTCTAAAAACAAAAATCCACTCTTTAGCCAAAGGGAAGAATTTTCTACCACGCTTCAGAAGAAGGTAAACCTGAGGATGCCACACACAAATTTACACACATACTTACACACAGATCAATTCTGTCATTAACTATTAAACCTAAAAGAGTGTTTTTCAGTGTTCTTTGTCTATATTTGGTTGCATGGTTATAATCTTTGATCTGGTACAGCATCAGCCTGAGACTATCAGAGATGGAGGATAATCCTATCTATGGAAACATCACTTACACACCATCAAGTGAGTTGTCTCAGCTTAATTTAGCATAGATGTCAGGTTTATGTCATCACCTGCAGTGTAGTCAATATATTTCACGTTACTGCTGTACATAAACATAAACATAAACCGGAGTTTTAATTACAGGGACGGAGCTTACTCGCAACCCTACCCTTCCCAACAGCCATCAAATGACAAGGAGTACTATAAAGGTAAGTGTATAAGAATATTTCAAACTTATTTTATCTCTAAACTTTTTTTTATGAAGGAGGATTACACATATTATATTCATTGAAAAATATTTTGTTAATGCTTAGTTTTCTAATCCAATTTCTCTTCATTTAAATATAACATAAAAAACATTTGCAACTGCAGTTTCTGGCACTGATACAGTCTGCACAACACGTTACTCTAAAACGTATCAACGTAACACTTTTAAAATAACATTGATATTACTAGACTTGCATGATCTTGAAATATTGTGTTGTTCGGAAGCGAGGACACTTTCAGATGTAGCCAGGGTTACGCCTTTTAAATTCAGCACGCTAACATTTTAACAAAAAAAATCCAAATTAATATCTTTAGCAAATCTCCCAATAAATATATATGTTTATTGTTCCAGTATGATTGCACACCTAAACAAGTCATTAATACTTACTCTGTTATCAGAGCTGAGGGACTTAGTGAAATGTATTAATCAAATCTACATAACAAAAAATAGAAACCTTACATGTAAAAATCATGCTTCTGTGGGTCATGTGTTATATATCTGGGCCTATATCTGGGCTTATCAACTTTAGAGTTATTGCATGGTATGTTTTGATTAGTAATGCCTGGTAAGACTCATAAAACACTTAACACAGATAACTGTGTGAAGGTTAAAAGTGTAAAACTGTAAACTAGCAGTAAAAAAGAGCTGCTTATAGTTTTGCATACAGTGTTTTTCAACTATGGCAGGTTTCATTTTCACTCTAATCTACAATAATAATACTGGATAATAATCACAAGGTATGTTTTAAATGATTGGTTTCACATGAATATCTCATTCATCTGAAGTTTCGATAATCTAAATATTCCTTGATAACAATCCATAACAATTCTTGATATCTTTCTAGTTGTGTGCCCACATTGTGTGCACTAAAATAACTTCACTATAACGTCACTGCATGAAACTGCAACTGCTGCTTCCAAAACGGCATGCTGCTGTAATACTTACTGCACAAAAAATTTTACCAGTTAGTTACCATCGCAAGACTCTTTTAATCAAGATAACGTGTGCTTGTTTGACTTGTGTACTCACTCAGTGTTGACTAAAACAGTAGGCACAAGGGCGCTGTTTCATGAATTTAACTTGGTAGAAAAATGCTGCACAGTTTTTCAGTATAGAAAATGACACTAGCAGTGGTACGCTACATGTTTCATACAAGTTGCATGCATTAAGTAGTACAGCAGTTAGCCATTTCTGAAATGGCCAATGGCTATGATCGAGCCATTCAACAGTAAGTGCTGTTCATGATCACATTTGATCTCAGGAGCATGAGAGGGAGGGGTAACAGTTGAATAAAAACATTTTTTTTTGTTGAAAAGCGTCTTTAAAAGATGCCACTTCAGTTTTGTTCCTCATTTGCCTCCAGGTGCCCTCTAGTGGCCAAGACTGTTATGCCAACCTGAAGCTGAAGGTCCCAAAAGCAGGGTCAGGTCGGAGTTCCCCTGCTCCATCGCTGAATACTGGAGTTCCCCCGATCCAATACTCTGATGTGACAACCATAGCACGGACAACAGAGATGGAGGACTCTGCGGACATTTTAGAAACCACCTCCCTCCTGTCTGATCTATATGCTTCTGTGGACAACAAGCAAATCAAACCTAAGACATTGGACAACACAGAGGATTATGCTAACAACGTGTGAGGGCCTTGTTGCATGTTTCAAAGGCTGATATTTCAGCAAGTTATTCCACAGGTAGTCCATCTGATCTGCACAAGTGTACCTAGAACTGGACTGCTGGCTCAAGTCTGTAAGGAATCTCAATTTCTTTGACAAAATACCACAAAAACGTCAAAAACACTTTGATTTCTGGATTCATTTAGTGATGAGGTAAAAACTTGTGTTCATTTGAATCTGATTTGTGATTTTAACTTACTTACTGGTAAAGTTAAATCAATGCAGCTCACATGTACTACCACAGAGAGTCACTGCTGAGCAACCACTAGCCTGTCTGGCTGGCTGTGAACCAGGTCTGCTACTGCAGTTGTTTTATATTATCTGAAAAGGGCCACTCAGCTCATCTGTTGCTTTTAAACTCCTAAATACTCATTATAATCTATACATGTCCTAAGTAGTCATACAATCTATACATGACAGCTGCATTTGAGGAGTCCAGTCACTTAGTTGTAATTTGTACTGCAGTTTTAGCCACGCCATCCTCTGCTGGTTTGTGGTTTAATTGCTAAATTGTGGTTTGTATGTTACAATCTTAAACCACCACAGTCATGCAGAGGTAGCAATCTTTGTTATTAAGCTTCTCAGAAAAAATGTGTTTCCTTCTATAAATAAAAGCATATATTATTATGTTATTGTGACATTTTGCCTCGGCAGAAAATGACGAGTATTTCTGTCCCAATTTCCATTCCATGCCATAACAGACTGAACACAAACTACCTGCCTCTTTCTTTGGTTCTCAACCCAACTTGGAGCAGTGTTTCATTCACTGTCCTCTTTTGGAGCAAATTTAAAGACAAAGAAAGCAATATTTTTAGCTCCATAGTCAAATGGCTTACTCTAGGGTGAATGAAAATTCTCTCGGCCACCTCTACCTATATTCTGCAGTTACTAAACTTGTGATCTGCTGAGACTCAACAAGCCAACGAAATAGAAACTGAATGAAACTTATTACTTTGTCAGTAACTCTACAGAAATGTATATTAACAGAAATATGTCTTGGATTTGCACACTTTCAAATATGCATGCTGGCCAAACATTAGTGAAGCTGAGAGATGGCACTCAGTTGCCTATGCGTGCTTATGTGCTCTCCACAACAGGAACACACTGGTTCACATTCTAGCCACACACTGACTGCACCCTATCGGCATCCATCCCCACATTAGTGATCCTCATTTTAGACACAGGCCTCATTTGCAGGAAATGAGCTTTAAAGGGATCCCTGGCTAGTAAGACATTGGCCTTATATGATTGACACTGGCTTCAGCTACATGAATGTGATTTAAAGGTTTTATTAAGTTTAGAAAATCATTTCACTCGTAAGCTGACGTTGAAAAAAAATCACCTGGTTGAGCTAATCAAGGTTCAAGCTGTTGCTGCAGGTTAACACCATCAATATCAACCAGGTGATGTCACATTTTACCCAGAAAGCACTGTGACGTAAATGCAGTGACAGCTTACAAGCTCTGCAAAGGAAGGGACTTTAGAAAAGTTTTGATACAAAGGAAAGCAGTTTCAGTGTTTTTAAATCCTGTTAAATACAACTGATAACAGCGTCAGTCTTATGAGGACAAGATGTCAGGGATCCTTGGTTGAAAAGGCATTTTTTCCCTACACAAAACTGATATTAGTCTCTGGTTGGATGCTTTCCCCCATGTCTTTGGGCACACAGCAATTTATCTGTTCCAAAAGAATGGTATAACTTATGCTGATTCCAATTAAGGGATCAGAAACACCACTGAGGTGTCTGTGATGCTACAAAGAAACTTGTTTAAGATGAAAACTTAATATTTTTTTCACCACAGCTAGAATGCAAGGTTTGGGTGTTGATGTTATGGCTATATGTGATGACATTCTGTCCAGTTATTACAGACTATCTAGCACATTAACTGCATGAAGTAGGATCCTGAATGTAGATACCTTCACAAGGATGTAATATATATTATGGACAGTCACAATACTGGTCTTCAGTTTGGTTCAGAATTGACCTTAAGTTTGTTAAGACAGGCCATTGTCACAGCCAGTATTTGCTGAATAAACAACTGAGTTTGTAAATATTTTTACTGACAACATTTTACTCTTATCAATATATAATGAGACATTAACAAACTGGCAAATGAAGGGGAGACTTAATAAATGTGTCTGACCATGGGGAAGACCGATAAGGAAGATATCAAAGTGAACTGCTCATATTACATAATATTGTACTTTGTTAAGTCTAATAGCCTGCCTAATCACCATAAAGCCATAAAGTGTGGCAAAGGCCAGGAAAAACCCTCAAATAGGCTCTTCACTTAACCATCACTTGCAGCCATGTTTCTCCCTTATGTTTATGTACAGCAGTAATGTGAACCAGCCAAATAGGCTAAACAAATACTCTCCATATAGTGAAATTATAATTATATTGATGTAAACATTTGGACTACATATTTATAATTTCCAGTAGCACTGAAGCAAATACAACGTTTAAATGTAAATGTAAATCTGCATATTGCTAATGTATTACTCTTTTAATGCAGTTAGATTAAAACAACATTGATTATACAGTCACATTTGCAATATGGGTGTTTGTCTACATGAATGGCTTCAGCTAGTCTATAAATGGAATGTCGATGATGTCTCTGTCAGCATCAGTGGTGCACAACAATAATGTCCTTGCCTGGAATCAAGATAGCTTTTAGATAAGATGTATTCTTAATTGTGAACTTTGGATTGGATGCTTTCCCCCATGTGAATAGTTATTTGTTTGGTGCACATTCAATGCATTAAAGGATCCTGATAATATATCACAGGAATACTTCTTGATGTCTTTGGGTCATTCAATATTGTTATGTTTCCACTGCACAGAAATGTTTGTGCTGAAATTAGATGGCAGGGGTCAAATGCTGACACTACATGGATAGCCATTCAGTAACTCTCTGTTGCAACAAACATGTTACTGTCACAAGAACATTTTGAACAAGACATTTTGAAATGTTTAAAACAGCGTTTTACTACCAAGGACAAGTTAGATGCACAAGCATACAAAAACAGGTTGTTATGACCGATAATAACAATGTCCAGGATTTCCATAGGACCTGCCCCACCTATCTTGGATAATATTTGGTGTCAAAAAGAGATTTTTTACAATGGTGAGGGAAGTGTACATGGGTGTCAGGGTGTACTGCTGACTGATTTCTCAAAATAGGGAAGTCAGCATAATCTTGCCCTGAAACCTAATGTCCTGTGATGTTCCAGTCATATTTGAACCAAACTGACTTACCGCAATGGTAAATTAATATAACTTTTTATACATGAGGAGTGTGCAAAGATCAGTGTGGTGTCATTTAATGTATAAATTAGTATACTTTTTGTCAGTGGTCGTAATATACTTGTCTTTTCAGAGGTGGGCATATGGGCATTTTTTTGTTTTTTTGACAATTTACTTTTACATTTAAGATTCACCATTTAATTTCTCAACTTTATATAAGTGACAGCCAAAAAGAAACCAGCTCTAACAAAAAGTGTCAAAATATGTCTGACAAACTGTGTCCCTTTGCATTCCATTCTGCCCTCCTAATTTGCAACAAAGATTAAACAGCTTATGTGCAGTAAAGAATTTTGACTTTATAGGCTGGTGTCCCAGACAGGGATTAAGTGAAGTCCTGAATAAACTTGTTTTCAGTGGAGATTTTCATTGAGTTCTCTTTTAGTCTGGGAATAGGCTTAATCTATCAACAGAAAACTAACCTTAAATATTTGAGGCATTTTGTAAACACCCCAAAACAAATTAAAGTGTGCAAGAATTCCATGTTTGACATGTCACAAAAAATGTTGTCCCCCATCATATCAATCAATAGAGGGCAGTCAATATTGTTCATAAGACATGAGGCACTTTACACCAGGCCTCTAGATCTTGGTCACTACTGGAAATCAGATTTTAACAAAAAAATCTGTGCTTTTTACTGGGAATGTTGACACTTGCATTCAGACTTTTGTATCTCCATCCTTCAACGGATCTTTGGTGGTGAGATTCTCAAAATCTGATGGCATGTCAAAGAACAATTCATCATCAAAACAGAAATCATCTGAGAATGGTGTCAGGAAAGGAAGCTTCATGACAAAGCCTGTCAACACACCACCGATTCCTGCTGCTGCTATGGTGGAGGAAATCGCAGCCACCTGAAAAAGAGCCTGCTGCTCGGCACTGCGACCCAGGCCTGGCTTGAGCCCTGGAATCAGCTTCTGGAGCTCCAGAAATTTGGGGTCTTCTGCTGTGGGGGCACGGTGGGCAAAGATCTGGTACATACTGGGACCATAGGTCTCCCCCGACGCAAGAAGGATGGCACAGATGCCGGCTATGCACGAGATGAGGCCAGTCAGGCCGTGGAGGTTGTGGATCCCACACTGGTCCTGGATCCTCAGGCGACAGGCAAGAAATGGGGTGAGGTACTTGTAACCTAACATACAGGCAGTGCAGCCCATCACCCCAAGGGCGAAGGCAGCCACAGGAGAGATCATCATATCGACAGAGGCCCCAACCGTGACACCTCCAGCCAGGGTGACGTTCTGGACGTCGACCATCGTAACCATCGAGGCACTCAACCCGGTGAAGGTGTGAAGAATGGCCCTGTGCTGGTCATCCCCTTTGAAGGTCAGCGCCGAGTTGAAGGAGGGCCAGAATACCCAGAGAAACAGAGTCCTCATCACAGACAGGATGTCGGACTGGTAGCAGGTGATCTCCTTCGCGTGGCCATTATTCAGCGAGGCCAAAGTAACAGGCGAAGAGGTGGATGAGGATGGAGCCGCCAGCGTTATTGATCTTCAGATACTTGAGCACGGCCCACTCGGTGATGGCAAAACAGGGGATATCGAGGATAGCCATCACCAGGAGGCTCCAAAGGAGATCAGCACAAGGGCGCAGGCGAACTCAGCATTCAGGAGGTTTATCACGCCCAGGTGAATCTTTCCATCAGAGTAGAACTGGAAGTAGCCTTGTACCAGTATGGCCCACTGAATGGCAAATGTGGCCGTTAGGAAGTTAAAGACCATACCACTGAATCCGTAGAAATGCAAGAAGGCCAGCAGGCAGCCGAAGCCGATGAAGATCATGACTTGCACATCTGCAAAGTAGGGATAATCTCTGTAGAGGGAGTTATCCATGGGATTGGTCTGATTGTTCTGAAACTTGCCATTGGCATTGTCGTCGTAGGTCATGAAGCCGGCATACAGGGCTAGGAACACCACCTCTGACACAAACACCAGCACCGGCAGGCGCACCCTGAGACTCATGCCTTGTTTCATCACACACTGACAGCAGCTATCACAGACTGAGATGGATGCTCCCCTCTCCCAGCCTTTATAAAGGCCTGTGGATTGACTGATAAACAGGACCATTGGTACTACCAGAGCTTGCATGCGCACAGTACTCCTCAGTTCCCACATGCCCCCTGAGAACGTAAGGTGTTGGACTTTGGCCTTTGTAATTATCCACTGACAGCATTGTGACTGGCCAGCAAAATATGTGTGAATTGCACAATATAATCTGATTAATTGAATAACCTTGCTGATGGATGTTTCCATTTTTCCTGATATAATGCTCCAAATGATTTGCTATTTTAGTCGAGCAACCCGAGTAGGCTAGGGACTGTCTGAGTTGATTCCAGAGGGGAATATATGAAGATCTCAGGTCTTCAGGAGTGGAGTGTGTGTGTGTTTTACCTCAAACAGTGCCAAAGAAAAGGATTAAGATAGCCTCCTTGTAATGGACTGCCTTTAGCTCTAAAGCATTATACTTATACTTCAAACATATGAATCCCAAATAAGCCAAAAAACGTGGTAAATTCTTTCTGTCAAGACACCTAAGGAGCATTGTGGTATCAATTAGTTTCCAAAGATCACTCACTCAGTTCTGAAAAAAGCGTCAAACCTTCACAAGCCAACGCACACACACACACACACGACATCTTGTGGACAATTGGAGGAACTGCATCTGTTCTCACATCATCTTTAATCTGCCTACTTTCCTTCAGTTACACAAAATAAAACAACTGAGCAAATTCAACGTGATTTTTTCAATTTCATTTTAATCGCTCATTTCAGGATTACAAGTTGAATAAATTGTTTACTGTGTTTTTTTTTTTTTGTTACCGTCTTGACACTGACAAGCGCACTTTACCTTCTTCTGGCATGACATTCTTCAGGCGAGTTCAAAACTTTTCTTCCAGCATCTTGAGTAGTTTGTGTGTTATTGTGTTTTAGTTGCTAAAAAGTGCGATTTTATTAGAGCTCTTAAAAATGCAAGTCCAAGTAGATGTTAGGTTTCTAAAAATTAGATTTCCTTGGCCTGTGTTCCTAGTCATAGAGCTAGTTGAACTTGCAAGAATCAACCAACAAGGATGCTTTTCCCACAATGCATTGCACTGCCAACGTAGACAAACCCAGACGAACTGGTGCTGAATCGTCAACATGGCTACCGGTGTTTGAGTCCCTTCTCATTTATCTTACTAAATGGATATTAGTTAATACTAGTTTTTACAACACATTCAATGAAATATAAGACTTGCGCTCATTGGAGAGTTTTGATAGTTACTGATATAGCAAGGTAAGATATCTGAAGATGTTTGTTTGGTTACCTATGCTAACATTAACATTTGTTAGGAAGAACATTTTGGCTAGCGAAAGGCTTCAGTGTTAAGATACCGAATAAACTATTCGTCCAGTACACGTAGGAGGTTAATGTCATTAATTGTCTTGGTCTACTTCTAAATACTAAGGCTTCATATAGTACGCTGTTTACACTGATTTCTCTCTGGCGTCCTCTATTTGCCTGCTTGGATGCTAACGTTATATTTTCATGTTTATAGGTGAGCTACCTGTGGTGAGGTGGCACATAACGTTGCCGCTGTTTTATTTGACTCGGTTACCACGCACAAATCGTTGAAAGCCACGGCAAGGTGCTGAGCACATATTTAGTTTGTTTTAAGTGGCCATGTCAGTCCTTGTCTATCTGTAACATTACTGTTAGCATACGTGTCTTGTGGGCTGTCAATAAATGGTAACGTCAGTGTGAGCTATGACACACAAGGTTTTCCCGGGGCCTCCTCAGTAGAGCGTACAACTTGCATAACGTTGTGCTGTTCTTAACATTCTAGTGGTTGTAGCATTTTTACGATGTAATGGTTCTCAAGTACATTCATACACTAAGCGGTAAAAATTGCTAATCGTCTCTTCTTATCTTCGTGTAGGAGAAATGGCGAGTCCGAGAACCAGGCGAGTGCTGAAGGAAGTGAGAACAAACGATGGGAACAATGTGAGTATGGTGTTATTCCTTCAGATCATTGTCAGGGCAAGAGAATTAATATAATTTCCTGTGTTTTACTATCCTGTCAATCTGCATTGCCATCCGACTGTGTGCTTTTGCTCTCCTTAGATCTGTTTTGAATGTGGTGCATTCAATCCGCAATGGGTTAGCGTGACCTATGGGATATGGATCTGCCTGGAGTGCTCTGGGAAACATCGAGGCCTCGGAGTTCATCTCAGGTATGTGTATATATCTCCACTTGTGTTGTGTTATCTTTTGGCTTCAGTGTTTTCATCTTGCTTTTAGCTCAGCAAGTGACTCTTGACCTTTACACAGTAGTGGTGAGATGGCATCACTTTTCCATGGAAAAAGGTAATATGATGGGTTTCCCACAAACCATCTCACTGTTGAAGATGCAGCATGCCCTCTAACGTTTTCCCACAATGTGACTGGGCTAATGGATTTATGTGTATTTTGTAGACTTTATGTTGTTTTATAGAGAAATAATTGCCACATGAACAAAGAGGGGGGCAGGTAATTGGATAGGCTGTTGAGCTGAAATCTCAGCAACCTTCCAGTTAGTGCTATGTATTGTAATGTATAGTGTATAATTTGTCGGTCATTCATGTAGAGGTGCATGTGCAGCAGCTTAAAGAAATAACTAATAATACCCTGCTGTACTTGAAGGTTTAAAGTTTACCATTGTGATACAAATGTTTTGCTGTGACTGGGACAAAATGGTAGTTTTGTCAGCCATGTTGCTGTGTACAACAATGTTATGTTTATTTTTACTTGGCACAGGCTTAATGCCTAATGTGTCAAAACATTACATGTCAGAAAAGTAATACTTTTTGGGAAAGGCTGAATACTACTATAATTAAGTATTGTAGTAGTATAGTATAATTAAGTATTGTAGTCTTTTTTATTTTTAGTTTTGTTCGCTCTGTGTCTATGGACAAATGGAAGGACATAGAGCTGGAGAAGATGAAAGCTGGGGGCAATGAGAAATTCCGACTGTTCCTAGAGCTGCAGGATGATTACGATTCTAACTGGAACATGCAGGACAAGTACAACAGCAGAGCTGCAGCCCTGTTCAGAGACAAGGTAGACTGATTACTGGTCATGGCCATCTGGACAACCATATTGATTAGATAGCAAGAAAGGCAATAACTGTGCAACTGAAACAGTTTTTCCCCGTTCTGTTCCTGTGTTTATGTGCCCCTGAGGGAATGGTCTGAATGAATAAATGCACAAACTGATGCAAATGCAAATGATGCAATTGATGCTGTGGTAACTGCTTACCAAGGGTATTACACATGGCAGTAAAAGTATATTAACTGAATGTGTGAACAGAAGGGCCAACATTCCGACCATTATCCGCACATTGTTAAGCATGATGCCTTCACTGGACAGAATTCGGTCCACCTGACTTGTATGTGTTTTGTGGTAGGTTGCCACTCTTGCAGAGGGAAAGGAGTGGTCCATGGAGAGCAGTTCTGCTAAAGACTGGACACCGCCGCAGCCCAAGACGGGACTGTCTTCCTCACACCGGTAAAAATGCCAAAATGATTGGCTCAGATAGCGGACATATTAAGAAATAAGCGCTAGCTTCCGTCTGTTTTGTGCTTTTCAGTCGACAAGTAAATATGTATTGTTGTAAATGTGCATAAGTCAATTAGTTTTGAAAACATGCCTTCGTCATTATTGTCTTATTAACAGAAATAACTAGAAATTGCAATAGTAGTTACTGCTTTGAATTTGTTGGTGCTCTTGCTCGTTCTGCTGATAGTCTACATGTAAGGATTGGCCTTACTGTTTTGCAGCAGCTCTGCTGGCCCAGGGCAGACCTCTGGTAACTCATCTGACAAAGCCTTTGAGGACTGGCTGGGTGATGATGTCAACTCGTACCAAAGGTTGGTGTCTTGCCTGTCTGGAAAGAGACAATGATATGCTGAATAATTTGTCTACTGTACAGTAAAGTTTTGCTCTTGTCCTATAACCTGTGTGTTTGTTTGTGTTTGTGTGTGTGTGTGTGTGTGTGTGTGTGTGTGTGTGTGTGTGTGTGCAGTGGAGGTGGTTATGGTGGCCAGGAGAATCGCTATGTTGGCTTTGGCAATACAGTCAATCCCCCGAAGAAAGAGGAAGATTTCCTGAATAATGCCATGTCCTCAATTTATACGGTAAATGGAAAGAAATGCTATGCTGTGTGCCATGAAAGAGATGTGTGTAAAAATGCAGACTTTTCACAGCATAGTTGTACTAATTAGTCTGTCCTCTGTCGTAGTGTACTTTTTGATCAGATTTAGCCTTTGCACAACACTCAGATAGTTAGACATACTTAGGTGCTATGTCAATTACACAACAATTACATACAATTGCACACTGTCCTTTCATTTTTTTGTCTTTCCAAAAAGTTTTTGGATCAGATGTTGACTTTGTGTGTGTGTGTGTGTTTGTGTGTGTGTGTGTTGTTATTAATGCAGTGTCTGTGAAGGAGGTTTTCCTGCTGCATTTAACACTCAATTTTCAAAATTTCTGTGTGTGATGTAGGGCTGGAGCAGTTTCACAGTTGGGGCGAGCAAATTTGCATCTGTTGCTAAGGACAATGTGAGTATCAATGTAAATATTTGTTCAGGTTGATTTAGAACATAGAAATAATAGCGGATCTTCCTATGGACAGGGTTTCTGTGGAGTCTAAAAAGTTTTAAGAAGTCTAAAATTTCAAAATATCAATTAGAGTCTTAAAAAGTCTTAAATACCTTAACATATTCAGACATAGAACCCATACATTTCACTTAAAATTCCAAATTCTATGCCAGAGAGGGCATCACGTTAAATTTCAATTATATAATGGTCATAAAAAGGTCTTAATAAATCTTAAATTTAACTTGTTGAAACCAGAAAGTAATAAGTGTCAATATGATGAAAGGATTAATTTGTTATTGAATTGGCCGATCTTGCTGGAAATTGTTTGTATATTTGAAACAACCTGTTTCTATATCTCTCCTATTAGACTGTGAAACTTGCCAACCAAGCAACTCTGAAGGTATGTGGTACTGCCAAATGGCCTTCTGTCTGTGATATTTGTCACCATAGTGCTAAAAGAGAAGTAGCTTGAAACTCAGTGGATATATTAACAATTCTGTACTCCGTACATAATTACTCTGTTAGGACTCTGTTTATGCCAGTTGATGATTTGCATTGATTTGAGCGGAGCATAATAATATGGCATGGTTCTTCTCAAAGTCTGTTAGGTTTTAACAATATGAGTATTGCTTTCCCTAACTCTCTTTGCCTGCTGTGGATAAAGCTGAGGGGCTACAAGCCACCTCCTGAGCCGGTAAAATCATTACCAGTGCATGGCTCTTACTAAATCAACGTTTTCTGTTCAGTGGCTCTCACTCATCCGTTTTCTGTTCCGCCTTGTCTGCACATTTCATTTGGATGTCATAGTCCAATGTTGCAGTATTTGTCTTTCTCATTGGCTGGTTCTCATGTGAAAACTTGATTGTTTAATGCTGTTTCCTGTATGTGGGCAATTGGCTGCATTCGTTTCATGTTTGTATGTGTGTCGTGCCTATGTTTGACCAAATGGATGCTGGAGAGTTATCTGGCACATGTGATAGATGGATTAGCCTTTTTACTTGTGGTTTCTTGCCCTAAGTCCATTTAAATTATGACAAGGGTGTTACAATAACTGAACGATAATTTAGCTGTTTCCGTTTTGAACCATTGATATTTCTGCATAATATTTTACCATTATAATAGCACAAATAGTCCAATGATTTTTCCCTATCCAACAGCACCTCTCTCACATTACCATACTATGTTGCCCACACTGGGGAAAGCACAGTGGGTAATGGATTTACAATATCACTCAGGGAAAATTATACTAGTGTGTGTGAGAGTTTTTCAATCAAGTCAACACAGTTTAACAAAAGCTAAAGAATACAGATGTAGATCATTCCTATCTCAGTAATTGTGGTGTTAAAGGTCCATAGCATTAGATCCTTAATGATGGGTAAGTTTGTTTACTACAACTTCAACATTGAAAGTAACACAAAATACATTATGAATGTTAATGACCTTTGGATATTTCTTATACAATACTAAGTAGGGTGGAAGACTCAATGTAAAGTGGGGCTCTGTTTTTCAGTGAGGAATAGCCTTATATAGTCTTATATATCATACGCCTTAACTTTATAAGTGCCTTCACTAATTATCTCATGATTATCCATTTGATCATCATTAACTCATCACTGATCATAGACTAACCATTACTAGCAGTAGTGATTCTCTGCTCGGTCACAGGCATGCTGCCCCCTCAATCCTGCTCATCTGTGTATGTTGAATGAGTGATTGTGGAATGTGAACGTATGTGACTTCCTTCACCCATTTTCTCTTTTTTCTCCATTCTAAAATAGGCAACAGAGTTAGGCCAGACATTAAATGAGAATGTTATCAAACCGACCCAAGAAAAGGTAACCTTACTGTTTGGCATCTGTGGTGATTTGATGGTGGGTCAAAGTTGCTTAGTGAAAATCTTGATAGAACCTGTAGTCTAGTTGCTATTGTATAGTTGTGTATATAGCTGTGACTTTGATTCAGTTGAAGACAAAGCAGAAAAAGCGAGAAAAGCTATCCTAGAAAACCTGGAGTCCATGATTTAGGTTTGCTAGAATGATGTAAACGTGTTATTGTCTTCCATTCAACAAAAACTATTGATGCTTCAATTTCATCACTTAATTGTGTTGTCTTTCATGCTTTATTTTGACATGCCACTTATTGCTTTGTGTTATCATTAAGATTTGTTCCTAGGCTGTATTGCTTGGACATCACCTCATGGGTGGTGGTGCTTCATCATGAAATTAACATTACCTTGACTTGTTTAGGTAAAAGAGGGAAAGTTGTTCGATGAAATGGCTGTGAGCCTCTCTGGGTTGGCATCCAAGGTAGGACCCAGAGGCACAGGCCTCTGAACTAACCCACAACCAGCCTTCTCTGGGTCACAAGCAGATGGGCAGCATCTGTCTCCATTCACCACCGCTCAACCACCAGACTCTGAGTCTGGTAGAGCAGTGCCCTCTAGTGGTAGTCAGTCACACCTTGAGATTTGCACCATCTGAACACACAGGTGATGTTGAGGTGATGATAAGTCATCAGTTAAGAGAGGGAGAAAGTATGGTTTGGCAATGAGGAAATACTATGTGAAATACTGTTAAGCATGCAGTTGTTTGGAGCTGTATTTGAACAACACAGAGTCAATACTGCCCTTATCTGTGAGGTGCTGGAAGGAGGCTGGTTTGGGAACATCACTACACATGCTTGATTACTAATCCAATGTTTCCCACTTTTTCCTGCTGCCATTGCAATGTCAATGGTGAGTATTAGTGTGGTATCTGCACCAAGTTGGATTTGTAACAAAGTGTTTGGTTAAATGCATGCTTCAATTTATTTCATACATTAGAATGTTGAAGACGTTAAATTGTGTAAGGCTGGGAGCTGTACTTAATTAGCTTATGTGTATCGCTATCTTTAGGCATAAACTTGTTTGTTGCAGTATAACCTTGGCGCTTGTTGGAAGTTGACGCTTCCAACCAAACCTCTTTCAAGTTCAAAGTTCTCATTTGTTTCATTGCTTTGGGTATAGGTTCAGGGGGCAGGTGCTAAAGGCTGGAAGGACATGTCTCAGCTTTTCGGCAGCAAACCAGAGGACTCTGCCGACGGGTATGAGAAATTCTTTCACCTCTCATAAGGTCTCCCTCACCTCTTCGCTCTCTCGACCTCACGGCCCCAGACCAAAACCATTAGTTTATAAGTGCTCGCTGAAACATTACTTGGTGGTAAAGTGTTCTCCTCAGAGTCCGGAAGGAATCAGACCCTGCTCATAATTAAGTATGAGCGAACTAATTTGCTCTCTTCTTACCACATTAGTGAAGAGGGGAAGGGGGGGTGTCCGGAGGGATGCAATTATTCTGTTTGGTGTTCGTATCTAATCATCTGTTGCCGTTATCATTTTTCCCCTCTGTCTACAGTGGCAGTTTACTATCTCGTGTAACTTGTCAATCAATAGAAACATCAGGTGAACAAGAGACTGGTCAGGATATTACATGTGCAGTTGACACTGGCGGCTGCAGAAGCCAAAGTTGGTTACTTTGTTTTTTTTTGTTGTTGTGTCCACCACAGGTCTCCAGGAGAGGGCTACCAGAACATGGACTCGTCGACGGGCTACCAGAACAGCAGCGGTGGCGGAGCTGAACACGAGGGCTGGGAGACCTTCGGCAGTGGCTCCAAGCCCAAGAAGTCACCCAGCAGTGACAGCTGGACCGTCGCCGACAACTCGGCCGGCAAGAAGAGCTCTGACAGCTGGGACAACTGGGGCTCAGAGGGCCAGCAGTCCAACAACAAACACAGCACTGGAGACAGCTGGGAGACCTGGGACACCAACTGGGAGAACGCCAGTGGCAGTGACAACAAAGCCAAGAAGAGCCCCGCCAAGCCAGTGGAGGAGTCCTGGGACAATGCTGACTGGTAGAGTTCAAGCCCTGTTGGGGGTCTGTGTAGCCTTTGCCATGAAGGTGGGGTGCAGTCACTTTAACAAACATACAGATTGTGTCAGATTGTGTGAATTTTTTTTTGTATTTGTTTATTTTTCATTTCTTTTCTTTTCTGAATTCCAAGAGAACATTTTGAATGCCACAGAAGTAAAAGTTTATTTTAGAGTAGTGTAATCTGTTATTATAGCATCATTTTCCCCCCTTCCCTACCTCTCTCAGTGTTTGCAGATTGCCTTTCTTTACTGATGCCGTTTGCCGTGTCACTCCCAAAGG
Source organism: Tenualosa thibaudeaui (assembly GCA_027481765.1). Lineage (NCBI taxonomy): Eukaryota > Metazoa > Chordata > Actinopteri > Clupeiformes > Clupeidae > Tenualosa > Tenualosa thibaudeaui. The sequence continues at coordinate 5,131,801 of JAIFZK010000003.1, forward strand.
TACTGACAGCAACACACTGCTGGTTTGCAGTAGTTTGATCTTTCCTTTTTTTATTTCCATCACTTGTCAGTGTTTCCTTTCAACCCAGCAGACCACACTGGAGCCAGATTGCAGAGTTTTTGATCAGAATACAGCAATACATGGACCAGTCTCTGCTTTAGTGTTTTATGTGTTTGAAGTCCTCACTGAACCTCTCACATGATTTTTTAAGACATTTTTTTTCTTGGTCTTTCGTTTGTTCTGATGTCGACCTAGGTTTTTTTTTTTAAGTAATTATTCTTCTATATCTGTCTTGACAGCCCCCAACCTTTCTCTGATGAATCTTAATCATATCAGTAGTGTTGTGTAGATGTTTTGAGTGCATTTCCTCTTTTTTCATCTACAATTTTGAACCATCTTGTCTCGACAAAGCCTCCCCTCTTTGAAGACAAAAAAACATTTCAGCTACTGCAAAGACTGTAGAAGTCACTTGAAGTATGCTACTGACTTCAAAGGAAAAGAGGCAAACAAACTAGCTACATAAAAGAGGGGAGAAACAACATGCACCCTTTTTCTACGTGATCCACCTTGTTTATACCCACTGAAAACTCATTCAGAGCCGTGGATGTTGTGGAAAATGTATGTATGTGTGTGTGCGTGCGTGTGTTTATTTAAATACAGCATCTGTTTTTGTTTGTTTAACTGAATTGTTTTTGCGCACCTGAGATGCAGACATACGGACCTCAGCGAACACCCCCCCCCCCCCCCAACCCACCCCACCCACCCCAACCGTGACACTGATCGCATGCATATGCTGCCCAAGAAAAAAAAACACAAACAGACACAAACATAAGACACATAAAACACATAAGTGTTTGAGCACCCTTGTCTGTTAAAGTTAGTACTGATATTCTTCTATTTCTTCTGCTGTCTCACTACCACAATGCAAGTAGACTTGCCTCATGACTTAGGAAAGTCTTTCACCAGTGTTTGCCCTGTGTGATATGTACATATTCATCCAAGAGGATGGATTGTGTATTGCTAACTGCCATGCTTTTTCTAAAAGTATCACCGGTGGTGCCCGTGCACCCTGGTTCTGTGTGTTGGCTGAAGTCGATGCATGTTTTTACAGCCATTAGATCAATGTTGTGTATCTGTCTCGGCTCAGGCAAGAGTCAACAGAATATGCTTCTTCATGTTTTCCCTTGATTCTGGTGTGTAGGTGATGGGGTAGTATGCTGTTGTCTGCATGTTTCTATCCAGTGCGCGAAATAGACACATCTTCTGGAAATGCATGAGTTTTCAAAACAAAACAAAAAATAGATGTGATTAAATAATAAGAATTAAAGAATTGAAAGTGTAAAATACTGAGACATAAAACCTGGTGCATTGTTTGGAGAAAACTGAATACAGAATTTTTGTGCAATGCTTGTATTGTGCATCCTGTACCTGAGTTGAACTATTTAATACAGTCTGTTCTAAAGAGCCTTAAAGTGCTGCTGCTGTGATATTTTGCAGAACGGTGTGCGTGTGTGTGCACGTAAGCAAACGTACAGGTATGTGCCTGTGCATATATTGCTTATTTGCCATGAATGACTGGATGGAGTCTAGGAACTATAGGCTATGTGAAGAAATGACCAAACTCAGTCAGTCAATGTGCTCTTTTCATTTCCTCTCCAATTATTTAAACAGTGCTGATTCTTTTATACTGTATTTTTTATTTACTGAAGTAATCATATTTATACATAATAGTTTAAGGAAAATAACAGATCATTGTGGTGATCATTGTGGCAGATCTGTGTCTGGAAAGATATTATGCTTTATTTTTCACTTTGTCATTAACATGAAAGTCAAAACTATACTGAACAGCTGGGGTACTGTATGGTGTGTTGTTAACTTGCAAATGTTTAATATTTCTGTATTCTTACAATTTCAACATTACACACGTGCTGTCATCATTGTAAATTTGATCCATTTAAATATCTTGAAACAAAAGCTATTTTTCAATGTAAACAAAATTATGTGGGGGGAAAAACGATTAATGCATTTAACATTATACCCAGGCTTTTTATGTTTTATGTTGAGGTAATGTAGTAATGTGCCGCTGTGTTTATGTGTTCCCATGAACTCTGTCCTGTCGCCATCCCCACCACTTTCCCTCAGCACGTTTGGGTGGAAGTGAAAATACCTGTTTTTGGGTGTGCCACTTCTCATTCCCCAAGTCCCTGTCCGAAGTTTCGTTGTGCAGAGCAGGCCAAGAGCCGTTGCAGTGTGTGTTTGAAGTTCATAGATTGTATGTCGTCTAAGAAAATAAAGAAATGTATATGAAATATATGTTCGTTTTCTTGTTTTTTGTATTACTTAAGATTAATTTCCATTTTGTCAGTAGCCTAACTATTATGGCTCATCTATTCGCTTTGTTGTGCGCACAGCCCGTGATCTTTTTCGGAAGAACGCACAGAAGCTGCCTGAGAATCGCAGTAAATATTCCGATTCAAATGATGTTATTGCAGTCGGTGGTTTCATATGCTTTTGCCCTAGTCGCTGGTGTGAATGGCACAAATGGCAGCCATAGAAACTAGTCTTCGCAGCCAGTGGCAACTGAGAAATGCTTTGCAGCCCGCCTAGAAGGCGAGGCTTCAGCACTCTTGACCGCCTGAGAGGCACCCACCCGTAGATGTGCAGAAATCTAGCGGTGGCCCTGATTTGTCGGGAATCATGGGGTAAGAGCTATGCACTTATGAACACGATATTCAGCATTTCAAAGTAGATATGTAAAATGTATTTTTAATGTCGCAATGAAGTGTTTGTCAGAAAATGTAATCGAAATGCGTCGGTATACAAATTGAAAGCGCAACAGGGATAAATTACGAATAGATAGCTGAACTCCATGTTCTCTTCACTATGAAGATCACATTCGTATTCCTCAAAGGTTATCACAGCCTTTTACTCTACTGCAACGCCGGTGACATTTTCTTGGGTTTGTATTTGTGTCGCTTGCTGAGAGTCTTTTATCCTCTTTTTATAACGGTATCTTACGTGAGTTAGAGCAATTTTAACCAGTGGCGATGTCGGTGTCATTATAGTCTAAACCAGTCTCAAGTAGCCATGACTTAACATTGGTAAATTCAGTATCTGATCGCTGCTTAAGGCTTGGTGTATGAATAATTTGGCATAGCCTGGGATATCAAACTCGAGACATTTTATTGCCCCGTATGAGACAGTAGTATAATGAGATTGTTTCAGCCCATTCATTCTGATCATTTGTAACTTACAATTTTATGGTGAAAAAACAGCCTACTTGCCTGATGGTTGCCCAATCGTATGAGGAACAGTGATTGAACATCTACCTCTTTAGACATCAAATGCAAGGTCGTCGGTCTAACTAGGCTAAAGCAGCCGTAATGTGAACAGTAGGTTGTGTCATGTTGGGAATCTATACTCTTCAAGTCAAGTCTTTCAGCTGTCCTGTGATGCAATCTTGTTTTTGTTTTTTGTTTTTCAAAACGTCTTGAAATACTAGAAATGTCTTTATTCGACTGCCGCTACGGTTGTCAAGAAGAGCCGAGCTTTACCGATAACCTATTTTCTGTCGTGATACACAGTAATGCAGTTTTAATTGGAGAAAAGGGAGTTTGGGGAAAGCTTTGAGAGGTTTTCTAACCCACTTACAATGGTGCAGTGGAGTTCCATTGATTACTCTCATGATTGAAAGGTGATTGATTCGCTCCAAATGGTGGATCGGCCCATACCTATCTCATGTCATTGTTGCTGTTTGCTATTGGCAGATTGCTGGACAGATTCAAGTTTCCTCAGGCTGATATATTGTGTCGTAGCTTGATACAGAGTGACAGTCCACACCTCACTCTCAGGTTCACCCAGGATACACACATCGTGTGTTATAGATTTGTTGCTGTGTTATTACACTTCTGGTGGTTGGCCTAGTGGTTGCTGAGTAACAACACTGCACAGCAACAAAACAGCATCTAGTCAGAGGCCTTCCATGTTCATGACAATGCCTGTCTTAGAATTGAAACCATATTTCTGTCTTCTAAACTAATTCTATACAAAGCTATAATGGATAAGGAGTAGACAACACATTGGTTGAAAATGGTCAAGATCTGTATGCACTGAAAAAAAATGATATGCCAAAGCCTTACATGTCTCTGCATTTTGTGCAGAGTAGATCTACATTACGTGTTATATTACGTAGGCTTAACAGGTGTTACTGTTGTTTCTTTAAAGGAAAGCTTGGGTCTGAGTCCCGAGAGTGAAAGAAAGAACAAAAGGACTGAGAGTGACCTGGGTGCTCTCGTAAGGTGTGCCACCTGTTCACCGTTCCTGTTGCAGGTATGTTTTATAGTCCATATCTCTTTGCCATTTCATACTACCACTGAAAGCATTCCCACAAGAACATTAACAACTAGGATATCCTTTCACTGATTAGATTTCAAGAACAAAGAGTGAATTACAGCTGAATGACAATTGAGTTGCAGCTAAACGCTTGAAAGACTCATTTTGTTTATCAAGTAGAGATGAGGGGCCCTTCCTGAAGCAGAGTAGGCTACTGTGTAATGTGTATGAGCTGACAAAACAGAAAAACAGAAGGGTTAGTGTTTATTCCTTCTCTCCTGTGGTAGGTCTGCACCTTGTAGCTTAATGCTATACCACAACAGCAGCCAAGCTTAGTTTAATTTTTGAGTGACCATTGGGGGCAAGAACAATACACAGCAATACATTTTAGACGCTGAAAGAGGGAATACAACTTGTCAGTGTCTCATGTCTTTTGAGCAGCTCGGATAAATAAAACACTTCATGTGAACATGTGACTGCTCAGGTTGTGTCTCATCTGCTCAGTGAAGGCAGAGGTAGCGTCAACTAAATTAAGGTTCTTTCCCAGGCTAACTGAGGCATCTGTTTTCAATTCCCTCCTTTATCGCTGAGGCTCAGGGGCTCTGCCGTGACTCCACAGGCCACTCCAGGCTTGCTCACCCGGCTGCCCCTCACCGTGGTTTTTCCCACCATTGTGGTCGACCAGGGGCATTCCACCAGAAAGCCTAAATTGTACATGGGATTCACGTAAAGCTATACTTACAGCATTTTTCTCTCACTGTGCTTGTACATATTCAGCATACCAAACTGGACAACGTGCACAAAAGGCATGAAATAGTTAATGGCTGTCCGGAAATCTGCATGTGCTTTTTTGTGTATAGGAATCTCAGTAATTTAGTCATTGTTTGGTGTTGTGACCATGTGAATTTTTTCACAACCCCGTGTTGGTGTGGTGCACTGGAATGGTATTATTTCTGGAGTGGGAATGAGGTATTCGTTAATAACAATAATTTCACCTGCCAGTGATGTAACTGTATTTTAAATGAAGCAGCATCCTGTAAAAAAATAAATAATACTAAATCATAACCGACATAGTAAGCTGGATGCTATATACTGTCACAGGACATGAATGCAATGAAGAAGGGTTTCTTTGGGTGGGAATGTCAGCTGTTTCTCTTTTCTTTCTTATGTTTAGATGCAGCAGAAGCTCCACACACAGAGTGCAGAGCTTTTAGTACAATGGGTGTATGCCACGGAGAGTCATTCAGAAAGAGTCCCTAATGAGCTTCCTCTCCCATGGCTAGGACTGCTAGACTGTTGTAATGGACTGCTCAGTTTGGCCCCAGACAATGCGGTGCTTTGTGCCACAGTCAATGACAGGGAGTCCAGTTGTAACTGGAGTTGTGTGGCTCCATAGTGTTAACGTTAACCATCTCCGGCCTGATTCATGCCGCACAGCATGAGCTGTCTGCTTGTTTCTTCCATTTCCCTAAATGCGGCTCGAGAGTAAAGAATGTCGGACTTAGCCATCTCAAGGAGAAAAAGTGAATGTTCATAGGGAACTTGAAATGCAGACCTGTCAAGTATTGAAAGGTTCAGTGGTGTTTTGGAAGGACACAAAATCTGTAATTATAGACATTTGGAGGAAGTTTGTGTGTGCGCACCCTAAGGTTCTTGTTGGACCTGATTTGATCATTGTTGATGACCTTAAAAAGAAAGTGTATGAACTTTGTACTGCACATTTTTTGCGAAGTAAATCTGCAGATGTTCCTGAGTCTGCTTTGGTTCAGGAGCCATGCGGATGCTGCATCGTGGTTCCCAAAGCTGAGTCTTATACCTGACCTGGTTTTGGGTAGCTTCACAGGAAGTTTTAGTCGGTCCATTTTAAGAGCATGAATATTTCATTAGATGACACCATTTAGGTGTCTGTAATTCTCTAATCAATAGAGTCAGAGGGTGAATAATACAAACTCTTCCTATCAGGCGTATATAGACAGAGGGATTGTGTTTGTTGTTGTCATCCTGAAAGGATGTAGACATGTTTCCTCACAGCCGTCGGTGAAAGAAGGGCTCCATAAACACGGAGGCATTTTAGTGGCAGTCATACCCAGGACTGCTGGCCCAGGCTGAGTGCCTCTCCCCCTGGAGACTGAGAGGGGGTTCTGGGAGCAGACTTGCTCTCCTTGATGTCTTTGGGTTCATTCCAGCCATTGTACATTTGGCAAAGCGAGTGCTTGCTTTGACGTTTTCCTAAAACAAACTGGCTTTTTTGGAAACCTAAAAAAGCAGTTTAGCCCTCCAAACCCACACACACACACACATACACACACACAACCCTCCTGCCCTCTTCCCTCTCCTCTTCTCTTTCCCCTAGTCCCACTCAAGGACTTTTTCAGGCGTACAGGAAGTGTGTGAATAAGGCTTGTTACGCAGCATTTGTCGTCACTAGGTCGAGTTGCCAGTGGTCTGCTGCTGAGGTCCGCTCAGTGCGCCAAAGGAACGGGCAGACGCTGAACATGACTGTTGCAAATCGCTGGTGTTTTATAGCGAGCGTCGGAGCCGCCTGGGAAGCCAAGCGGTGTTGGATGATGCCGGTTCCAGCTCTGGATGCGAGTATGGATTCATTGCTGGGAAGCACAGAAACTGAAGCCCACGTACAAGGTGCAAGGGGGCTCCTGAGTGGGTGCACAGGCTCAGCCTGTCAGAGGCTCCTCGCCAACAGAGGAGTTGATTACCGCATGGTGCAAAATGTGGGCATGCAAGTGTGTGTGTCTGCCAATGTGTATGTGTGTAGGCCTGCCAAAGTGGGTTTTTGTTTGTGTGTGTGTGTGTCTGTGTGTGTGTGTGTGTGTGTGTGTGTGTGTAAGAGAGAGACGGTAAGAGCAAGGAAGAGCAACAGAGTGCAACTACATGATGAGAAGCTGTAGGTGTATGGAAACCATTTTAATCAGTGAATGAGTTTTAAAAGCTGTGCCTCCAGGCAGCTGAAATCATACTATGAGGCCTATCATGTCCTACTCTGCGAGGTTGCCTACAGGGAAGACCATGCATCTGTCAGATTTGATTTGAGGTTTTTGTATTAGCGTATACACTTTTGTCTAGCCTATTTTAGCTGTTTTTTGACCATGCCACTCAAATGATCCCTGCTGTTGCCAGCCCGTCCATCCTGAAGGGAAGGATTTGGATAATGGCACAGCTGTGTGTGTGTGTGTGTGTGTCTGACATTAGGAATAAACCAAATGGATATGCGGATATCTCTGTCACAGCAGTCTCTTTTGCCCTTTTTTAGGTCTTCATATGCCTTTAAAAAAAGCCAAAAAAGCTAAAAGCTTTGCACAGACAAGTGGTGGAAAACTTCCCCTGCTTGCCTAAATCATGGTTGGGACAGACTGCTCCTCTGTCTGCTCTTTCCAGGAAAGAGCTCTCATCATGGCTAGGACACACTTAAGCTTCATCTCTCCTAATGGAATGAATTTTTCAATTTTTTGTCATATGGTACATTATTGGGTAGACCAGTAGTATGAGTCTTTTATTAAACCTTGAAATTGCAGCATGTCAAAAGACATTTTTCTAACAGATGCCAGCAGCCACTGTGTATGATTTGTTGATAAGTGTGTATTGTATAACTACCATGATTTAAAGAAAAAATTGAACGTCATATACTGTAACTGTATTTGTGATTCGGATGTGGAATCAGTAATTTTTGTTAATACTGTAGTACTAGTAGTAGCTGCAGTGGCCTTTATCTTCATTGGCTCTGAAGCACCATCTGAGTGTTTTTCAGAAAAAAACAGATGTAAATTCAATTTGGTTACAGAGTATAAGGCTTCTGAGTTTTCATTTTTACTTGTCTGGAAGTTGCCTAGTTTGTGTGCATGTGAGTGTATCTGCAGAGGGATTTTCAGTATGTGTGTCGTCCTCATTCTCTCTCTCTCTCCCTCTCGCACTCACTCGCTCACGCCCTGCTGTGTCACGCCAGCAGCGAGAAGCGAAGCCATGCCTCCCCCCTCGGACATCGTGAAGGTGGCCATTGAATGGCCTGGTGCCAATGCTCAGCTCATTGAGATCGACCAGGTTGGTGCCGAGTGAAATGCAATTCACATGTTCACAGAAGACAGTGGGAGAGACAAGAGACATCATAGTGGTGCCCATGCCTGTTTCAGTCAGTGGCCGTACTTACTTCAGTAAATAATTCAAGTGAAAACAAATCTGTTTCATGTGGACTTCACAGGCAGACATGAATTAGAACACTTGTTCTTTTTTTTAAAGATGTGTGCACAGAAAGCTCCAGGAAGATGTTATTGATTTTTTGGGGGGATGAAAGCTTTTAAAGTGGGTTTGTTAGATTTATTTGCCTTACTATGTGTATTTACTTGTGAAAAATAAAATCTTTCACAATTTACATAATAACATTAATGGTTATGATAGATTCATTGATTCATTGAGAGACTGTGAGATTGTTAACCTTACTCTTTCTTTGTTTTTGTAGAAGAAACCCCTTTCCTCCATAATACGAGAAGTGTGTGATGGGTAAGAATCACACACACACACACACACACACACACACACAAGTACACAGACTCAGAACACAGCCTCATAGGGCAGTGTAGCAGAATTTTTTGAGCATTAGGATTTCACAACACAGTTGCGAAGGGGTGTTCACAGGATTGATCACAGGATTAGTAGTATGTTTGCTTATGTTAAACCACCAAATGCTTGTTCTGAAAATGGCAGGCTGTGAAAGCCAGTGAACACAACACCTAACACCCATCTGTTGGGCAAAAATCTCTCACAAAAATCACACACACACACACAAAGTCATAGTCATACACACATGTTCAGTCGCACACACACACACACACGTACACACAAGCACAGAGCCATATTTCTCATTGTTGTTATTGTAATACAAGACACACATCAAAGGCTCCCTCACAGACTATTACTGTGGTATTGCACGCTGATGCTGGGTGTGCAAGACAATGAACAAATGTGGAAAAAACTTCCACATTCCTCAACCACTGTCTGCAGTCCTCCTTCTAGTCCCTTGGGGCTTTGAGCATTTCAGAGGATCCAAACCCATTTCTGTGTGAAAAATTCATCTCCCAGTTTGTTAACATGGCAACACTGCGCCAATTTTCCCTGTCAGTTTCCTCAGCCACGTGCACTAATTAAGAAAAGAGACAATTAACTATGTTTCTGATGTTTGTGGAGCCAGTTTTGATAGGGGTGATATTTCCCGCCTCTCCTTATTGCCCTCCATGTTTCCACCATACTGTTCTTCTCCTCCTCCTCCCGCTAGTCAGTAGTCAGTCTGTCTCTCCCAGGTTTCCTTCTCATATTCTTGAAAGGCCCTGTTCCTAGACTAATAAAGGCAAGCTAATGGTCCACAGATGGTAGCCAGATGCAGCACTGGAAGACTTTGCCGCTTACATAATCACTTTAATTGCTTTGCCTATGCCAGTCTGAGGGATTTCTCTCTCTCTCTCTCTCTCTCTGCCTTTATTTCTGTTTGTCTTTTACCCCCCTCTTTCCCCCATCACTCTCTCTTTCCCTCCCTCTTTCTCTATGGCTGTCTTCCTTTTCCTCTGTTAGTCTTACCCATACACACACTGTTGTTTCAAATCCCTTTGGGAGAATTACATACTCTTCATTGTCCTTCTATATCCTATTGTTTCACACAAACTCACATGTTTTTCCCCCAATGTTCAGTTTTCTCCATTCAGTGTCTTGCTCTTTTCCAAAGACTCCTCTTCTCTATCTGCCCATTCCTCCCACAAATCCCTTCTCTCTCTCTCTTTCTCACACACACACACACACAGGCACACACACAAACACATACTTGCTCTCTCTCACTCACTCTTTTGCACATCTTGCAAGCTGACACAACGCCTACTGAGGGTCTACCTCCCTATCAGTCTCTCCATCTGGATCGTTTAACAACCCCCCCCCCCCCCCCCAAAAAATAGAACCAAATAACACTCAGTGCTAGATGGATACAGGAGCCACAGATATAGCAGAATTTAGATCACAATTTAACCATCAGACCTACATAAGCATCATGTTTCCACTTCAGCATCTGCTTGTGCTCTGTGCACTGCTTTGTAGAAATGCATATTTTTTTTCTCTCATTTTTTAAAATTTGCAAAATTTAATTGGCAAATTCTTGACAGTGTCTAAGAAGATACACATAATCCAAATATCATGTGATCAATCTGCGCCTTGTATAATCCAGTTAGTGGTGTGTAGGCTCCAACAAAATGGAATAGAGAAAAGAAAATATAAGCTCACAATGAAACAGGATGAAAACACCCCCTCATAGTCCACTTGGGAAATTCATGGTCTTACAGGCGTCATATGTGAATGTGTTATGTTTAGGGTGACCCCATTCTTTAGAGCAGATGTATCAAACACACGGCCCGGGGGCCAGATCCGGCCATTCACATTATTTCATGAGGCCCAATTCAAAAAGCTTGAAATTATAGCCTTGTGGCCTGCTTGAAAGTTGTTTTAGCAGTGCACACTATCATCATGTTTCCACAACGCAGTGCTTGCAACTCACTTGCATTCACGGTATGTCACAATTGAACTCAAGTATAAGTACAAAAATTAAGTGGTGAGGAAGTCGGAACACTGATAGATTAGGATGGTCAGAAACTCAAGGAAACGTGCATTTTGTGGTTTGTGGTCGAGAATGTAAAGGAATGTGGCCCTCTGAGGTGATATAGCATAATGCTCATGTGGCCTATGATAAAAATAAGTTTGACACCCCTGCTTTAGAGCATACTAAAACTTTTAAATCCGCAAAGATGAAAAAGAACTTCATTTACAGTATCTTGTAACAGTGGCACATTCAGAATGACCAATCAGAAGGCGTTGCAAAATACATGACAGTCCTGGGTATGACATAGTCCTCAGGTGTACCAAAGCCTCCAGGGCTGTGAAGGCACCATGTATGCATCAGCTGGTGAATGAAAACAGTTTGCCCTTCCCAGAGATATTGTGACTGAATAAAATAGACTCCTCATGCCTGTGTCCGTACTGCCTATGGGGTTGTTTTTGAAAAAGGTCACGCGAAGATTCTTAGCGTAATTACAGTGGACCCTTGCTGTGTGTGTCTCTGACAGCTGGTCGTTGTCTGGGTCGGAGCAGTTCGCCCTGCGCTATGCAGACGGTCCTCAGCTGTACATCACAGAGCAGGTGAGATTATGTTCTCAATGACGTACACTCACACACACCTACTGTACATACATACATACATACACTCACACAAAATCATTGAATTCTGGCACTTGAATTGAAATTTCAAGTTTAATGCTTTTGCAATCTCAGGAAACCCACATGACATATTCCAAATCTTTATTTTCCAAAACTAATTGGAAATAGATTTGATTTGAAATGAGATTTGATTTTATACAAATTAGATTGTTTTAATCTAATCCAAAGCCTTGATTTCTTTCTCTACAGAGTCGTTGCGAGATCAAAAATGGGACCATCCTTCGACTAGCCATCTCTCCAGTAAGCTCCTAGCCTTTTTTGGGGGGGTTTGAGGATGAATGTTTCAGTGTTTCTGTGAGTTCCTTTTCCCTAAGTGAGGCTGGCTGTACATGGGCGAAGCCCTAACAGCAGCTGATGGTTATTTTCAAATGGCCAGCGCTGGAAACAGTCGCTGTGTAATAGTCAGGGTCGTGCCTTCTGAAAACGAAGCTCGTTATCTCTGCCAGTGACCCCCGTCCCCTGCGTGCCGGGAACTGCGAGCAGCTAATGAGTGGCCTGTAATTGGGGGAGATCATCGGTTGCCCCTGACTCCAGCTGGCCTCCCACGCGTGACCTCTGTACCCCCCCCTCAACCCCAACCACCACCCCCCACCAATCTCCCTTCCTGTCTCTCCCCCTCCCCTGTTAACCCAACTCCCACTCCCCCTCCCACCTCACCCATCTCCTTGTAGGCAAGGGCAGCACGGCAGCTGCTGGACAGGATCCAGTCCCACGGAATTGATGCACGTCTGGAGGCCCTGAAGGAGCTGGCCAAGCTGTCGGCCGACCCAACCTTCGCCACTGAGTTCATCAACATGGACGGCATCAGCACCCTGGCACGTCTGGTTGAGAGCGGTACACAGTGAGTCTCGTCCTGACATGCGCATGGATGAGGGTGAAGCTACATTGGGTAGAGGAGTGGGGCCTTCAGATAGAGAAAGTCCTATTGCTACCAGTAAACACATATGGTATTGCTGCTTACCTATTACTTATTACTACTTTCTAATCTACCTGACTGAGGAGTTGTGCCAATTTGAGTCATCTGGTTTTAAGTCGATTAAAGTTAACTGGTATTTAGCAGATACTTTGATCCAAAGTGACAAGGACATGGAACGTGGGATTCAGCAGTTGAACTCGGGTTGCCCAATTTTCAGTCGAGCGACGTAACCACTGCTCCACCAGTCGTAGTGCTCCAATGGTTAGTGAGTTGTTGGAACACATTTGTGGTATCCTGGGATTTTTACTCTCTGGAGCTGGGTTATCAACCTCTGCATGGGTGCGTGTGTGGACTGGGTGGGGTTGTGGTGGGGTGACATGAGCTTTCTGTGAGAGATTAGAGAATCTGTCCTTAGGGAGCAGTGTTGTGGTTTACAGCAATCTTCATGTCTTCAGTAACTAGTTTTGTACAGTGCATAACAGACTGACCTGCTGTTTCTCTTCAAGCACTGTGATTGAGAAATAAGTGAAGCATAACATGGGTTTTTAAACAGCCCGAATATTCTTGATTGTCCTGTATTTTTTAATGATACGATAGTTATATGATATTATAGATGACTTACGATTGTTATATGATGTGATAATTTCAAAGTAATAAAACACATGTGGTAGGTATATTAGATATATGGTAGTTGTCTCAGTGTAATTAAATCTACCGGGAATCAGTTGTGCCACCTGACCTAGTATTATGTTTGTCCCCTTGTAGTTTTGGTGAGATGCTAGCCTTCACGCTGACAGCTTTCCTGGAGCTGATGGACCATGGCATTGTGTCTTGGGACCTCATCTCTTTGTCCTTCATAAAGCAGGTAAGGACAACACAACTGACTGACGGAGTCACATGTTATGATTTCACTCAGTAAATGACAAATGACAGTGTGAACAGGTTGTGTGTGTCTGTGAGTTTGTGTGTGTGTGTGTGTGTGTGTGTGTGTGTGTGTTGGTGGGTAGGGGGGGATTCATGTAGCATACACTAGGGAGCAACATGATGGCGAGGGAGCAAGAATGCAGTTGTGAATCCTCCCAGTGATTTAGAGCAGAACAGTCCCACCCTGTGGCCCAGTGCCAGAGGGTTCTGACTGCAGCGCTGTCAGGAGCAACATGTGTGTAGGACAAAACCCACTGCGTCAGTCTATCAGTTATTTTCGCATAAACAAACGGACGAACTCGCTCATCACTGCTGGCAATAAAACCCACTTCATGAAGAGGAGTTTTGAGAGCTGCAATCATCCATCTCTCTTTTTTCCCCTCTCTTCCCTTTTAATTGCTTCACCCCTGAACTGTCGTCCCCTGCCGGAACTGAGTGGGTGGGCTTGTTACCTAGCAACTTTTAGTTTTGGAGTCGAGTTTTCCGCAGTTGTCTGGTCTGAGTAGCGGTTTTCTCTCTCTCTGTGTCTGTGCGGCTGCCTCCATGCTTAGGAGCCTCAAGAGGGCATGAGCACACAAAGGCAGAGAGTTGTGAGGCTTCTGCTCTCACATCTTTTCATGAAATAGCCCAAGTTTGCCATTCCCTTGCATGCTTGAGCATCACCTCATGTTCACCAGACAGTTTACGGCACACTTTACCGAACCGTTATAAAAAGCATGCACGTCAATAGACTTTTAGTGCTAGTTTCCTGGACATGGATTAAACTAAGCTCTCTATCCCATTATCTAATAAAAAAGATTCAACTTCACTGATAACGAGTCTTTAATGTATGAAGTTTTATCTATTATCTGGGCTAGTGGCCCATCAAGGTTAGGCTAATCTTGAAGCTCTCTTCGTCCTCAGATTGCGGGCTACGTGAACCAGCCCATGGTGGACGTGTCCATCCTGCAGCGCTCGCTGGCCATCCTGGAGAGCATGGTGCTGAACAGCCACAGCCTGTACCACCGCGTGGCCCAGGAGATCACCGTGGGACAGCTCATCGGGCACCTGCAAGTGTGAGCACAGACACGCACACATGCACGCACGCACACACACCTCGAAGGCCTTCCTGCCCAGCCGTCCTCCTGAGGCTCACACACATGCATGCACCCACTCAATCACTCACCCATGCAGTACGGTAAGCTTGGGACAGAAGCCAATTGCCATATTAGGCAATGTTGGTAAATGACTTTTTGATTGTTGATTTAATAGCACAATAAATAGCTCATTTGTTTTGGGAGTTAAACATTGCAGTTGTAATTAGATGTAATGTAATGTAATTCATTGGTTTAGAACCTCTTAAGTGTTATTAGATTCTGTTCAGTGGGATTTATACTGAGTGGAATTTTCTTTCAGGCTAGCCTCCTAGCTTGTCCATGCTCATAGACAGTTTGAATGCATTTGAGCATGCCAAGAGCAAGATACCTCTAACAGTTTGTGCTCCACGGCCGGTGTGTCCTCAGGTCGAATCAGGAGATCCAGACGTACGCCATCGCGCTCATCAACGCCCTCTTTCTCAAAGCCCCCGAGGACAGACGACAGGTGAGTGCTGGTTTATCATGATGGAGTCAGTGATCACACACACATACACACACACACACCGTCCTCAGATATCATGCATCCACCTCACTGTCACCATCCTCATTCACACACACACACACACACACAGTGTCTCAACCAAGCGTGACCGCATGTTCCCATTCCCCCCTGCTGGGGTTCCCTACTGAAAGATGAGTGTGTGTGTTGCGTGTCACAACAGCCCATCAGTCATTTACGCACCTCCGCGTGGCTTCTCCGTTCTTCTAGTGAGTAGGACTTTTACTATGAAAGATTTATGTTTGTCCTTGACGTCATGTGATCTATCAGTCTGGGAACATTAGGCATTAGACTTCCTGATACACTGGTGGCCACTAGTGTCCTTCCTGCTGTATCAATCCTGTCTGTCTCCCAGCTTATTGAGCAGAGTGCTGACAATGTCATGCCTATATCCTCAATATCCATATAGTGCTTGTGTAATGCCTTCACATTGGTCAAATAGACCAGTATATCAGTGCATCATATTACATGTAGTGTAATACACACACAGTGTATCCTTACAGATCTATAAACTGCTTTGGATAAAATCTTACCCCTGATAGAGAGCTTTGCCTGCATGTCATTAGACTCACTTGTGCATGCCTCTACATGCTCTTTCTTATTCTTATTAAACCCCCAACTTATGGCCTGACACATGCTAGCAGAGCACAATAACTTTGTGATATGAGCTTGGCAGCCCTCAACCCATACCCCCACCCCCCTTCCCATGACCTTTTGTCATGTTCTCATTTAGAATTACACACAGTGTCCACGCGCAGCAGGCATGGCGGCCATTTTGCCTTGGTTGCCATGGGAACTGCCTTTGGCAGCCTGCGTGTGACAGCTGTAGTTGTAGAGTAGTACTTTGTGTGGAGTGACACAAGTGGCGTTCATTCATTGTTTTCTCAAGTGGCACATCGCCCACGCCCTTTGGCTAATAATTTTTCTTCTTTTTTTTCATCATCTTCTTCTTCTTTCTTCATTCCTCAACCTTTTGAAAACTTGTTTTTTGCCGCGTTTGAGCGCGAGTGACACGTCGGGAAGCTGATTGCATGCGTATGCAAATGATGAAAATCGGTGGGGGTGTCATGCCGCCACTCTCACTGTGTGAGGCTGTGCCCCTGCTGGGCTTGCGCTGAGCTTTGAAGTGCTCTCACTGCCAGGCTCCACCAGCTGGGTTGTCACCGCACTTCGGCTCTGTGCATTCCAACCCAACCCCCTTGCTCTTGCGTGATGTGTGCTTGTGTTTCATGGTCTGTGTGTATAAGTGTCACACTCTTTGTTTCCATCACTTCCCCACCTGCATCCCCAACACCCCCACCCCCACCCCCTACCCCCGACACACACCCTTACCCTCACACCCTCATATCCTCATCCTTGTCCCTCAGGAGGAGCATGCTAACCCACTGGACCAGCGGCTCACTGTGAGTAATCACACCGGGACTACGTTTACCACAATGCCTTTCACCTGACCCAATTGAACACAGCCATTCTAACACCAGGAGGACAAGCCCAAATCCCTGAATATGAGTATAAGGGAGATTGTTAGGTGTTTGTGCCCACACACACACACACACCTCCCTTTGGATAGGGCTAGAGAATAGCACTGCTTCACATTAGCTTCCCACCACTAGGAATATTCACAAGGTGATTTATAAAATCATACCAAATGCCTTAATGTGTCATCCATTTACTTTGCATTACCATTGCATAACTGTAACAACAGATCAAATAATTTATGTAGAATACAGAATCAGATGTAAATGTAATTATAGATGCCTGCATTTAACAGTACATTACATATTAATAAATGTGCAGAGTGTTAGTCAGCTAGATGTAGCATGTAGATTCTCACGCTGCATGGGGCAGGATGCCAGACTTTGGCAGTCATTCAACATAGACTTGTCCCTCTCTTGCTCCGGGCCAGGTGGGACTGATCTTTCTCCGCATGGAGCACTGGTTTCTGATTGGACGTTCATGTGTTCTATCCACAGGAGATGGCAAGCACCTTGGCTCAGAAGCACCTGCGATCCATCATTCTCAATGTAGGTGTGAAAGCCTTTAGTGGCTCTTGTGTGAACAGTGACCTCTTAAAAATAGCCAACATATTTATGTAGCCCATATTATGTATGGAATATTCAGTAGAATACCATCTAAGATTTTTTGACATTTTTGCTGTGCTGAATCAGGTCTTGCTTGACATTCCAAATTTTATCCAGTGGTGTTGAATCATACTGCACATGAGCACAGAGAAGCTTAAGCAGATTCAAATTTAGATAATTTTTTTATGCAGACCAAGACAGGCATATGCAAATTTTGTCAGCAGCTTAATAAAAAATGCACCCTCAAATCTCTTCATGTTGAAAAACAAGCAAATGTAATGGCCCAAGTTTAAAATTTTATTTAAACTTTATGCTGACAGGAAAGAAAACTTTTGTATTATTTAATAATTATTACTGGGATGCAAACAAAAATACTCGGAAGTTCAGTCTCGTGGGACAGTTCTTGTGTTAGAAGATTTTCAAATAAATGCTCAAAAGGAATGAAATGTAAATCTGTGTTAGAGGCTGAAAATGCCTCAGCTGTTTAAAGCATCTTTGAGGAACAGTTTGGTGCTTTTTGAGTTGTATAAGGTGAAGACAGATAAATGCAAAACACACGTCGTTCTGACTTGCCATCCAGCGTTTCTCTCTGTAGCTCTGTAGTTCAGGCTGGAACACATCACAAACATACTTAAAGAGCTTTCACAGCAGGGCATTTCCAAGTAAATCACCGAAATATCTTCCTTTGTATTTGAGAGAAACCTTATTTTCCAGACATTTATTTTTATTTCATTTTATGAAAAGCTGTCAGTAGCCTAGAAATCTAAATGTACCTTAGCGATAGCAAATGGTTTTGCAATGTAGATACGTTTAGAAACTAACCATAGGGCCTCAGTAACTGTTCTCCCGAGTTTGGTTGGACCAATCACATCGCTCTGTCTTTGTAGAGAATCTCCTAAACATACCTTAGCGGTAGCTTATCAGGCTACTATTGTGTGCAGAGGCAGTTTGAAAGACAACTGCTGATTCGCCCCCTTGGATTGAGCCCGGTCTAACGGTCATAGCCAAACTATACATTTTGATGTTATGTCAGGCTAGACTGCCAGCTCACTTGCACCAAAACTCCTCACTGCTACTTTAAGTGTGACGCCAAGAGAAACCATTTTGAGCACAGCCGTGTCCAGCAGAATGTACTTGAGCTGAATGACGAGGCTGCATCGCTATGGTGACAGCAGTGCGGGAATGGCCCTAGGAGGAATCAATAGCAGGGTATGGTACCAGTGGCTCTCTTTCATGTGCTCTCTCTCTCTCTCCTTCTCTCTCTCTCTCTTTCTCTCTCTTGCTGTCACACACACTTTCCCTGCACAGCACGTCATCAGAGGGAATCGACCTATCAAAGCGGAGATGGCCCACCAGCTCTACGTGCTGCAGGTGCTGACATTCAACCTGCTGGAGGAGCGAATGATGACCAAAATGGATCCCACTGACCAGGTACCATAATGGACATTGTGCTCAGGTGTACTTTCAACACTACAGATTTGATTTCTTGTAAAATGTGTTTTAGAAACAAACATTACCAAAATACAGCACATTCTACAAAGTAGCTCAATGAAATTCTTCATAGTTTTTTTTCCATTATAAAATCACATTGCCAAGCAGGAAAAAAGGTGATGAAAAACTGCCCTTAAGTGCAGGCAACAATCGACCCCCTAGCAGCCCAGTGGTTTTATAACAAAGCTGATCTTCAGTTGGGACAGAAGACTCATAGAGATAAGGTCATTAAGGAAAGCAGAAAACTTTGAAACATTCACTGTACAATATCAGGAACTGAGCATGATGGGAGATACTTTCAGAATTTTTATGATTACACATTTTTCATGACTAATTAATGGAATTTCCTAGGCCCAAAGGGACATCATATTTGAGCTGCGGCGGATTGCCTTCGATGGAGACAACGATCCCAGCAACACAGAGAAGAGGAAGGCCATGTACACTAAGGACTACAAGATGCTGGGCTTCACTGTGAGTGACACTAGCTCCCCCTGGTGTCAAAACTGTGCTATTACCATGCAGTGCACACTAATAAGGGCAAGCTGATAGGAGGAGTGGATTTGGCAACCCAGTGATAATTATTTCTAATTTGGTCAAAGAGACCAATTATTTCTAATTTGGTCACTGAGATGAACACTGATGTTTCC
The DNA here is from genome assembly GCA_027481765.1 of Tenualosa thibaudeaui. Taxonomy (NCBI): domain Eukaryota; kingdom Metazoa; phylum Chordata; class Actinopteri; order Clupeiformes; family Clupeidae; genus Tenualosa; species Tenualosa thibaudeaui. The sequence goes on from JAIFZK010000003.1 coordinate 5,151,084, forward strand.
AAATTTTTTATCAGTTCTATTTAGGGACATCAATATCTCCAAATGTCTGAATTAAGGATGCGTTAGTGCCTCTTAAGATGGTCTCTTGGCAGTATGAATATTTTGTTATCTCTCAGATGCAAATACTTAACTGGATGCTGTGCAGTCTGCTACTGCTACATTTGTCATCATTTTTTTCTTGTTTGTTATTTCTTTGCAGAACCATGTAAATCCAGCCATGGACTTCACCCAGACTCCCCCTGGGATGTTGGCCCTGGATAACATGCTCTACCTTGCCAAGCTGCACCAGGACACCTACATCAGAGTGAGACCTTCTGCACGTCCCAAAGCATATGAACAGCACATTATAGAAGTCTGCATTAACATTTCCAGCATAGCCTCTCCATGCCCATTGCATCTCATAGCATTTCTGGAACTTTCTACCAAAGTCGAAAGGATTGTATGAACCACCTATTAGTATGCACTGTCAGCCATCTTATTCCTTCCTGGATCACTTCTCTCCTGAGCTCCCAATAGGCTTTGGCACTGTCTTAAAGGAGCCAACTGCAGACATCTGGAGCTGCTTATTTTCATTCTTCACTTTTGATCTTCCCTTTAAAAGACAGAGCTGACACTGTGTGAATGCCAGTGAATAATTTTGGAAAGATTCTGTGCCCTTGTATGGCTCTGCTTTTTCACTTCAGCTGTTTATTTGGAACGTTTCTTTAGTAGCTCTGGGATGAAGTAGTGAGATATGTGATGTTATTAAGAAAGAGGTAATGTCTCTTTTGTCCTTTTCCACCCCAGATTGTTCTGGAAAATAGCAGTCGCGAGGACAAACACGAGTGTCCGTTTGGCCGCTGTGCAATCGAGCTGACGCGAATGCTGTGTGAGATCTTACAAGTAGGGGAGCTGCGTAAGTATCCAGATAAAGCAGGGAAAGACACACACACCAACACATTCAAGCACATTGCCATCCCAGTAATCTATGGTTATGATTTATTTTTTTGTTTATTTATTTATTTTTTCTCATTTCAAATTCTAGACTCTTTAAAGTCAGTCATGCAGTACTGGTATCTGAATAAGCTTATCATTATTGATAACTGAACAAATAAACATTGCTCCTACCTCACCCATGTACTTAATATTCCTTAGCTTAGCTGCAGCTGACTGTGTTAAGGTCAATAAATGTCAGTTAATGACCTTTGAAAAATGTACCTCTGATACAAGCCAAAATACAAATGCTGCATTTGTGTTTTCCATTTCTTGTGCCATTTTGTAACTCTTGTCCTTGTGTGTGTATGTGTGTGTGTGTGTGTGTGTGTGTGTGTGTGTGTGTGTGTGTGTCTGTGTCTGTGTGTGTGGTCCAGCGAATGAGGGTTGTAATGACTACCACCCCATGTTCTTTACCCATGACCGTGCCTGGGAGGAGTTCTTCTGCGTGTGCATCCAGCTCGTCAACAAAACCTGGAAAGAGATGAGAGCCACTGCTGAGGACTTTAATAAGGTCAGACCAATAATGAAGAGTGTGTATATGTGTGTGTGTGTGTGTGCATGCATATACCTGTGTGCAAGCAGAGGTTTCATCCAAAATGAAACGGAAATTTCACTCTCATAAATCCCTGGCTATTTATATGTATGCAGAGGATGTACGTGCACTTTGGCCTGACAAGCTAGACTATAATATAAAAATATATAGTCTGGCCATGACCAATAGACTGGGCTCAATCCAAGAGGCAGAATCAGCGGTTACATCTAGGTGACTCTCTGTAGGGTACATCTAGGTGACTCTCTGTAAGGACAGAGCAATGCGATTGGTCTGACCAAACCTTGGAAGAAGACCAACTGAGTCCCTGTGGCTTGTGGCTAGATGCACCAATTGAGCAAAACTATTTGCTAGATGTATGTCTATATGTCTAGATTTCTAGGCCACGTGCACATTACATCTAAATTGTAACAGAAATGTGACTTTGCATACCATGTCTACCATCAATTATTCACACAGGAAGGAAATGGAATATGTGTATGTGTATGCGCATTTTGTATGAGTTCATGTATAACAAATGTACAAACATGGAGCCTCTGATGATCACAAAGTGGTGCGCACGTGCGTGTGCGTTTGTGTGTGTGTGTGTGCGTGTATATGTGTGTATGTAAGGTGTAGTAACAGCTCTCTCCTCCATGCGGTGCGTAGGTGATGCAGGTGGTGAGAGAGCAAATCACACGTGCTCTGGCCCTCAAGCCCTCGTCTCTGGACCAGCTCAAGAGCAAGCTACGTGCCCTCAGCTACTCTGAGATCCTGCGCCTCAGGCAGTCAGAGAGGATGAACCAAGATGACTTCCAGTCTCCTCCCATCATGTGAGAACACTTGCATATAGTCTTATTTTTTAACACCCCCCCCCCCCCCAAGCCTGGTCCTGGTCCTGGTCCTGGTCACTTTATAATTGGGTCACACTTTTACATAATATTCACTGCCCATGAAGAGCTGATGTGTTGTGTGTGTGTGTATATATGCGTGTGTGTGTATGTGCCTGTGATTCAGCGAGCTCCGTGAGCGGATCCAGCCGGAGATCTTGGAGCTGATCAAACAGCAGCGCCTGAATCGGCTGTGTGAAGGCAGCTGTTTCCGCAAGCCGAGTAACCGGAGGAGACAAGGTGAGAGGCTGCAGTTACACTGCCACTGACCCCCACACACACTCACAGCCTGTGTGTCTCTGTCGCTCATCTGGGAGAGACATCCATGTGTGGGACAATCATTCAGAAGTCATTCAGAAACACCATCCCATCTTACTCCAATTCCTATATTTTCCTACAGAAATATTATCTGTTCATTAAACTAATAAAATAAAATAAATAAATAAAATTTATTTAAATTCTCTCTGGATTCACGTGAAATGAATAGAGTTAAATGAGTAATTGTCTTCGTCATTCGTTTTCAAAGGTACTTTTTCCTTTTCTTGGTTAAACTGTTTCAGTGTTTAGCAGTCATCCTTTCTCCCCTTCTCTTTGTTTCCTGGTCCACAGAGAAGTTCTGGTTCTGTCGATTGTCCCTGAACCATAAGGTTCTTCACTATGGGGACCTGGACGAGTCCCCCCAGGGGGAGGTGCCCTTTGAGATGCTCACGGACAAGAGTGAGTGGCTCGACCTTCCCCCTTTAACCTCTAACCTCTCACTGTCAGGGTAATGTCCCAAGGCTGAGAAATGACCAGTTAATCTTTAACCAATACATGGTGAAAGCAGAGACCATGATAAATGTTCACACATGTTTAGTTATTTGTAAGCAGTATCGATAAATTCATAGATTAAGAATGAATGGGACAATGAGTTCATCCCCCAATGCCCCTGACGTTACACTTATTAATGACATTTGTTATACACATGCAAGAGTAAAGTTGGGTAAAAAAGGGATGACGCATAGCACTGACTCAGACTGAACTCTCCCTCTGTAGTCCCGGTGTCTGACATCAAGTCGGTGGTGACGGGGAAGGACTGTCCTCACATGAAGGAGAAAAGTGCGCTCAAGCAGAACAAGGTATTCTCACCGATGTCGAGCACCCACTTTCTAAAACCCCACCACCTGTGCTGGGTCCTCATAAAAGCCAAGAGTTATTGCAGTGGAATGAACCTCCTGTGTGTGCTCCCTGCCGTTGATGATTTATGCTCTGGGTTTTTAGGAAGTGCTGGAGCTGGCGTTCTCCATCCTCTATGACCCAGATGAGGCACTCAACTTTGTGGCGCCCAATAAGTATGAGGTGAGTGCTGGTGCTGGGTCACCATCAGGAGCAAGCGATTGTAATGATTATTGCCACTATTATTGACTGGAATGGTCATTCACCATCGGCAGAGGTGTTTAACGTTTCTGTAATTTGGCCTAAAATTAACACGTCTGTTCTGTTTGTTGTGGTGCCTGTGTGTGTGTGTGTGTGTGTGTGTGTGTGTGTGTGTGTGTGTGTGATTGTCTGTCTGTGTGTGTGTGTGTGTCTGTGTGTGTTCTTCCTACAGTACTGCATCTGGACAGACGGCCTGTGCGCCTTGTTGGGGCGGGAGATGGGGAGTGACCTGACGCGCAGCGACTTGGACACGCTCATTAGCATGGAGATGAAGCTCCGCCTACTGGACCTGGAGAACATCACCATCCCTGAGGCTCCGCCCCCTGTGCCTAAAGAGCCCAGCACCTACAACTTCACCTACAACTATGGCTGAGCTGAGTGAGTGTGCGTGCGTGCGTGTGAGAGAGAGAGAGTGTGTGTGTGTGTGTGAGTGTGAGAGAGAGAGACTGAGTGAGTCAGTGAGTGAGTGAGTGGCCTTGCATCTCAGAATTACATAAGAACAAATGTAGGGAGTGATCCATTCAGACTCTTTACAGATCTTCACTGTTGAGAAAAAAGCAAATATTTTGACATATAGCTGCCCTCAAGTAATTCATGCAGAATAGTGCAAAACATTGGAACCTTTTTTTTCTAAAATAGCTTCCAGCAATGCTAAGAGTATTAACATGAAGCTTTTTTACTTTTTTCTCATGAAGTGATCATTTGTTTTTATGGATCACTTAAGGCCTTATATGTGTTCCTGTGTTTACTTCAACTTGTTTACCTGCACGACCCTCAGTAATGACGCCAGTGTTTTAATAGTCTTTTTTTTTTTTTTTTTTTTATCTTACTCTTCTAAGCTCACACATCCGTATGAATCTGTTTTGCAGGAAATAGCTATTCGCAGACATGGAAAGCAAAAGAATCTATTTAATCCCTACTAATCTCAATCAGTGTTTATTATTTGGAATAGAATTATATTTTTGTAAATGTTGTCACAACGGCAGCGAGAGCCGTGATCGGCAAGATAAAACAGTATGCTTTTGATTTCCCTGGAGTGGGAGTGTTGCACACATTAAAAGAAGAATGCAAAACTATAGAGGTCTTGAATCAGCTGCATTCCAAATTCTAGTCATTACTGTTGTTAAGATTGAGGATGAACCATCTCATGCCCAGAGGTACACTTTAATGTCTTTCACTGTGGAAAAAAAGCTGGTAAATGAAAGGAATCCACTGATATGCTCTGAAACAACCCAGGCTTTGAGATCGCTTGTATTCAGACTATATAGTGTTCCATGCCTGAATTAGACATGGATTCAAGGACTTGAAAGGTAAATTGTAAGTTATGTCCTGGAAAGAGCTTGAATTTTGCTTTCAGCATAAAATCAACATATAGATGGGTGTGAATTGGTTTAACTTTAGAAATATGTAGTACTTGGTTATGGAGTACTACATTTTAATAGTTTGACAGATTGGGAGCTAAGGAACACAATGTGGTGCTTTAGAAATCCTTAAATCGGATGTTCCCCAAAAATGTGAGAAGAACCCGTCCATAGAAGAATCAACGGGTGCTTAAACTAGCCAATAAATGCAACTCTTGGGGCACCAACAGTAAAATAGCAGCTTGTGATTACATACATATCATATGAACAGTCCAGGTTGTATAGACACCTGAGTGTTATCTTAAAGGTCACTGGCAACATTCTCAGCAATCTGTTTATCTGTGTGTTTTCTCAATGATGTCGACCCCACTTTGGCTATCCGTGTGGTTCTTGATCGCAAAGGAATGTTTTTTGCACACTGGCAACACTAAAGGAAACCCATGTCTGATGAACCCATAACCAGCTGTACTTAGCTTTGGAGTCTAGCCATGATAACCTCTAAAAGGGATATCACTGGTGAATAGTCCAAAACCTGGGAGAATGCTCAATCTTACATGACTTTACACTCGCTTAACCATGACCCTGTCGAGGCTTGTGATGGTAGTGACTGATATGTTGTTAGTGGAGAAATAACAACATTTTAAAAAGTTTAAATATGGTATTCATATATAAATCATTGTCTGTATATATTGTGCTGCCTTATTGAAATACTTGTCATCAGTTTGTGTGAATAAAATGCAAAGTTTAATTGGTCACTACTTGGATTGAAAAGTATTCGTCTGTTTTTCTATAAATGGTGGATTTCCACAGTATATTATAAAAGTGTGTATCTTCAAATGATGTCTGTTTAATCTCTTAGTTATTGTCAAACTCAACTACCTGTCTATGCAGATGATCAGAAATGCATATGCCGTTAGTGTGAAAATTAATATTTTGCCTCATTAGACATGTTTATCCAATTTAGTTAATTTTTCATAGCTTACAGTGATTTGAACCGCAGTGTGGTCAGCTGCAATTTAGGAAAGGAAACCATTAATCCTTCCCATTAGCTTTAATTGATCACCTTACAGACATGATTGATAATCTATCGGGATGACTGCTCTGTGATGCAGCTGTTCCGTAACAGCAGCTAACTAGTATTGTACCACAGCATTCAGAGATATGAGACCAATGATTAACAACAAACCAGTGCAGTATGACAGAGTAGCGGGTATATTCAAATAGCCATAGGAACAAATATGTATATCCATATGGTCTTTATATTATATATACATTTTTTACATATTAGGTGTACAGAGAGCTAACATCTACCGGAGTCAAATTCTTGTATATGTAAATATACTTGGGCAATAAAGCTGATTCTGATTCTGATAAGGCCCACTAGGAAGTCTTTCTACTCTTTGGAAGGCTTTGTTGAGATAAAGGCCCTCAGAGGTGACAGATAAAGGTTATCATAGCCTTGTCAGGCTCGTGAACTGTAGGACCTGAGCTGAACTTGCAGTTATTGCACCTCATTACACAACCAAGACATTTCATCTGCAAAGATAATCTAGTGATATATTTGATTTCTGTTTGACCTGAACAGTCCACTTGTAGAGAAAATGTAGTGGCACTGTTTTATCCTGTAGGCACACAGGGATTCTCTATCATTCTCTGCATTGATTATGCAGTCTAAGTCTATGCTGGACTGTAAGCATAAAATCTGGGGAACATACTTTATACCAGCATGCCTGGACCGAGTGCTTGTCTTGTCTGCAAACTTGTGATGCATGGACATGAATCAATATCTTACAGTAACTGTGCTGACTGCAGTGACAGCAGCCAGAAGGAGGCTGGAGCTGAAAGCGGAAGAGAACACACACACACACACACACACACATGCTGACACATGCACACTTTCCCTTAAGCGCTGCCATCTAAAAATACACCCTTACCTTGAAGTGTGCCTTTGATTACTAATGAGATCTAGAACTCAGAGATGTCTAACATCTAGGTGCTGTCTTTCTTTTTCTTGTTTCTCTCTCGCTTTCTCTCTCTCTCTCCTCTCTGACTTATTACTCTGTTTGTTGCTCTCTCTCTCTCTCTCTCTCTCTCTCTCTCTCACACACACACACACACACACACAAGGCACTTATAAGGCTACAAATCCATTGCCATTGCTCATCCCCTCTTGTTCCCCACACCAGCTTGGCTCTGCATTCTGGGCTGTTTGCCCAATCTGCCATTAAGATATTCTTGACATTTTCAGAAGATCAAACTGGTTCCCTCTTCCCTTTTACAGGTTCTTGCCCTACCCCTGCATGTCTGGAGTGTCTGCCTCCATTCCTAAGGAAGGATGGGCTCTGTGGGCATTCTTCTATTGTCTGATATCAGCCCAAACAGTGCAGTGAACTCAAAACTGAACTCCACTAGACAATGGTTTTATGAATATCACCAGTCTGACTTTCTTCTAAGAGTATGGCACAGTACCTCTCTGAATACTCCCCCTATAGCCATGCCTTTAATTATGCATGTATTGTGCACATCCATTCTTCTACTTACTTCTCCTTCAAGCACTAGTTCTTTGGCTGGAAAATCTACATGTACCTCCCAGGCTACTACTTATTTTGACCAGTGCTTAAATTTGCTCTCATCCTCTGATGATGTTTGGTTGTATTTGGTTGTATTTATTAACACTATGGTCTTCTTTTTTCAAGATAGCTTTGCAATTTAGTTCCATAGCGGCTATGGATGAATGCGTCAGTTCAATGAATGATTGGTAATAGAAAATGCAGTCATATCATGAAACTACATTGCATCCTTGATGTATTGCTAATTCTCCATGCCTACATAAGACCCTAAACTGAGAACTTTTTCAGTGTAAATTTTTGCTGTTTTTGTCAAAAAAAATCTGCCCCATGGAGTTTCCCTAATTCTGTTATTTATCCAACCCTGTGAAGAGTTTTGAATAAATACAGGAGCCATTTCACCTTGTAGCCTATGCTGCAGGATGGATGAATGAATAGCACTGGCTGAATAGCACTGTCTCAGTGTGCTTGTATTGTGCTGGGTGCCCTCTGTACTGGATCAGTCAGAGGGGTCGTGTTGAGGTAGGATTTAGGGCTTGTTTTGATGTTTGTGTGCCTCAGGCTTAGGGTTAGGGCTAGGGCTGTAACATCACTGGAAGTGCTTAGTTTTCATCAGGGCTCCTCTGAGCGAGTGAGATGTATGCATTCAGTAGTATTCATCAGGGCTCCTCTGAGCGAGTGAGATGTATATATTCAGTAGTATTCATCAGGGCTCCTCTGAGCGAGATGTATGTATTCAGTACTTTTTAAGGTCAGAGTTAAATGTCACTTTGCATGCTTACACTCCTACACTTATTGCCCTGCTTCCCCTGAATAGAGACTTAAGAAGAGACAATATAGATGGGGAAAGTCGTTGCTGACTACTCTCAGTTCTTTATTGAAGTAAGAAAAGGTGAGTAGTGTTTGACAGATGGTGGGTGTAAACATCTCCAGCAACTTGTTGGAACTGTCCAGTGAAGATCTGCCTACTCCCACGGACTGCAAGGCCTAGAAAGCATTAGTGATGAGTGAAAGCTAATCAAAGACACTGTGTCCCCATGGAAGGCCTAGCTGTTAGCATTTCCCATGCCTCAAGCCAACTCTGATGGCAATTAGCTCTTGCACATTGTGTAAAAAAATTCTAACACTAGCACCAAACGTGTGGGTGACAGTGAACCTGACTCCAATCTGTCCTCAGGATGAGTTTGTGTTGGAGCTTCATTTGGGAACGAGCGTTACTTCATGGCTGATGAGTGGGTTCATCCTGTCTGGAGTGCCAAACTATTCACTTTGAAGCACGTACCACCCACACATTGCTGTCAAAACCAAACTGTTTGAAAAATCTCCAGTTAACTCAAAAGACCACGAGTTCCTTAATCCTTCTTGCACTTGCACACATTGCCCTCTGGAGGGAGTATTGGACACAGCCCCGAGACAGGACGGTCGGGGATCCTCCAAGCAAACCGCCGCAGGGCAGTAGAATACCAGAGGACAGCAGAACCCAGAACAACGCAACCGTAACAAATGCTACATTAGCCATGTATGTGGATCTTCAGGTTATTAACTGTAATCGCTCCAAGATCAAGACCCGCACGCTCTTCTCACGGCGCGTGACCTCTGTGGCATCTGAATCTCCACGCTGTTTTAAGGGGTACACTTATGACGGCAAATGTGTAATTGAATCTAATTCTGCAGGCACAGACTGTGTATGAATTATTCATTTTGCGGAAATGCAGCAGTGAACGTGAGCAGTGTGGAGGTGACATCGTCAAACAGGCAGATCCATTTCGGTCAACTGGCCCGGTCATAAATGACAGCTGCATAAGGTCAGAGGGGGAGAGAGAGAGGGAAGGAGGGAGACAGAATCAGCTGGTCCAATCAGAACAGCTGTGGGCGAGCGCTCCCACAATTTGGACAATGCAGCATGTGCCTGGCTCTGACTGGCCTGCCTGCAGTGGACACCCACTGATTCTGTTCAGAGTGAGGGGCTGGAGCAGGCCAGGCCAGGGCAGGATGGGACGGGAGGGGGGCCGTCTATCCTTGCGTCCGTTCACATACCTCTCATTTGGTGGTCTCTCTCTCTGTCTCCCTCGGGGCCTCCTACCCACCCTGCATTGTCTCTTCTTTCCAGGGTGTGTCTGGGACAAGTTTGCGGCATGTTTGCATACACACTGCGGCCAGTGTCTGTTAATGAAGTCCTCTTCTCCCAAATCATGTTATCCACACGCACGCCACCATTGTGGCTGTTAACTCTTTCGTGGGGACAGATTCATTTTCTTAATCAAATTTCCTGTAACCGCTCTGCTCCCTAAATCGTGTCATCTACTTGTGCGATTTCATTGTGGCCCCTGATTGTTACTGTAAGCATTTACCTCTGTCAATCATGCTTGCTTCACTTCATGGGGTAATGCCTTTTCTGCACTGCACGCGTCCTGTCATTCAGCATCAGAGGCCCTTGAAACATGGTTTGCCTGTCATAGGGGTCAGAGTTCCTGCATGACTCTTTTTGCAAAGGTGTTGAGTCAAGTCAGTACAGTAGTGTTTTTTTTGTTTTGTTTTTTTTTAGAGAACAAAAAATTCCTTTGGATTCTTCTACTTCTCTCATTTATTTCTCCCTGTTTTTTGGACTATGCGTGATGTTCTCTTTTCTTTTTTCTCTTCCTCTTCCTCTCTTTTCCCCTCTTTTTCTCTCTCTCTCTCTGTCTCCCTGGTTGTCTGTGCGATCCCTGCACCTGCGGGCAGCTCTTAGCCCTGCTGATCCAGGACTGGCAGTTTGGACGGGGCTTTGGTCAACAGATAAAACCCTCTGCTTTCTTTTCCTCCCATCTCTTTTATTCAGCCTAGTCCAAGTATCTTGACAACCTTGCCTGGTATTTTGGCATGGGTCCTTTGAGTGTTGATGTCAGCTGAGGGGGGGGGGGCAGGGCGAGAGAGAGAGAGAGAGAGAGGGAGAGAGAGCGGGAGAGGGGGGAGGAGTGAGTGGGCTATTCAAGGCACTTGTCCTCTGTCTCTCACAGAACGAGTGAGCGAGCGAGAGAGAGAGAGGAGGAGGGGGTAGCCGCGCGCACACACGGACACACATGCATGCATGCACACTCACTCAGTCTCTCTCTTACACACACACACACACACACAGGCACCCATGCACGTAAACTAGCACACGGCCACATTTTCTCAGGCTGCTCTCAGAGTGACAGGAGCAAGCGAACGGGATAGCACAGCACAGAAGAGAAAGAAAAGGGCAAAAGAAGAAAAAGAAAAGAGAAGAGGAACGAGTGATTGAGAGAAGGAACGAGTGAAGGCCAGGAGGAGGGAAAACAGACAGAGAGAGAGACAGAGAGATCAGCACAACTCTGATGATTTTTATGCTGCTGCGACGCTAACAGCACAAGGGCCCCATAGGGGAATCGGACCTCAGTGGGAACGGGACAGCACTGTGCCGGCAGGGGAGAGACGTACACACACACTAACACCCACCCTCACAGAGACAGAGACCCTGACCCAGGAGCTCCACTTTGACCATGGCTCCTGAGCACACACACAGAGGGGAAGAGCTCCTCCGCTCCCCCAGAGCCCTGGCCTGGAGCCGGAGCCAGGGATGTGGAATGGGACGGGGACAGGGATGGGTCTGGGGTGTCTGTGTCCTGCTATCACTGCTCTCTGGACTGGGATCAGCCTTCAACCTGGACACCTCAGCCCCACTCATCAAGGAAGGAGCACAGGGCAGTTTCTTTGGCTTCTCCCTTGCCTTGCACCAGCAACTCAGACCAGAATCTAAGAGCTGGTGAGTTCATATCTGTGTGTGTGCGTCTGTGTGTGCTTAATGTGCCTTAAAGTAAAGTACTACTAATTTTAATACACTCATGTAGAATATGTATGATATGTCTTGTCTATGTCTGTGAATAGCTGCTCTGGTTGAGTGTGGCTGTGTGAAAACCCTTTCAACTTCAGTACTGACAAACTTTGGTTTATCAGTTCTAAGCTCTTAGTGCTCTTAGTGTATAAATTTGTGACATATATATTTGTAGTCAGTGAGACTTTATTGTTCAGTTAGCTGGGCTAAACTTGCTGTGTGTGCGTGATTATGTCCCAAGTTCCCAAATGTCCCAAGTGGGCATCTATCCAGGCAACTATACTTTTATTTTGACTCTGAGTGCTTTGCATCTTTAAGACTCTTAAGTGTTGCACATCTTCAATATTGCTCACAGAGAGAGCAGAGTCCCGCTTCCATCCTCTTCCCTCTCTGCCTCCTCTTCCTCTTATTCCCATGTTCTGCATCTCATTGATATTACATCACGTGCAGCACGGGTGATTTAGTGGAGTGGAGTGGGACTCCAGGAGTTTCATTATGCTTATGGGCCGGGGGTCTGAGCGCGGGCTGGCCACAGTCTCGTTTAAGTGGGCCTGATTGATGAGGCGGCAGCCATGCCAGGTCCGGCGTGGGTGAGGCTACCATGCTGAATCAGCAGGAGGAAATGCAGGGGGAGGGAGAAAAGGAACAGATGAAAAGGAGAAAGAGAGAGAGAGAGAGAGAGAGACAGCTGTTCCAAAACAGTGACAAACCGACAGGCCATTTAGACATATATAAACACCTAAGGATTTTTTTAGGTGTGGTATTTTAGATGTATGCCTGTAAGAGATATCAAGACCTAATAGGTCATACATTTATCACCAGTGGCTGATTGGAGTGACACACACAGCTTTACCTCAGCCACTGTACAGTAGAGTCTGACTCAGCGGTGGGAGGTGAAGTGAGAGGGCTGCTGTCAGTGGCTTTGCTCATTGATTGCTATTGGTGTTACTGGAAGAAACTAAGGGCTCAGGGTTGGCCCATCCATCCATCCTTCCTGGCCATGAATAAATGATGACGTCAGTCTGCCTGCTGTGTGTGTGTGTGTGTGTGTGTGTGTGTGTGTGTGTGTGTGTGTGTGTGTGTTGTGATGGGCTTGATGTGCTGGCTGTCATCTCTCCCCTGCTGTCGGGCACTTAATGGGAACACTGCTTTCATCTGCTTCTATGACCTATACCTACATGTCAGCTGAGTCTCATTTTACCTCTGGTGGCAAGATACACATCCACACCACACCACACAAAAATGCAATTTTATATTTTTTACATCTATATACTTCTAGTTCCTGTGTGTCTTTATAGATATTTTATATCTTTAAACTAGTATCAGTTCTATGTATTTTGTATGTGTTGACAGTATACAATAGTACAAATGTGTTTTACTTGACTCTTTCACACCGATCATGTTCAATAGATAGTTCTCTAAGAATGTATAGTCCAAATGGTCCAAGATAGAATCTTTTAGGTTTGACTAAAGCCATTTTTCTAAGCAGTATTTACAGCGATAATAAAGCCTCTTCTTTGTAAACATGCTCTGTGTGGAGGAGAGGGCTTGTGCTTGAGGCTGGTAAAATCAGTTCTGTCGTGCAGCCTTTTTCCTCTTAGCCTCCTGGCTCCCCGGTCCATTAAGGGACATAGACTGGCCGTTTATTGGGAAATCTGTGGCTGGCTGGCCTTTCTGTCTGGGCCTCATCTCACAGACAATTTGTTCATTTCTTTGAAATGATCATAGCATCAAGTCATTTCTTATTTCTTTTTCATGTCTTTTTTTCAGGGATTATGCTATTAAGGTCCTCATTGCATTACTCTTGATATTACTGTCTCATTGTGCACCTGTGTATACAATGCATCTTTGTCAGATTCATACCATAACTTGTCCGACCTCCTTGCTCTGTCTGGTGACAGTAGTCTTGTTAATTTACCACAGGCCCTGTTTAAGTGCTCCATATTTAACAGGCAGTGGAAGCGCTGCATTCTCAGTTTACTCACAGTGGAGTCACCCTGTCGCCTGTGTGAGGGGGTATATATGTGTGAGGGTATGCCTTTTCTGTGTGTGTGTGTGTGTGTGTGTGTGTTTAGATACATGCATCCCTCTTTATATTTGTGTCTGTATGATTTAGTATGTTGGGACATTTAGGGGCCTGCATTTGTGTGTGTGTGTGTGTGTGTGTGAGAGTGTGTCTCTGTGTGTGTGTGTGTGTGTGTGTGTGTGCATGCATGAGTGTGTATATGTGTGTGTGTTTGGCAGAGGGAGGTGGATACATTTTGGCATGCAGTCGTCAGCACAACACATACCAGGAAGCTCTGGTCACTGGTATGACTCACATCTACATACTGATATTGACCAGGGATGACCCTGCATCATGCTGCAGGTCCAGAACTTATTGGATGCCTGACAGTTTAGTAATCAGGAAACCCAAACATCCTCCTGATAACTTTTGACTCATCTAACCATCAGTTGCACAAGATGGTGATGACAACACACAAAGTTGTCTTGCATTATATTTAAGAAACGTAGGTCACAGCAAATAATAGACACAGAGAAGGTTATTACTGAGAAATACCCATTTAGAAAAACAGCACTGTATGACTAATATGTCAGAAGAGAGTCGTAAAAATAGATGGCTCAGATGTCGTAACGTTATCAGGGTAGGGCATAGAGATGGGTATGAATCAGCCTATTGTGTCTTTGAAGGCATCATTATATCAGTAACGGTGGCATCATCTGAGGAGAGATGGGGTGGGTGGGGCTCCTTAAAGCAAGATTGGTCAGTATTCAGAGGGAACAAAACCCAATGTGTATGTGTGTGTGGTATGACTTAGCAAAAAAAAAAAAACAAGATATCTCTCTTCACAAGAACTTGTTTTGTCTTGAGTGTCTTGTTTGCTGCCCAAGTGCTTCCAGCTTCGCTTAGCCTAAAGCCAGTTCTGGAGTTATTAGATCTCCATGAGTAAGTTGTGACTACTGTTGCTTGTCCACTGTGTGAGAGGTTTGGGTTACTTAATGTAGCTAATGGCCATTTAGTAACATTTTCTTTGGTTTGGACTGAAAGCTTAGCCTGTGTCTCCAGCTCTTGAAATAATGACTCAGGTGCTTCAGTTGTGATGTGACATCCAGAATGTTGCCGGTACCACCCACCACCCACGACACTTCAAGTAACCAGTCCCATGGCATGCCAGTTCTCACTGCCAGCTATCACTTTTAGACGCTGTGTGCGTGTGTGTCTGGAATGCCCTCTGGCGTTTGGCGGGGCCCTGGCTTATCTCCCACCGTGCTAACCTTGTCTAGTGTGTGACAGTGTCTCCAGACAGCCCCCGCCATGCCCCGCCAGCTCGCATAACATAGCATAGCTCCACACTCCACCGCACTACACACACACACACTTTATTGACTGACAGACAGTAAGGTGATCCAGAAAGGTGCTTTGGAAAGGAAGGATGGAAACAGTATGGTGTGTTACACTTCAGGGGAATGTGTGGGGGTGCACCAGACACCAGAGATTTGTGGTGGAGTGAGTGGACTTATTGATCTGTCAGTGTCACTCAGGATGGACTGTGAATTTCAGCGGTTACCAGTGCTGCCAGTGTTGTCTTCTATCTTTCCTACTCAGAGCACAGATGTGCCCAGGGTTCATGTAGTGGTCTGGTTTACTACATTACAACATACTATTCTCAGTTGACACGCACTTCTAACGTCTATTTATACTGGCTATGAGAGTAGGCTCCTGTAATAGCTCCTTTTGCAAGAAGAGAGGAGAGAGTTAAACATATTCTGTCCGTACCCAGGCCCGTGCACTGTGAAACTTTCCACTTCACGGAAGGGTGTTTTTTGGCACTTGCATTTTGACGGATGGCACAGAATTCACATCACAAATCTCACCTTCTTCTTGTCAAAATTTGGACCCGGTGACTCTGTACGTAATGAAAAACAGCACCAAGCTTGAAGAAACACAAACTAGCTTTGTTCCTTTAGCTTTTATGTAAAGCACTTTGAATTGCCTTCATGTATGAGGTGATCCAAATTAATAACACACTCGCCTTGCCTTGAACTGCTGCTAACGCTAACCTTGCAGCTTGTAGCCATGCAGAAACCCATGATCGGATCTCCAGAGATGGTCACGCCTAACCTGGTATGCTGTCTTTGTGGTCCTCTCATCCCTGCTGTGACAATGTAGGATACACTGCGGTAGTTGTGTTTCAGCTATTTCCTGTGTTCTTTAGGCTAAGTTGTTTCCCAGATTGCTGACAATATGTTTCTTTCCTGTTGACTGTTGGCAAGGCTATGTGGGATGTTACAACTGAGTTAGCCTATAGCTATGAGTGCACAGGGAAACCACCCACAACATTGCCTCATAGGGACAAAAGACAACATCTAGGGTGAAGATTGCGAACAAACAGACAGAAAACAGGAGCGTGTACATGACCAGGTCAGGAGATCAAAGACTCAGTAGGACAGATAAAAACAGAGTCAGGGGGAAGTGCATAAAATCCCTATAGATACAGCAGTGCTATTAGTGGCTACATCCATTACAGTGGCTAATGAAAAGCTCTGCCGTCATACCATCAGTCATATCGCCAACCAGGAGAGGAAGGGAAGGGGTGCGGGGTGTTTAGAGTAGAGCTTGAACAGAGTTTGTGTTTACAGGCCTACTTGGGCTTTTGGGAATCATAGTGACCTGCTTAAAGTAGTCATGCACCACATGAGGTTTTTCTATAAATACCAACAGTTTAATCAATTTAATCAATCTAAAATGCATCTATTCTGCTCTTTTCCTTTGTTTTGGGTGGCCTGAGGAAGTATTTGGCCTGCTAAATGGCAACCAAATGGTACTTACTTTTATGGCAATATCTGTGCTCAAGTGTGTTTAAGCAGCATAAGGCGAAGGTAATAACACTCTCACAGTTCTGTCGTGATAGATCCATTAGGAACTAAAAAGCCTCGTTGATCCTCATGGTTCATAATTAGACGACAAAATTACCTTTGAGAGCATACCGTTAGCAACAAGCCCTGTGGTCTCACCAATAGTAAATGTATCCCCCTCCCACCCTCTCACTGAGAGCTCATCTATATATTTAAATGCTCCACTTCAGGGAAGACGCCGGGGGAATAAATCATAGTTATGCTCCGACATGCTTGTGTAACAGAGAGCGGCTTCTTCATTTTAAATGGCATGTCACTAAGAATATATGGCTACTTTGTCTTATGACTTTACAAACGGCTTCTCCAGCTGAGTGGCTTTGTCGTTGCACCGTGTGATTGGAATGGTGTGATACGACGGCCTTT
The DNA here is from genome assembly GCA_027481765.1 of Tenualosa thibaudeaui. Taxonomy (NCBI): domain Eukaryota; kingdom Metazoa; phylum Chordata; class Actinopteri; order Clupeiformes; family Clupeidae; genus Tenualosa; species Tenualosa thibaudeaui. Next base: position 5,167,934 of record JAIFZK010000003.1, read on the forward strand.
GAGTCGAAAAAGACATATTTTAAAAAGCAATGGCAGCATCGAAATGACACACTTAGTGCTCTTGCTTGTGGACATAACCTAGCCACTGATGGCAGCTGCATAGATGTATGAGACATACATGTCTTCCCTGGTTACCTCTCCGTGGCAACATGGCTCTATATTAGCCCCAGAGACTCTGTTGACATGCTATGCAAATTTGCAAATACGGTACCTCTCATAGGGTTGTTGATCCTGCTCCATTGCCCCTGGCCTGCTTTGGTGGGTGTAGGTGTCAGTGAAGCTAACGTGCCCTCCAGCGTTCACTTCCACCCCAGCACTGGGAGTCAGGTTGCTGGGGGTGGGCCATACAGAAGATCCCCTCTCCTGCCATTCATAGAGGGGAAGGTGCCTATTTGAGACTTCCATTCAGAATAGCATTAACCCTTCCAGGCCTGTCAGTGGGGCCTGATAGACAGGCAATACAAATGCAACAAGAAATCATTCTTTCTTTCTTTTTTCCTCTTTTCTTATTTCTCTTTTCTCCAAGGAAGTCTCTTTTTCTCCCTCCCTCTCTTTCTCTCTCTCTTTCACACACACACACACACACAAACACAAATGCAAAAACACAAGAAGAGATATATTAAAATCAAATAAAAATGCAATAATGTGGAAGATGGATGGCTCCAGGTGCATCTATTTTAATATAGGGCATCCAGTCTATGTATCTTTAAAGTAATCATGCTAAAATTGCACTCAGAATACATTTAGATGCTCACAAGATAAGTAGTTAATCCATATAGGACCAGGCCCTTTAATGTAGTGAATGCATGATGCATTTCAAATACAAAGAACAAAATAAATGGAATGGATTGCAGTGGATGAAGGTAGTTCAGAGAGATCCACTAGACGTACAGTACCAGTGTCCTAGCAACAGCACATTGTTGAATCTGTCTGGAAAAGGGCACATCGCAACTCCTTCACACATTCCAAACACATTGAGTGATTTCAGCGAGCTGATTTGCATCAAAATAGCAAAACAAAATCTCCTTTTGAAAGGCAGCTTTGGGACTGACAATGACCCCCAGGCCCTCTCCCCCTCTTAAATCAATTCATTATTTTTTCGCCTTTCTTTCCTTTCAGCCAGGCGCTCCTCTGTTGGTGTTGTGGTACCTCTGTGCTTCCATTGAGGAGCAGACCTCTTAAATGCAGGGCTAGTTCTCTCCCAAGTTGAGCAGTTTATGTCCTTTAAACTGGACTAGAATTGAAGGGAAGGGGAGGGAACTGATGCAGTGGATGTGTAGCATAATGTGCAGCGCAGATCAGATCACACGCAGACATGCATGCACCAGTGGGCACATAAATCCACAAATGCATTCTCTCTCTCTCTTTCTCTTGCTTCTCTCTCTCTGGCTCCCACCCTTTCTTTCTCTGACACACACATGGAGACAAACACATGCTCACAAAAAAGGCATGAACCATGTATGATCACAATTTTACCTTTTTCACATGCACAAGCTTAGAAATGCACATAGCACACACACAGTCACATCACGTCACCTTTTATCCCTGTTGAATGTTCTTTCAGATCTCTTTAGTATTCTGCTGCTGTTCCTCTCTCCTGGGGTGCGTCTTAAAGATTGGCCTGGTGGGGGTTGGAGGGCGGGGGGCGGCAGCAGCAATTAACTGGTGGTGGTCGCACAAGGGAGAGTGAAAGAATGAGAGAGAGTGGGAGCTTTCATAAATATTATGCTGCAGAGGGTTTAGAGCCAGGGTGGGACAACCAGACAGATTTGCAGAGTCAGAAGGAAATGCTTCCTGCTCGCGATGGACGTGCCGTAATATGCCAGCCTCCACTCTCAGACTCCCCATCAGACATCTCCCCATCTTCCCATAATGCTCCTGTTGAAAAGGAAATGGTGTGGAAATCTTTGACAGCACACATTTGAGATGATGGGTAATATACAGTGCTCAGTGTCTGGTAGAATATGCATTTTACATCTCCCTCTATCAGTTTTGCACCAGGAGAAAAGAAGTGAGTGTGAGAAGAAGAAATGAAATAGTGGGGACTGTAAAATGTCAGTGCTACAATGATTCAGTTTGGGCCCAAAAACAATGGCTGGGCAACTGTCTCTCTTACAATAATCTTGAATGCTAAAGTTGCTAATGATTCAGCATCTGTCATTATTGTTATTGTGCTGTGTATGTGCGTGAATATGGTAAGCCAAGCCTGCTAAGTTACGACTGGAAATCACTTTGAAGGCTGAAGTGTTGAAGTTTACTGTCAGTTGTGTTGTGTGTTGAAACGCAAGTACGGTTTGTGTGTGTTGGCGGGGGGGGAGGGGGGGTCATTTCTATGTACGTGAGTGTGTTTCTGTTGTATTGTTCTATATGTGCATGTGTGTGTGTGTGAGTGTGTGTGTGTGGCAGTGGGAGGGCAATTTGATGAAGCTGGGATGTTTGGCTGGGCCAAGCGCTGACTGGGCCTGGATTCCCTCCTTCTCCTCCTCCCCATCCTGCTGCTAGACTGGAGGCTCACCACCATCCACTGAGCTGGTCCCTCCAGGCTCCTCAGCCTCCCCCTGTGGTTGGGCAGATTAATAAATAAATCATGACAGGGCCTCCTGCTCTGATAAAGACACAATCTCATCCAGCGGCGATGCGGCAGGAGCTCCACACTGATAATGGGCGCAGATTGGAGAGGGGCCATTGTGTGGAAAGGATATTAGAAAGATTCAGGGGGTCATGAAAGAGGTGTGAGGTTTGTGCATGTGTGTGTGTGTGTGTATGTGTGTGTGTGTTTGCTTGTGTGGGTGAGTACGGTAGCATCCAGTTGTGTGTGTGTGTGTATGTGTCTGTGTGTATGTGTGTGTGTGTGTGTGCTTTAGAGTTTGCACACATTTCTCAGTGTGTGCCCGGTCAATGTGTGTCCATGTTTGTACCTCCTTGCTAAAACTCTCTCTTGGCTGTGAGCCGATCACCACTCAAGTCAGCCCTGAACAGAGTGGACAGCAGGCATTAGTATTCAGCTGGAGTCTCTCGTGCCCCAGTGTGCCCACTAGTGATGCCTGAGCTGAGCTGTGCATAATGCTCTCACACAAACATGCCTCTGCGCAGTTAGCTGCTATAAATATGTTTGGCTTTTTTTTTTTTTTTAAAGGCATCTCTTTTCACTGACCTCATTCGGGTTTATAGGAGGAAGATGTTGGATTCATGCTTACAGAGTGTCCTCTGGACAATGCATTTTCAGTGTGTGTGTGTGTCTGTGTGTCTGTGTGTGTGACCTCACTAGCTATTCCTGGGCTGCAAAGCCCACCAAGAAATTACATAAATTCATTCAACTCAGATTAAAGCGTGTCCCATGTATGCACACAGCGTATATGCTTTTGTTGGTCCAGCAGCTTGTCAGTTAACTGGTATGGATGGTGGCCGTTTTCAATCTGTTTAAGTGAACTGAATGAGCGCAGGCCAGCCAGCACTGAGGCAAAAGAGACAGACGTCAGAGTTAATATGTGCTTGAATACGGTGAGGGGGCCCCGCGGTGAGCCGTGGACCCACATATGAGGGATTAACCTGGTAACTCATGCAAAACTAATGGGGACAAGACCGGTGTGATCAGAATGGGATGGGCCATAGCAGTCTCGCCTCGTAATTCTTGGTCACCAATTAGTGTGGAGAACGTGAGTGCGCGTGTGTGTGGACAGGGTACCGATCAAGCAATTAGTATCTGTCCCAAGGCAAAGTGAGGCAGATTTGTGTTACAGATTGTGTGTGTGTGTGTTTTCTGTGGTTTTAATGCATAGTATTATGGTGCATCTTAACCAAAATTTGCATTCAGTAACTGAAGTGTGAAGAGCTATTTGTAGATTGCTGACCAGTGAAATTATAGTGTGAGAAATGTGTAGAATAATTCCAGTTATTGAACTCAATTCTGTGTGAATTTGTGTGTGTGTGTGTGTGTTTGTGTTTTTGTGTGTCTTTGCAAACCTGGGACAGTTACCCCATCTGGTTTTAAGGATGGCTATTTAACTATTGATTTAGGAGGAGGCAGGTGGCCCAAGGAAAACAAATCAAATCCAGGATGGCTGTCCGCTGCCATAGCTCATCGCATTTCCAGCATTAATGGAGTCTATTCATGTTTTATTCACAGATAGTATAGGTTCACTACCATATCAAACAATACACATATCAATGAAGTCTCTTTAATGGTGCCAAGATTTTTAAAACAACACCTGATAACAGCTGGAGCTATACATGCCAAGGATCATATATGAAACACTCGTTAGTAAAATGCATAATTAAAAAATAAAATATACATAAAAATGAGTCAGTGTTGAACCTCCACTCGTAGCGTGACACTATGTGTAACCGCAGGCTTGGTGAGGCCTCCCTTTGGAAATGTGGTGCTGGTACAGCTGTTCCTGTCTATCTCTCTCTCATTCCTCCTCTCATTCTGTCTCTCATCATACCTTTTTTCTCACTCATTCTAACCCTCTTGTGCCCTTCTCTCTCTCTCTCTCTCTCTCCCTCTTTTTCTGACTGGTTCTGTCCAGTCGGGAATTCCGGCGGAGATACGGGATAAAGGGCTAGTTTTGGCTGAGTCACCGTGCAGGCATCTCAGCTGTTGTTTTCTTATCAATAAAATGGAAAGGCTAATTAGCTGGGAAAACAAGGGCCATTCAGTAAACTCGCTCCTGATTTGCCCCCAGAAGACGCCTGTTCTCTCCTTCAGCCTCTGTCACCTGTCTGTCCACCTGTGTAACTTCTTCTACCACACTAGACCCATACTGACGTCTCTAACTACAGTGTTCTTGCTAGTCTTGCTAGACGGCTGGATGAACTGGTGGAAGGTAAAACTCAGCTGTTTAACTTGAGGTGGAAAATGAATGTATTTCCCCAAAATAGTGGCATATCCCTTTAAAGCACCTGAGTGTTTAAATTTCCTGAGATGATTTACATGTCATATCAGGCTGCCTTTGAAGATTGCGTAGCCTTGTATTCAATTGAATCCCCCTCAGGAAGAGCACTGTGTATTAGCCTGTGTAGCTTTACCCTGCCCTTCTGTTTGGGGTCTTGTCTGAGTCTCGCCCTGAGGGGTAATGAGGCCAGATCTGAGGACCTTTGGCTTACCCCTCCTAGACCCTCAGAGACTATGACTGTCTCAAGAGCAACCAATAATTTCCGGGTGGATGGACAGATAGATGTATAGATGGTTTCAGAGAAGCACACAGGGGTTTGGCAGAAGGGATGAGGAATGGACAGTTGCAGAATGGGCTGAAGAAAGAGGGCGAGGCCGGTGGAGAGAGGTGTAGCCACAGGGGGAGAATTGATTTTCACCAGATGTGGTCTTATGTAACTGCCTGTAGAAATAGCCTAAAGAACAGGATTAGGTGACATTGTATGCCTGTGATGGTGGTGTTCAACTGCACAGCTGACAAATAATTCTGACACTCACAAGAATTTTTGATTATTAAGACCCACTTAAAATCCACTCTAATTTGATGGCTTTAATGATTTTCTCAAGCTACCAAAGAATCACTTAACTTGCCCAAACCAAAGCATCTCAACCAGATTTATTATTCACCTTTATGTCATGAGTCATGCAATGGGAATGGAGTCTAAACATTACTTTAGAAATTGAGTAGGATTAGACTGAAATGATAAAGACTATTTGAAGAATTCCTCATCCAGGTTACCTCTGGTTCAGTTCCCCTCTTGATGGGTCTGCTGGGGGGATTTTTTTTCCTACCACTGGTGTCCCTTGTGTAAAAATAAAAATATACATATTTCAGTCCACTTTCTGGACGCTATTATATCTCTCCAACCTTATCTGCAGCATCAGAGAATTTTATGGGTTCCTCTGGCGGTTGTGTTGTGCAGAATGTGGTTTTGCTTTGAGCTCCATCTCATGATGGGCTCTTTGACACTAAGCTGATTTGGCTGATTTGACTGGGCTCCCTTGTGCTTCAGACAATGGCCCAGGCCTTGGTTTTTTTCTTGAAGGAAATGATGAAGAGGGCTGTTTTCTCTCTCTTCCTCTCTCTCTTTTCCACCTCTGTCTTTCTGTCTCTCATCTCTCATCACGGACTTTCATCACACCCATGACGGACTCGCTTCACGTGAGAGCTGGGCGATAAACTCCATTAGACGGGCTTCCGCATACATACAGCCAGTCAGTCATCATAACAAAGGTAGCACGAGATACAAAAGCTTGGGGTCGAGCTGCAGGCACCCTCAAACTATGGGAGGGAGGGCCAGTAGTCAAGGGGAGCCAAGGACGTTGTGGAGAGTTTATGTGGGGGAAGGGTGGCGGTGGCAGTGATGGTGATGGTGATGGTGGTGGTGGTGGTGGGGGGGATGGGGGTGGGGGGCAGTTAGCATTGGGGTCAATAAACACCCGCCTTTAGCACCATGGGAATCAGGCTAAAAGATACACAAGGCCCCCTGTGTGTGCAAGCATGCACATGGCATGAATGTATGACAATGTTGCTGTCTCACCAAGCATTTGTGACATATGTGTGCTTGTGTGTGATAAGGCTGTCTCTGGCTATGATGAGGACATTGTGTGTGTGTGTGTGTGTGTGTGTGTGAGAGAGAGAGAGAGAGAGAGAGAGTGTTTGTATGTCTGTAGACAGAGAAAGGGGGAAGCACAGTAGACAATTGGGAGTGGGCATGTAACATTATGTACCTCCACATGGAGAGGGTGTCAGTAGTGATGGTGTGTCCATTGTGTGTTAGATCAGTGAGCGTAGCTCACACTCCTCCTAGCTTTTATGGATTGCAGTCTGTAACTCCAGCCTTGTCTCACACAATACACCCTTTTCTAATAACTCCCTTTTTAATGATATCTGCAAAGTTATTGTAAAATGAGTTCTGGAAGGTAATTTGACACTATTTGTGCATCAGAATACTTAAAAACATACACATACACACTCACAATCACACACACACGTGCACACGCATACACACACACACATGCACACATGCACACACACATTAGTCTCTTCACACTTTACTTATTTTTATCTAGACTCATGAAGGTCATTGAATCTCACCATTTCCTCTCTCAGTATACCCAAAGATGGCTGCAGCCCTATCAAAGTGAGCTATTTAATGATTATTAGCATCCATAATCTGCTTAATTGATTCTTCCAGGCAGTCTTGTGAAATGATTGCCTGGAAATGCAATATTCAATCACGGAGTACTAAATCAATTGGTTTATCCAGGAGACACAGAACTATAACAGAATGAGTAAAAGTCCTTCATCCACCCACACTTCTTTGCAATGCACACACACACAAACGCACACACACACACACACACACACACACACATTCTTCACTCCTTCATCCATTCTCTTCGGTGCTGCTGGAGATATGGTAGTGTTGAGCTCATGCGGGCATTCCAACACACCCCATCATCTTTCCCACTCAGCACCCAGATAGGAGGGCAGCCAGAGCAGGGGAGCAGCAGCCTCCTGCCGGGGCCAGTCTGGATCCTCCATGTCCAATCAGAGGATTAGAGACTTGGGAGGGTAGGGGAGTGCAGAAGACTTGACTCAGGCCCCATCCACACAACAACGGTCACGTTTTTTTTTTTTGCGGGTTGAAAAAAATCTGTGTCCACACAAGAGCCGGAGCGAAAAATATCTGCATCCTCACGACAACGGAACACTGAGTGAAAACAATGTAATACATATTCCACACCTATATGTGGTGCTGTAAACAGATACAGCCAGAGCCACTGGACACACCAACACCAGAGAGCGCATGTGCATAGAGCACAAACACAACTCCGTTGCTCCATTGTTGTTTTTACCGCTTGTTGTGTGCCGGGGTCTTCACTGCTCTTCTGGTCACATGGCGGAAATAGATTGGCGACGTCATCGTTTTCAGAAAGCTGCATTTTGCTTGTCCACGCACGGCCAAAACCCATAGAAACTTCTCCATTTTAACAGAAAAACGTTGCCGTGTAGACGGCACTTGCTGAAATTGCTTTTACTGAACAAGAGATAATGCATCTGCTTGTGATGGCATGTCTGCAAGCCAGAGCGCAACCACTTTTTACACAATTACACTCTTTTACCATACCATTGTATCAGCTTGGCGGTGATTTTTTTGAAGGTGACCTTTGGGTTATTCAATCTGAAACAAATTCTGTTTAATGAAGAGATTCTGTTGGCACACTGCATTAATGTGTGTAGATGTTTTTATGTTTATGTATACAGTTCAGTGGACATTTCAGGACACATTTGCTTACATGCTCTAGTGAATGTTATGGCTGCAATAGTGTATCCTATGGTGGTCTAGAGCCTCACACACCAGCATGTTCCCATCCACCTCCATGAAATACCATCATTGCAAACCTCACACATCCACACACCTGCTTGTGTGTGTATATATAATACACATGGCGAAAAGGAGAGGGGTGTCTCATCTCATCGTAATGTAAGCCTGAATTCCTCAGCAGGCCCATTGAGGAGAGGTACTTGGTTTTGGCTCTTGTGTTTTGGCTCAGTGGTATTTATTTTAAAAGGGGTCTTCCTTTGTCTTCCGTCTGAGGTTAGCATTAACGGCGTTAACGGCCTTGTGAATGAGCAGCGATAACATGTGTCAGATGCCATGGGCTCCTCCGGGCGGTTTTCACCTGCTCTCATGCGTGGCGCTCGTGTGGCAGACATTCTTGACAGTATGTGGGTGGTGGTGGAGGTGGACTCTTGGGCTTTGTGGGGAAACAACTGTAGTAATCAGAAGGCAGAAGAAAAAAAGACAGAGAGGCGGAAGGAAGGAGAGAGAGAGAGACAGAGTGAGGGATGGGGGAGGGGAAGAGAAGGTGAGAGATGGAGGAGTTGGTGGATGAAGAAAATAAATGAGGAAGAAAAGGAAAGGGTGGGGGTGGTGAGTGAGGCAGCAGCACTGGGCATACAGCTGTCTTGACCTCTGCACTCTACTCTTCTCTGCCCCCATCCCTTATAACCCCACCCCCTTCCCCCTCTCCCCTTCACTCCTCAACCCTGTTTCCATGGCCACTGGCGTGCGTCTATGCAAACACAATGGAGGTGGTGGTGCTGGAGGTGGAGTGGGTGGTCGGGGTGCATGTGTGTGTGTGTGTGTGTGTGTGTGTTTGCATGCGTGTGTGTGACAGCTGCGCTCAGGTCGCCTCTGGTTGCGGCTCCTTGCTGAGTGACCACCAGCCCCTGTGAAAACCCCGCGCTGAGACATGCCAAAACGATGGGAAACTTGTGAGTCAGACGGGTGTATCCCACCTGCTGGCAACCATCGCGTGAGTGTGTGTGTGTCTATGTGTGTGTGTATGTATGTAGTGTTTGTGAGGCCCTGACGACTTCCAGGGCCCTGTGCCCTGTTCCCTGTCAGTTCCTCTGTTTTTCCTGGCCCATTTAAGCGCTATCAGCTCAACTGTATTTATAGTCCGGGGTTTAGCGCGGGACAGGAAAGCTCTAATTTAAGTGCAGTGCCAGCCGAGGCCCTCACAGAGCCCAGCTACTTGACAGAAACAACCTCCCACCCCCACCAGTACTGGGAGGAAGATTACTCTATCTTAATCTCACCCCTCTCCTATAACTTTGTGTCTCCCCTGTTCTTTTTTCTCCCCCTGTTCTCTTCCCTTCTCACATTGTTTATCTATCTACCTGTTTATGCCTTTCCCCTTCCGTGCTGTGCGGGTTTTCTCACTCTCCAGGACTTCTGTCATGGCTGAGAGAGTTGGATGGAATGTGGCCCAACGGTGTGTTTTTAAAATAGCCCTCCAGGATAGAGCCCGGCCAAATAAGGCAGAGAGCCCCTGCCACCACCCAAAATATCAGCAGTCATGGCGCTCAGAATAAAAGCTTTTGTAAAAAAAAAGAAAGGAAGAAAGAAAGAACGAAAGAAAAAAAAAAAGAAAAGAAAAAACAGCCTACACTATGGGGTACTGGTCACACAAAAAAAAAGAGTGGGAGAGAAAGTCTCTCAGTGTGAAGTCATCAGCACGTCCTTGTTATGCACACCTCCACGCAGCACCTTGCTGAGATGAGCTGTCACTCAAAGAGCTTGAATCGCCGTCCTCGCTTTCTTGATTGATTGATTCTTGATGCATTCCGTGGGTCAGTGGGGCGGAACAGGCTAGCCATTAGACAACTGGTCTCCTCGTCCAATTCTCCCACATCACCTCCTACACTTCCTATGTAATCAAATGAACCCTGTCCTTAGTCTTTGAGAAAAGCTTCAGAGTTAAAATGAGTGTCCATGAAGCCAATCCGCCACAGATTGATACATTGGTCATTACATTGGTGTAAAAGGGTGATGTTTTTTTGTGCTTCCTGTAGGATTCTGGTGGGGGCACCAAGGGCACGAGGCCTTGGGCTCATGGCGAACATTCACCCAGGGGCCCTCTACCGATGCCCCATCACAGCGGAAGAGTATGACTGTGAACGAGTGGACATTGATGGAGAGGGTAAGGGAAGCACAGTTTGACCGGGGAGAATCACTACCATTATTTCAAGGTACAGTGCAACCTCTCAACAATTCTTCAACTTGTGTCAACAGTGAGCCTGGACAGAGAGAGCAAAGACAACCAGTGGCTCGGAGTGACCGTTAAGAGTCAGGGCATTGGAGGAAAAGTTGTGGTAAGTGCAGGATAGTAATTTTGACACAGATAGTAATTTTGAATTAAAATGTATTCCCCTTAACCAGCCTGCTTCATTAATAGTATTGCTAATGAATATAATTCATACCCCTCCACTCACAGACCTGCGCCCACCTGTATGAGTTGAGGCAGCGCGTCAGACAGCCCTCAGAGACGCGTGACCCCATTGGTCGTTGCTACGTGCTAAGTGAGGACCTGACAGAGCGGGATGACCTGGATGGGGGCGAGTGGAAGTTCTGTGAGGGTCGGCCCCAGGGCCATGAGCAGTTTGGCTTCTGCCAGCAGGGAATGGCCGCCAGCTTCACGCCCGACAACAACTTCATTCTGTTCGGGGCGCCAGGCACCTACAACTGGAAAGGTAAAAGGAGGGCACTGAGGTGGAAGGGAATTGACCGGTGTGCATTGAAGATGTCAGGATTATGACTTGTGCTATATATTAAGAATTTACTTAATATATATAGTATTTAGAATGGTACGCATACACACACACACACATTAAAGGTAAAGCTAAAAAATATTATATATGATTATATATTTAAAATATTCCATTTGTGGTCTGTTATATTACATATTTGCTGTTTTATTTATTCAGTTTTTGCTTTACTGAAGAGGTCTGGCAACCAGATTAATGAGTGTATGTTGATTGAAAGTCTAGTAATTAGCTGATAGCCTTTGGTTGACTAATGATGTAGATGTCAGTTCATTCATTACCATGATGGAATGTCTAAATGTCAGCCCTCTCCAAAACTTTATTGCGGAGGTAAATCAGATGTTTCATTTAACTTTGAACTCTGAAAACTTTTTAACAGGCAGAGATAAATGATTTCTTTTGCTTTCAAACTTTTCCATTTGTCTTTGGCAAAGCCTGTGTGTGTGTGTGTGTGTGTGTCTGAGTGTGTGTGTGTGAGAGGAGAGTGTGCATGCGTAGGCGTGTGTGTATGCAACTGTGAGTGAGTTTGTGAGTGTGTGGGTGGTTGGTTCAGTTTTTTGTGTCAGGGTAAAATTATTTTATTTGTCTGAAGTGATTTTCATTTCACTGCTGGGGCTTTTCATGCGAAGTGCTTGTGAGTGGCCACATTTATTACGCTGTTAATATCACATGTGTGGTTTTTATGTGTGTGTGTATTTTTATTGTTACCTTGTGTTTTTGTCTTTGTTTCCACTTAGTAAATATGTGTGTGTGTGTATGTATCTGTGTGTGTGTGTGTGTTTGAATGTAAGTATGTATGTATGTGTGTGTGTGTAGATGTGGATGCGAGTGTGTGCACAAGTGTGCAAATGTATGTCCTGTTATAATTAGTTGTCTGTGTCCCATCTTTGCCCTAACCCACTTCCTTCCCCAGGAGAGATGCATGTCCAGTTTCTCAACCAGACAGTACTGGAGCTGGGCTTCTACGACGAGGGCCCATATGAGGTGGCTGATGAGAAGCAGCTCAACGCAGAACTCATCCCCGTGCCGTATCACAGCTACCTGGGTACGGCCCAGCCAGCCCTCCCCCTGCGGTCCCCCCAAGGGCCTCATCGGGGGAGGGGGGCATGGAGAAGGGCCACAGAGGGGCTGCTTAGACTGAACCTTAAAAAGGCTGGGATGGTGCCTACTATTAGACTACCATCTTCTGCATCGGCCTGACAGATCAGGCAGGGGCTGCCCTGCATCTGCTGCCTGACTCATGAGACTCAATGATTTGGCTGTTAGCTCCACATAGTTTCCCACGTGAACTTAAATTTGGTAAACAGAGCCGTGCACGCCCCTGAGTGGTATTATTTATTTCTTATTTTTTTCTACATGGTGCAGCCTTGCCAGTGAGCTTGGTCAATATCCCAGCAGGGAGCTGGCTTGGCTTCTTACCCCTCTGTGGGTGCTGCGCTCTTTAGGGTTCAGTCTCGGCCTCGCTTGTGGTCCTTCTGGAAGGTTCTGGCCTTGTTCAGGCCAGACCTGAAGTCACTATTAAAGCACAGTAATTCTCACCTGCACCTTTTCTTTTCTTCCCCCCCCTCTCTTTTTTTTGTTCTTCTGTCACTCTGTCACCCTTTTACCACCCCTCACCTTCATCCCCTTGTCCTGCACTCTCCACCTCTCTCTTTCTGTCTCTCCTCCTGTGGGGCCCTAGGGCTCATGTTCTTGGCCAGTCCCGTTGAGGATGCACTGGTGTACAAATCACTGGAACCCAGCAGTCGGGCCCTGTTTGAGGATGTAGCTCAGAATAGCTACCTAGGTTTGTAGGCCCTCTCCAAGGATAAAAAAATAAAAATACCCGGCTCCGTTTTTAATGGGAATAGTTTTTGTAGTGGTAGTAGACTTACCCTTTCCGTCGAACCCGCAAACTCTTTGTTCCCTGGTTGCAACTGTATTATTTGTGTGGGATTTAGATTATGAAAAGAGTTTTTAGGTCTCCTGACTTTCTCTACATAGTAGCACACTGATCAGCATTACTGCATGAAACAAGCTAATAAGCAGTAATCCCTCTGTTTACATACAGAGGTAAAAATCATAGCAATCAAATACTAGTGTAATGCCCAGTGTAACTGCAGTAAGCACTGTTAACTTTTTTTCTGTCTGCTCAAAGCTTGTTTATGTGGCTGTGCTGTGTGGGATGGAGGAAGCCAGGATTCGTAGCATAGCAGGCTTTTGTAGTGAAGCTTTGGTGTTTGGTGTGTGGGATTTTAGTGTGCATTTTGTCGCCTGTATGTGTTTGGCCTTTTCTTGTTAGTCTGCTGTCTGCATGTGTGTTGAGTTTGTGTGATGCGGCCCCGGTTCCTTGGTGGAGGCATTTTTTTTACACAGTCCTCTTGTCTTCTCGAAAGCTTAGAAACATTAGCGTCACTAGCTTCTAGTGGGTAGTAAAAAAGGTAGTAAATAAAACATTGTTTATCCTTCCTGGTCATGTTTATTCTTCAGTCTTGTATTAAAACTACTTTTATTATACCTAGAGTAGAAGTGTTATGACCCTAACCCAGATTTAATGAATAACACCTTGACACCAGTGTATTGGTCCTGGAAGTACTCTGTTTCTCTTCAATACATTCTCACAAAACGTTACTTCTCTTTTCACTCCTCTTCTCCAAAGCAATCTTCTACTAGTCTTTACACTCCCTCCCAGAATGGACATATTAACTTCAAACCCTAACAATAACTTGCATGGCGAAACAAAAACTAATCTAATGTCATTCCAGAGACACATGCGTCTGAATATCTTTTACAGTACACAAATCTGTCATGTGCATGAATACTGAATTGTAAGAAATGCAGAAAATTTCAAAAGTGCGAAAAAAGTGTTTTCTCATTTGACTAATGTAGATGGTTTAGAAACTCACTCATAAAGCAACATCTAGACCCAAGAGATGCATGTGCAAGGATTTACACATTTATTTAAATATTTCTCCATAGATAAATCCAATAAGCAACAACATCAACAAAAACAACTCTACAACACATTTCTACACCTTTAATTCCATAGTTAGTTCCTCCAGGTGGGTTGCTGTGTCTACTGCTGTGTGCGTTTGAGTGAGACAGCAAGTGAGTGGGCATGGTCCACCTCCTCCACAAATCGACTCCATTTAGGTTGATTAGTGTCAGATACGCCTCAGAGCAGCTCCCTGGACCTGTCCGTCTGCCAAGCCACAGTACAAAACAACCCAGTCGGCCCACCCTATACACACACACATACACACACACATACACACACACACTCACTCACTCATTCACTCTCCTCCCCAAAGGTCTCCCAAGAGCCTCCCCCCTAACTCTCTTTATGATCACCAAACACCCACACAGGGCTGTCCATGATTGGTTCTTACTCCCGCCTCCACCTTAAAGCCATAACATAACACAGGCTGACCTTTGCACATGAGTTTAAAATCTGCATCTCTCCCAACCCAAAGCACACACTGTCAGATTTCATCAAGAAACCTATGAGAGTTCCAATTTGTCTTTGTTACCGTGCTGAAATTAAGGTGGACTGAGAAGTCCCTGTCCCATTGTGGTGACTTCTATTAATATCCACCTGTATAATAAACAGTGTGAGAGTTTGGATGGAGACAAATGTGAAAATGTGCCCTCTGCTCGCTCGCTTGCTCGCTCACTCACTCTTTTCCCACACGCTCTTTCTTTGGCTTGTGAAGATCACACCTGAGAGTGCAGCATTCCACACCTGCCACCCTGGAATGGCCAAGTGTCTGTGTGTGTCCAAGTCTGTGTGTGTGTGTGTGTGTGTGTGTGTGTGTGTAAGGCTGTGTCTGGGCGTTTGTTTGTCTAAAGCTTCTGCATGCGAGTCCTGAACCAATAACACCCCACCCCACCCCCCCTCTCTCTCACACACACACACACACACACTGCATGCCCGTATGTTTGGCCAGAGTTTATTTTGGATTTGTTTGTTATTTGTGGTGATTTAGTTGTTTTGTCTGTTGTCATGGTGTCAGATGTTACACTAACAATGTTTGTTGTTCACAGCATTTAGGTCTGTAACCACATCAAACAAATCAAACATATCACACATATTCCGATCACTTTCTTTCATTTTTTTTTATTCTCTGCCCGGCATACACACACACACACACACACACACACACACACACACACACAAGCACATACTCTCTCTCTCTCTCTCTTTAATGCTATCACTATGTGACACCGCTGGAGGAGTGATCCTCTTAAAGTGCTCACAGATCAATGGCCATTTTGTTTCTCCCACACTTGCCTAGCAGTCTGGATCACAGCTTTCACATGACCCTCTTTAAGATTTAGACTAAAAAGAGCCTTTGCCTCATTATCTGTTCTCTCTCTCTCTCACACACACACACACACAGTGTTGGGCAAGCTACTCAGAAAATGTAGTTAACTAACTACCAGTTACTCCACATCAGATGAAGCTTTGCTACACTAAAACTACCTAAAAACAAAATGTACCAAGTTACAAAAAAATGTCACATGTGAAGCTACTTTATAATTTTCAAAAAAGCCTATAAATAAACAAAATGATCCAACCTTCTGCAAAGATTCTATTAGTGACCAAACTAACAGGTTTCTCCAATAGACATACAATAGAAACTAACTAATAAGAAGTAATTGATTTCCATATGGTTATAAAATATTTTTTATGATGCCTACAGTATTTTGCACTATATATATTTATTCTGTATATATGCTTTCTAATATGATTTTACTATTTAAATGTACTATGTAAATGTAAATGTACCACAATTGATTTTTACGTACATACTATAACCCTCGATTTCACAGAGCTGACCCTCCATGCATGGCCTAGATGGAAGATTTGCTAATGAAATGCTACTAGATTCAGAAAATCACTTTGCTACAGCCACACTACTCAAAACTGTAGTTCAGCTAGGAGCTTTGCTACTTGTAGTGAAGCTACTGCCCAACACCACACACACACACACACACACACACACACACACACATACACACATGCAGAGTAACAGGCACATTCAGAGAGACACATAGCCATGTAAACACACATGCAGTCAGAGGGACGGTGAGACACTCTGTCACACTCACTCACACACTCTAATTCTCTGCACACCTTTCTCCTCAATCCCCTTTCTCTTTTTTAAAAAAGAGATCTCCCACAACCTCCCCCCACACACACTTCCCCAACCCCCACCCCAACTGCACTGCAGGAAATCGCACTGATCACGTCTTTGACACAAAATCGATACTCACTCAGACACACATTTCATTAGAATGTGGATGAGATGAAGACCCTGTTGGTCGATATTAACCTCTCCTCTTCCAAACCCCCTCCCCTTGCCCCTCCCCCTCCCTCCTCGCTGCGGCGGTGCAGGCTTCTCGGTGGATTCGGCCATGGGCCTTTTGAGCAGGGGAGAGCTGACTTTTGTGGCGGGTGCTCCCCGGGCGAACCACACAGGCGCGGTGGTGCTTCTTCGCAAGGATAACGTGTATCGGCTGGTGCCGCAGCACATTCTGTGGGGCGAGGAGCTGGCCTCCTCCTTTGGATACTCGGTGGCCACAGCTGACCTCAACAGTGATGGGTGAGGGACCCACAATCACATTTAAGAGGAGTGATGAATGGGGAGAGATTGATGGATGCGGTTGAAGGCAAAGAGAGCTCAGTGGTCTACACACACAAAGAAACGCACATGTACATATATGTAAATAACATGTATCTGACAGTACACACACACACACATAGACACATGCACAGTATTGTCAAGTATACAGTTATGATGCTGGACATCCTTAGCCTCCCATTTGATTTGTTGCTCTTGTCTCAGTGTGGAGTAGCTCATATTCAACAAACTCACTTCCTCCCTTGTCCTGTCTCTTGTTATCTTCTGCCCCACTCACCCCTCAGATGGACTGATCTCATTGTGGGGGCCCCCAACTTTTTCGACCGCAAGGCAGAGATCGGCGGCGCCGTGTACGTCTACCTGAACCCGTCTGGCCACTGGGACAAAGATCGGCCCATCCGGCTCAACGGCACCTACGACTCCATGTTCGGCATGACTGTCAACAGCGTGGGAGACCTGGACCAGGACGGATACGATGGTGAGGATGTTAGCAGTAAATTACATGCTCTCTCGCTTTTATCTGTTAATTAGCTAATGGAGCCATTCGTTTGAAGCCCTTTTGTTGGTAAACTAAATTAGCAATTCCCTCTCTGAGTGGGCAAATTCCATTGGCTGCTCCCACGCTCTGTAATAAATTCTTTCAAGCAAAGACAGTTGGTTACTCCCTCCAGGAAGAGCTAGAATGTGGAGCGAGTGGAGGAGAGAGAGAGAGATAGAGGAAGAAGGAGGAGAAAAAGGATTGAAACAGAGTATTTAATGTTGTTCCTATATTACATGGCCATGAAATTGATCAGGATCAGGTACGGTAAATCTGTCCTTGTAGTCAGTCTTTTTTTAAACAAGTGATCGATGTAAAGTCAGAATTGGTGAATAATTTATCACCATGTACAACACTAAGTCTGGCCAACCTTGTACAGTGTCGATACTGTTTCCTATCATTGTACTGTAGTTCCAGAAAACTCTGTCAGACATTGTGTTTGTGTGTGTATGTGTGTGTTTGTGTGTGTGTGTGTCTGTGTGTGTGTCTGTTCCATCAGATATTGCTGTGGGTGCTCCGTTTGATGGGGATGGAAAGGTGTTTATCTTTAGGGGCTCCCCCTCAGGTCTTCACACCAAACCTTCTCAGGTGAGGAAGGTTCCGGAAAAGTCATTTCAACATCTCACAGCAAGGCTTTTAAGTCTCAAATTTAATTCACCTTACCTTAAGAGGCTTTAGAGGTGAAAATACCAAATATTAAGTTAAATTCATCTTTGTCTTCTCTAAAGGACATCTAAGGCCAAATCCACTAGGTCTTTACTCTTCCACTATGCTAATCTGCTAACTCCTCTACTCTGCTCCAGGTGCTGGATGGGGTGCACACTGGCATCAAACGCTTTGGCTACTCCATCTCAGGGGGTCTGGATGTGGATGGGAACCAGTACCCAGACCTAGTGGTGGGCTCACTAAGTGACCACGTGGTGCTCTACAGGTGAGAGATGATGGGACAAGGTGAAAACAAACTGATTAAATCATTATTTGAATATGAATATGTACGTAAATGAATACAGAAAGATGGTTCTTCACTAAAATTACAATGTATTAGATTAAAAAAAGATCAATGTTGTATCATGTCAATTCTTTGGTGTGCATTCATTGACCTTTTGTAAGATGGTGGATCAGATAGATTTAAATGGCTTTAGTATTTAAACCCGATCCATTGTATGCATAATCTATGATCATTTCCATAGCATTCTCAGTTCTCACATGTTGACTTTCTGACCCCTAGATCTAGTCAAGTTATCCACATACTCAGGGATGTTACCATTAAGCCTGAGAATATTGACCTGGAACAGCACAACTGCATGGGGAGAGATGGAGTCTGGTGAGAGTGCAATTGACTTGAAAGATTATTGTATCTGCCATTAAATGCCATTACTCAACATTTTCTCCAATGATCCTGATGCATTGCATCCAACATGGAGGCCTCCATGAAAAAGCACTCCAGCACAATATATGCTTGGTGTAATGACTTTAACTGCTTTTGTTGTTTTCTCAGTGTGGAGGTCAAAGCCTGTTTTGCATACACAGCACACCCAGAGAGCTACTCACCACGAATCAGTGAGTTCAATTCAGCTCAGCACAGCACATATCTCCTCCAGTTGCAGTAAATTACTGCTAATGGCACACACTTCTACCAACAGCTCTGTTTACCTGTTTACCTCTCTTATGCTTGTCCAGCATTGACCTTGCTGTTTGAAGCTGACACGGAACGCAGGAAGCTGGGGCTTCCACACCGGGTGAACTTCCTGGGCCGCAGTCCATTAGAGCCGGAGTATGTCCACACAGAGGAGGTCAAACTGCACGGGCAGAAGCATCCGGCATGCCAGACTGCCACCTTCCAGCTCAAGGTGAGCAGCTAACAAAACGCAAAACATGCTAGATACAAATCAAATCGTAACAACCAGACACCAGCAGTCATTAATAGGCATGTGAATTAAAATTATGTTTCTGAATGCCCTGTGCTATCCTCTCTCAGGAGAGCCTATGGGACAAGCTACGTCCGATCTCTGTGGCCGTCACACACACCATCAAACACACCCACCATCACCGGCACGTCGGCCCAGCGCACTTGGGCATGCTCACCCCAGTGCTGAGCACCAGCGTGTCTAACACCCTGCTTTCAGAGGTGTGTATTTTCTCTATTTTTTTTCTTATTTTTATCTGTTCCTTTGACTTTTATTCACATTTAATCAGCGTAAGAAATGTGCCTTATACTGTAAATTTGCCTTGCCACTCTTTGCCTAAGATTCTTGCTTACATACTGTATTTATAAATGCTCAACTAAACTGTGACCTGCTGTAGAGGATTACTGCATACACTACTGCATTTTTACTCATCCCTGGCCTCTGTCTGTCTGTCCATCTGTCTGTCTGTCTGTCTGTCAATCTCAGGTAAACTTCCTGAGGGAAGGCTGTGGGGAGGATAAGGTCTGTCAGAGCAACCTACAGTTCACCTGCAACTTTGGCACCAGAGTCCAACCAGCAGACCCTTTCATGCCTCTACCCTTGTGAGTGGCTGTGTGTGTGTTTGTGTGTCTCAGTCCCTTTCATCCCAGAGGACTTGGTCTCTCATATGTTTAACTGTCGCAGGTATCTGCTTAGATCATCTTCCATGAGAATCTCCTCTCTTCATCCTTGTATGACATAGAGAGCTTTCCCTAGTTTCTCCCTAGCTGTTAAATTCCCTCAGAACGTACGTCTGTTTTAACATACACGCACAACATTTCCCATGCCTCCGTCACACCTCAAGCGGACACTTCACTCTCCTGTCTCCCATACTCACCCCACCGCTCCCCCTGCCCTACAGGGATGAGGATGGGCTTCCAGTGTTCTCGCTCTCTGATCAGAAGTCAGTGGTACTGGAGGTGGAGGTGAGCAACTTCCCCTCTAACTCGTTGCAGCTTCAGGAGGACGGAGATGATGCTCACGCCGCCAAGCTGCAGATAATCCTTCCAGAGACCCTCTCCTACTCGCATGTCAGGGGCCAAACCCAACAGGTAAACATAGCTGCAATTGCTTTTTTTAACAAGCAGGATGCTTTTATCCAAATAGGAGAATGGCGCCAACACAGGAATAGACAGGGGGAGCCCATAGACCAGTGTGATCATTTTTATCCTTTAACTTTGAGCAGAAATCAATTTATCATTGATAGACACAGTATGCTAAATAATATCTCAGGACAGGCAGGTTACCAATAGGGAGCGCTGTCGCTGCATGTTTGTGGGTAGAATGGTAGGTGGAATGGCTATCACAAGGACACACGGAAAGCTCTTCAAAGTAACATCAGTTTTTAATTATTTCAAACACATTAAAGCATTGTTGAATTTTAATTTGAAAATGTAAATGTATCATATATTTAAGCTGGATGTGAAAGAGCTGATCAAATAATGTGCATGTTACTTTCTCTTAGAAGGAAAACAGCTTCATGTTTACGTGTTCACCGGCCCCTACATAAACACGGACATCAGAAATCACTAACACAGATTCAGTAAACATGAACACAAACACAAATACACACAAACATACCCCCACATACACACACACACACTTGATGAATTTGAAAACAACTCACACTCACTCATTGACCTTGTTCAAACACACTGTACAGTACCTCTGTTGCAGATTTTTAATTTTGCATGTTTATTTGGAAGGAGGCTCCCAGCATGCACTGTGCTAGCATAGACTGACAGCACTGGGATGATGCCTATTTTTTTCTGTGTTAACAGGTGGTGTGTGAAGCCAACCAGAATGGCTCTCTGGTTGACTGTGAGCTTGGCAACCCATTCAAAAGAGATGCAATGGTAAACAAGCACTTCTGCCCATGTTATGTCTTTGAGCCATGTAGAATGTTGGGTATATCATAAAGCATACTGCATTATGCTAATTTTGATTATTTTTAATCAACAGCTGAAATTTTACATTACTCTGAGCACATCTGCAATCACAATTGAAACCACAGAGCTGTCAGTTGATCTCATGATGTCAACGTGAGTTCCTTTTTGTTTTTCTCATATGTGTTTGCTCTCACAAATGGTGTGAAACTAATGGTGATACTTTACAGCTGCTCTTTTTCCTCATCTTTTGTGTGGGCTTGTATGTTCATGTGTGTGTGTGTGACGCATGTTTGTTTGTTTGTTCGTCATTCTTTCCATCTACTACAGCATTAGTGAACAGCCTGACCTTGCCCCCATCACGGTCAAGGCTAGAGTGGTGATAGAGCTCCCCCTGTCTGTCAGTGGGTAAGTGCTGATCTACACTAGGTCTCATTTACTGTAGCCGTACTTCTTCCATGACCTATACCTAGCAATACAATCAATATACTTTAACTATAGGAATTAAACACTTAGTTTTGCATAAGGATAATAAATGATATGGTTATAATTAATTTAAATTTAAATTATTATTGTATATACATATAACTTATAATAATGCTACTATTAACGATATAATAAGTTCTCACACAACCAGGTGGAATCACATGTATTTGGAAAGGTTTAGAAAGATGCCCAAACTCTGTGTGTGTTTCTGATCATATGTGTGTGTTGTTTTTCACAGCCAAGCCCATCCTCGTCAGCTGTTCTTCAGCGGGACAGTGAAGGGAGAGAGTGCCATGAAGACTCTAGATGAAATAGGAAGTCCTGTGGAAATTGAGTTCCTAGTAAGTGACTGAGATGGATAGGTTATAATATACTAATCGTTAACTGACTATAAAACTGCTGCAAAATCACTACAGGCTGAATGTCTATTTTGGTTTGAACTTGGTTTATTTTGGACAACGCGCTCGAGGTTTAATAACCTTTAATACCTTTTGTTTCTACATAGGTGACCAGCACTGGACAAACATTACACACTCTTGGCTCTGCCTTCCTGAACATCATGTGGCCTCACGAGCTGGACAATGGGAAGTGGCTGCTCTACCCCACAGAGCTGGACTCAGAGGACTCCTCTCTTAGCCACTGCATCCCCTCCTCGGCCCTCAACCCCCAGAGGATTGGCCTCGAGGACCAGCCGCCGCCCACCAACCTCAGGGTACTCCATACTCCCAGCATTGAGGAACATTCTAGATTGTTTCAGTGAATGTAAAAAATGACTGCTTGAGCATTCTATTTGGTTCCCAAACTACTTCAATTTGGTTAATATCACATATGGAATGTTAAAATGGTAACCCTGTGGAAACAGCTATAAATTAAACTCTTTAATCTCCTTTTCTGTCTTTTCTTAATTAAACGGCCTATAGGGGAATGAAATATCGTACACCACAATGTAGATGTTCTAAAGCATCCAGTGCATTACAGGGCATATACAAGTAGGGAATATAATATAATTATAGTGTCAAATAATGTAGAATATACAGTGTGTAAAACAGGGGGTTAAAGTGTTGTGAAGGATGAAGGAAAGTGAAGGATGACTGTTTTGGAGGTGGTCTGAATGTTTTTCTCCTCTCCCCTGATGCAAAGGGCTATAGGCGAAGAACTCGCTCTTATCCGGAAGATGTGGGAGAGGCCATCACCAAGGGCAACACGGAGAGAGCCACACCTGCAGTGGCTGCTTCAGAGAGGCGCAAGTCCCTGAAACTGGTGAGTGTGGAAGTTGAGGGTTAGAGAGAGAAAGAAAATATACTACAGATAGAGAGAGAGAAAGAGAGTGTGATGTGTATTCCTCTCTGTAAATGCCACTGGCACCCACTGCAGCTAAAGCACCAGCAAGACCACCTGCTGTGGCTGTGTATGTGTGTTTATTAATATGTGGTGCATCGGAACAGTATATGTTTGTGTGTGTGTGTGTGTGTGTGTCTGTATTATATTGTGATGCATGAGATGTTGATGATGATGATAAGATGTTAACACTGAGTTCTCTTCCTATCCTCTCTTCTCCCCTCCTCTCTGCAGGACTGCCTGCTGGGCTCAGCACACTGCATGTTGTTCCGCTGTCCCCTGCACAGCATATCTGGTACCGCAGCGCTCAAGATCAAAGCCCGCTTGTGGAACAGCACCTTCATTGAGGTACACTTACCACTGTCACAGCATCAGATGTGGGTTGAAGGATGTGTTGAGTGGGGGATAACCAAAAGTCACGCAGGAGCTTTTTGTTATTTCCTTTGAGGTCTGACGTTTACTTGTTTACTTGGTTTCTTTTCTTTCGTTCTTTCTTTCTTTCTTCAGTCTCTCTTACACATACAGTATGTGCACATGAATATGTGCATGGGACAAACACACACACTGACTGTGTGTTGCTCTCTGTCTCTGATAGGAGTTTCCTTCAGTCAGTGCACTGGAGCTGCTGATCAGAGCCAACATCTCAGTGAAGTCCACCATCAAACACTTAGTGCTCAAAGACACCTCAGCACAGGTACTAAGCAATACACACATACACACACACACACACACACACACACACACAAACACACACACATACACCAACCTGGGTTGGAACTAATAGATCAAGGCATTTGAGGATCTACTCTTGGAAGAAACACAGCCTCTTTTCACCATTTTCTAACATTGTACTGATCAAATAACTAATCAATTATTCTAGAAAATTATTGACAGATTAATTGTCTGTTTAAAATAATAGTCACTTAAATCTGTTAAGTACACAATACTGTGATTTGACAGCTGATTCCATTGTTGGCAAGTTCAGCCTCCATTTACTATGGTTGTTACAGTTACCATTCAAAAGAGCATTGATACAAAACAGTGATTAAAACGTTTTCGCCAGATCTACTTCATACATGTGCGTTATTCAGAATTAACACACATCCTAGACAACTCAGTCAAATTCAATTCAGTTTTATTTATACAGCGCCTTTTACAATAGTATTGTCTCGTGGTGCTTCACAGAAGGGGCACCCAAGAGCAACAGGGGCAAGGAAAAACTCCCTTATGTTTAGTTAGTCTAGGAAGAAACCTTGGGCAGATCCACGACTCAAGGAGCTAACCCAACTGCCAGGGGTCACAATCAGTAGTAACCATAACAGACTACAAGTTGCCTATGGTTTTAGCTAAGGTTTATAATAGTTCCAGAGTATTATCCCACTTTACATTACATAGTAATGTGAGGTAGTCAGTCCATAGGTGGTTATCAGGAATTTTGGCTGGACAATGTAGCAGCGGTCAAATTCAAAGGAGTGAGATGGGTCATGGGGGTAACAATAAGGTAAACAGTATTCCATTTCTCCGGGTGATAATGTGTGATATCGCTCTACAGATCCAAGTGATGATTTACCCAGAGCACAGCCTTTCAGATCAGTACATGATCCCCTGGTGGATCATCCTCATCGCCATCCTGGCTGGCATCTTTGTCCTGGCACTGCTGGTTTGCATAATGTGGAAGGTGAGTAGCAGAATGCAGCG